>CM044015.1:4425719-4995719 GCA_024085815.1 Flaveria linearis
TTTATTCTTTGTGAGAACAGTAAGAATTTAGTTCCACATATTTATACATCTGTAAAAGAGCTATCACAACTTTTACAAGTTATTAAGATAAACCATTCCATATATATTATACAACATACACGTACACACATAAATGATCATAGGGATAGTAATAAAGATTTGCACCAAATTACAATGGATCTTTCACAAGATTGAGATAAGGAATCTTTAAATATTTTCTATGTGTTTGAAAATGTAGAATGCAACCACATGTGTTGAATGGAGTGATGACAAACAAATGTAATGTGCATCATATCGAAATGGTCCCTCCTCCATTCGTTACCGCTAAAGCCATTCACTATTTATTTCTTTTTAACTTTCACTATGTCTACTTGTACCTTTTCATGGTTTAGAATAATCGTCAATTCACAACACCACCCTCATGTTATTATACATCTATAACGAGAAATATGTCGTTTTGAGGGTTTTAGTTGTTTTTGGATTGATCTGGTATAATATTACTTTTTAGGATTGATTCGTTATGAACATATCATTTAGTGCTGATTTTGTAAGCAGGTTTTGACCATAACTCGGATTTACTATCTAACTTGCATCATTTTATGATATATCTATATTTTGTTAGAAATATGAGATATATTTTTATGTAACTTACATGTGCATGACGCTTCAATACAAGAAAAAAAAAAACCTCGAAAATAAGATTAATTGATAACATGTAGTTTCCGAAATAATTGAAACTT
This sequence comes from Flaveria linearis, assembly GCA_024085815.1. NCBI lineage: Eukaryota > Viridiplantae > Streptophyta > Magnoliopsida > Asterales > Asteraceae > Flaveria > Flaveria linearis. The sequence continues at coordinate 4,426,460 of CM044015.1, forward strand.
TATGTCGATAAAAAAGTGAAATAAAGACAAACCAAACTTCAATCCACAAATGTTTATATCTCTTAGGGACTGTTGGTTAGTATCTGAATGATTAAGTGCTGAACCAATAAGATGTCTGAACCATTAATGCTGAACCAATAAGAGGTCTGAACCATTAGTGCTGAACCCATAAGAGGTCTGAACCATTAAGTGCTGAACCATTAAGAGGTCTGAACCATTAAGAGCTGGTATATCACTTAACTATTCAAAGGCAATGTCTGACCAATTCAGATAAGAGAATCTTAACCATCAGCATTAGACCTCTTAACCATTCAGCATTTGTATAATGCTTAACCATTCAGAGGCAAATGTCTTAACCATTCAGATATGTGCTCGTGAACAAACAGTTTGAACCATTAAGTGCTGAACAAATTCAGCATCTGAACCATTAAGAGGCTGATAAGAGCTGCCAAAACAACCCCTTACCATAAATTATCTAATAAGCAGTTATAGAGTGGGGTATTTTTAACTTAGTTCTCCAATATAAACTTCATACATTAAAAATTTTGAAATAAATATAGTGAAAAGTAATAAACATAATTTATAAAAAAATAGATCTAGAATTTAAATACTAATCAACTTATTGCATATTAATTTATAAAAAGAACGAAGTTCTAAGCACCCATATAAAAGAAATAAATCAAAACCACATTATGTTTGTCGAATTTATGGATGAGGTGATTACCAACAAGAATGCGTCTGTGATGCTCCATGAAACTCGAGGCTTGAGGTTCGTGATTATTGACGGAAATTACCAATGAAGCACTGATCATGTAGAGATAAACGACATATTTATTATTAATTATATATGGTGATGTTACCACAACATTCCAGCGATTGATACTCACTGATGGAGTTCTGACAATATATATATATATATATATATTATATATATATATATATATATATATATATATCTATATATATAATATATATATAGGAGGATCAAATGAAAACTAAGATTATAATTAAAAACCATGAAAACTAGCATCCACCAATCAGATTTATTCTAATTTAATTCAGAATTATTAATAGTAAAGGGTAAATTGTAATTATAAATTAGACTATTAATTAGATATTTACAAAAAACAAAACTAAATCCCTGATTATTCTCTAACAAAAATACGATTTCAATTTGATTTTCCAATCTTCTTCAATTATAGATCGATTCGTATTAAGCAGTAGTATTCAAATTGAACAGCCGAATCATGTGTTGCAGAATGTTTTTTATTGGATGTGAAGTTTTTTTATTTTCTTAGTTTCGGAATCAATGAAATCAACAGCCGAATCATGTGTTGCAGAATGTTCCAATTCACGCAAGCACGCAGTTATTTCGAGTGATCGTTCGGAAAATGAAGATGGTAATTGTTCAATTAAAGGGTCGACAGAGGATACTAGGCTAATTAGTCCTGATCGTCATCAGGATATTATACCTGTAGTTGTAGAAGATGAAGTTGAAGGTATGTATTATGTTTCTTTACATTCAGTACATATATGTACCTACGACTTAAAAGGTAGTTTATATTATTAATTTGTTTTCTGTTGTTACATATATGTACCCACGACATTAGTAGTCACTTTTGTTCTTTTGTTTAGTAGTTTTGCAAAGTTTTATAATTTTGCAGTCGTACAATTTTGAATGTAAATTCTGTTTATGTATTATTTCTTGGAATTTTGTTGTTTATGAAGTCCAAGATTCTTAATTGTCATGTTACATATATTAAAATTATAAATTATGAATAGATTTTAATTTATTTTCTTCTTTTTAGGGTACAATTGGTGATATTGCAGATTGTTTGGTGTACGGTTTTGTTTTGTTAAGTAGATACATATATGTACCAATATTGTGTTTATTAAGAGTAATTTGTTTATAATTGAGCAGATAACCCAGTTGATATTGATACCAACAAAAACTTTATACCAGAGAATGTGAATGAGGCCGTATTTTTGACTGGTGTTGAAAATGAAGGTAAATAGTAAAGCTCATTTTAAAATATTTAGTAATACTTTTACTATTTTTGAGGATTGATTGATATGTTGTCTATGCAGATTCAATACGCAACACTCTATACCCAATCACCTAATGGTTCTAGGTACGGGACTCATATGTATCAGTAGATCTTAAGCCTGTTATTGGATCTAGATTTCAAAACTGGGATGACGCGAGAAGGATGTATGAGTCGTACGCGGAGATTGCCGGTTTCAGTACTCGTCTGGGTTAACTTGAAAAAGAAGGAAGGTGTCATCACACATAGATATTTTTGTGTAACAAGGCTGGAATACCTAATGGCAGGTAAATGACACATTGGATGTTAAGACTAAGTCTCGTGTCCGTAGAAGAAACTTTAAAGTCTGTGATTGTCGGGGCTCGTATAAATTCAAAGCTATTGAAGGAACAGAAGGGTTTGAAGTGTATGGGTTTGTCGAGACACAAATCATGGGTTGGTCAATTTGGATATTTAGACCTTAAAAAGGAAGCGCAGGCTAGAATTGTAGACAGGATTTCATTGCTAATGTCGGTTGGCTAGTGTTGGTCCTTCTAAAGCTCATAGGCTTCAAGTTGCATAAAAGGAGGTCATCATAGGGTTAGAGGAACCAAGATTGATTATAAGAATTTTAGTCGGATATAGCCAACTACATTGGCGATATGACGGACAGTTCTTCATTGATAGAATGGAACAACGCGTTTATGTCAAAACAATTTCACATTCAATTTTTAGCTGTTGAGGGATGAGATTCGGAATTTGTTTTGGGTAGATGAGGTGTCAAAGATCAATTATCTTGCATTTGGTGATGTATTGGCCTTTGACGCGACATACCAGACTAACAAGTATGACATTATTTATAGAACCTTAAATCTTATAATTTTTAAACAATTTCTGGTTTTTTCAGGTACAATATGACTTTTGTTCCATTTCTGGTGTTGATCATCATAAAAGTTGTATCACTTTTGGTGCAGCATTGTTGTATGTGATGAACCATCGAATCATACACAGGATGCTCAAATGTTTTTGGATGCTCACAACAACAAGCAACCATCGTTAGTTCTAACTGACCAGGACGCTGCCATGAAAACAGGCAGTTCATAATGTACGGACAATCAATTCATAGACTTGTACATGTGGCATATCACCCATAAGTCCCTTGCAAGGTGTGCTATATTCATTCTTATTATAATCTATAGAAGTTGTATAATACATAACAATCTTAAATTTTCAGAAATTTTAATACATCTATGTATCAATTAAATACATATTTGGAATTATATGTTAAATGTTATTACCTGTTTAGTTTTTCATATATATATTGGATAGATATAAATAAATGTTATTATTTATATCCAGTGTCAGGTCATTTACTAAACAACACTAATCTCCGCGCATCAATTCACAAGCTCGTTTGGAATGTTTATCTACATCCATCCACCTTTGAGTCTAAATGGAAGTTAATGGAGAAGTATGACCTTCAAGATCATAAATGGCTATCTGATATGTTTTCAATAAGAGACAATGGGTTCCTGGATATTTTAAGGACATTCCAATGTGTTGTTTGATGAAACAAACATCAAGATGTGAAAGCTCAAACTCATATTTCAAGGTTAATTCCAGTCCATCAACAACAATCTTGTTCAGTTTCTCTTGTGTTTTGACAACGCTTTAGATGGTCAAAGATACAATCAGCGTGTTCTTGAATTCAACACCACTACTACTGTTCCTAACTTCCTAACAAGTTATTGTAGAACGGCATGCTTCTGAGATTTTACACACGGAATATTTTCCTGGAGGTGCAAAAGGAGATCAACAAGTGTCAGACTTTATGTTACATTGTTAACCGTGAGATAGCCGGTCGAATTTTCAACTACATTATTGCACATCAAGACAATAGGTCTGATGTCCTTAATGAATTTAAGGTATATAAGTGTTTGTTTTATCTGATACTGATTACATGCTGGTTAACCATGTATGTAATCAGTTCTATACATTATTGTTCATATGTACCAGTTTGTTCATTGTATCACTTATATTATCAAACTAGTATCACTTATATTATCAAACTATGTTAATGACCAAAAACATATGTAACCTGATATTTATTAACATTTGTTCATATATGTACCACATTTTGTGTATGTTACTGCTGGTTAACGTTGAAAAAGGCAGCAGCTATGTTTTTCAAAAGTTCATATATGTAACATTTTGTTGATGAGGATTTCTTAATTACGATTTTTTAAGGAAAAGTTGACTTCCTGTCAATCTAATGGTTCAACCTTTTTATATCAGTGTTTGTTTTATTGTACTGATTACATGCATGGTTTTCAAAATTAAAACCTCTAAATTATTTTATAAGTGACTTTTTATAAATATACATATATGTACCATGCTGTGTAACCATTTATGTATTAGTTATATGTACCGATGCTGGTTAACCATGTATGTAATCAGTTAAATATACATATTGTTCATATATGTACCACTTTGTTCATTGTATCACTTATATTATCAAACTATGTTAATGCCCAAAAACATATGTAACCTGATAGTTTTATTCAAACTTTGTTCAATATGTACACATTTTGTGATGTACTGCTGGTTAACGTTGAAAATGCCAGCAGCTATGTTTTCCAAAAGTTCATATAGTAAACATTTTGTTGATGAGGATTTCTTAATTACGATTTTAAGAGTAGCGACTTTCCTGTCAATCTAATGGTTCAACCCTTTTTATATGACATGTGCAGGTTACCCTTAATTTGTCGGATTTTTCGGTTTCATGTGCCTGCATGTCATTCACACGTATGGGATATTTATGCAGACATGTGTTCTGCGTATTCCGACATCATAAAAATTGAAAAAATTTCCAATCAAATATATTCAAGGAAGATGGCGAAGGATGCGTACCAAGAAGCGTGTTTAGTATGGAATACAGATACTGTGTTAACCGATCCGAAAATTATTTACTGAGATCTCGTTTGATGGACAATATCCAGCAATGTGTTGATAGGTTAAGGTTGAATACAGACAAGTTAAAATGGCTAGATGAGCATATTGAAAAGCTGAAGACGGATATCTTCAATGAGTTTCCACATGATCCCTCGTACAATAATAAAGGTGTTGTATTTGAGGAAGTATTACATCAACCTCATCCAACTAAAGTAATGTTTCAAACCACCGAGTGGAATAAGGAACAAAGGTTGTGGAAGAACAGGCGTTTGATTGGTCCTGGTGAGAAGGCAAAGTCCAAAAGAAAGAAGCCAAAAGGTTGTGTAATTTTTGTCGAAAATATTGTTTCTGGCCATGACTCTCGCAATTGCCCTTTAAATTAAAAATTAGCTAATAGGAGGAGTGCCAAGAACACATACACAAGAAGTAGATTCATCTGATCAATCGTCAATTATAACTCTATTACGAAGACGAGAGTGAAGATGGAATGATGATCAAGATCAATGTGAAGAGTATGACGAAGAATAGATTTTTAATTGTTTTTGATTTAATATTAATGGTAACTTAGTAGATTTTATTTCATTTCAGAATAAACATAACTTACATTTCTCGTAACAATTTTACACTTTTGGAATACATAGTTCGATCGTTTAATTTATGCAGTGGTATGTATATATGTGGTTACCTAAAAAAATACATATGTGCATATATGTATCACTTGTTTACAATAGTTAATTATAAGAATTTATGTTTTAGTAGTCCTGTTTCACAACACTATGGATAATGTGCATAATGTAACACTTGTGCATATCGTGCATATATGTAACACTTGTGGATATATGTGCATATATGTAACACTTATGTGTATGGTGTGTGTAAAGACAATATTTGCAAGGATATATGTGCAGATACGTAACAATTATGTGTATGCATGTGGGGTGTGTGTTAAGAAAACACTTGTAGATATATGTGCTTATATGTAAACACTTGTGGTTAAGAAAACACTTGTGGATATAGTGTTTATAGTGTTCATATATGTACATTTGTGTTATAGTAGTCATGTTTCACAACACTTGGGTATATGTGAATATATCTAACAGTTGTGTATATATGTGCATATATGTAACAGTTATGTGTGTGTTGTGGTAAAGACAACATTTGCAAGGAGATCTGTTTATATATGTAACAATTATGTGTATGCATGTGGGGAGTGTGTTAAAAAACACTTGTCAATATATGTGCTTATATGTAACACTTGTGTTTAAGAAAACACTTGTGGATATATTTGTGTTATACCAGTCATGTTTCTCAACACTGTTGGCACAGTGCATATATGTAACATTTCTGTATATATGTCCACATATGTAACACTTGTTGACAAAATACACATACCAACTAATTCCAATATTTATAATGAATAAACATTCCAAACCCACTCATATCTTAAATCACATAACTTTCCATTTCCAAAAAGAAATTATCATATTTTAAAACATTCTAATCAGTTCATCTAACTAGAACATTAGCATAACTACGCGAAGCAAGTTTATAAAAACCATTGTACAGTATACACACCCTCAAACCTAACCATATTCGTTCAAAGCTTCCCTTTTGATTCTTGATCCAAGTCTTCAGATTCTTTCATCACCTTATCCTTATAGATTAACTTCTGATGTAAGGATTTTGAATGCGTATTTCTTTCTCAAATTCCTGAGTTTTGTCTTCATTTTCTTCTCTTCAGATGGAAAACACAATCCCAATTCTTTACATGTCTTCCCATGAAAGTTTCCATATGGCGCATAGAAATACTCCACAATCGACCGCGTTATTTCTTGTTGACCAGCTGATTTTTAACTTTTCTGGTTCGCAGCTTCCAGTTCCCCCCATTTCGGATGTCCCAATGACCTCAGATACGCACAACAATATTTTCTGCCATTTAGGTTAAACGTCACGTCAAACTTCATATGCACAGTATCAAATAGCAATGATAACATATAATATACAAACTAAAATTACATCTTACCACTTTAAAAGGTGTTCCTTTATTTTTGTAGGAGGGAGCATCCTCAAGTCTAATGAAACTATGATCATCAGACATATTGTCAATCAACGTGATGGCCGGGGTCTTCAATTCAAACATATCAGGTAAAAATGAGCTTCTCCTAAAAATGGGGAAAAATAAGATGTCACAATTTTTTAATGCAACATCTTTCTCGTTTCCTTCCAAAAAGTTTTCAAAGTGTCTTGAATTGGGTTAAACGTTCTTCTTCTGTTTCTATATCGCTGTCAATTATCCATCCAAGCTGTAAAAATAATTAAGATTATGGCACACAGGTTAGTATATGACAATCACAAGATATTAATGGTATGTTAGAATTTATGACTATTTTAACGTAAATTGTGCATATATGCACCACATTAAGCATAATCTGTAATTGACTTACAAATGAATTTATCCCGCTGAATATTCGATAAGGTGAGTTGAGGCTTCTATCCTTTTCATCATGGTTTAAACTTTTGACCCAGCAATCAAAAATCATTATAGATTTGTTGCCCAGGTGTGAGGCTAACAAGAGTGTACAGAGTTGTTCCAGCCCAATTCTTAGTTGCAATATTGATATACTTCACAAATAATATATAGTTTATTAACAAATAATTATTCGCTCCGTAAGTTAACATATATAGTTGTGCCTATAAGGAAATACATATATGTACCAGAAGGCATTTCAAATCTATAAATTTATGCAACATATTACTCAAAGTTGATAATATGGGATGTACACCTTTTTATGACATTGTTTGTTAAATTCAAAATTTTAATTCATTCTATCACTTATATTATCATATGGGATGTAAGCTGATTGTTTTATTCAACCTTTGTTCATATATGTACCACATTTTGTTGAACGATATATATCTTATATAAAAATTTGTGGTACATATATGTTAATCTTTATGTGGGAATAAACTATTACAAGGTTGGTAACTACCTAAAGGTTCTTGCAGCATCTCTTAGATCCTTCTCAACCCTGTCATAAACAATATTGTAAAATGAGATCGTTTCAAACAAAGGATTTATTTCGTTTGATGTTGTTGTCAATATAAAACTTACAGGGTATTCAGTTCATAACCCGAGGACTCACATGATGCTTTGAATCTTCTAATTTCCTGAATATATTTATACAGAAAAACTTATAAATATATAATCAACACACCGTGCATGTTAAATAATAAAAACTCAAACACTTACTTCTCATCAATGGATCCAGACATCAAATAATTCCATATCTTCATTTCTTCTTTGCCCCCTTTTTCATATCTACTTGTCTATTGATGTAGGGCGACACATTTAAGGATGATGGCTGTTTAAATCTTTTCCCCTTTCCTTTTGAAGTCGTTCCAGCTTTGTTGACCATAACATCTGTAATTTCTGTCATACATTCATTCGAAGCCCCTTTGTTATTTTCTTGTATATCTTTAAATTCTTGTGTGAAACCAAGACTGTAGGTTGGGCATCCTTTGGATCATATTGTAATTTCGTACCTTTCCCCTTCCTACCAGACTCTAGTTCAACAATATCAGAGACTTCTAATGCAATTTGTGTCCACGCTTTAGCCTGATGTACCGGCATATCCAGCTTACTTTGTGCAATTTTTTCTTTGATTTTCTTGATTGCTCTTCTGTCAACTCATCCTCACTGCATATATCAGCATCAGCACTCACAATTCCAGACCCATACAATTCTTTATATTTATCATTATACTTGTGTACGGTATTATTTCGGGGAACATCTTCATTGCTCCTGTGATTGCTTTTTCAAATTTCTTTTTCACTTCAATGTTTATGGAACTAATTTTCTCAAGAAGTGCTATATTACCCTGAAAAAAAAATGTATGTTAGTTTGTTGATTAACAATTCTGTTTGCTACATATATAAGATAAATTAATTAAGTTACATACCTCTAACGTGGTAACATCAAACTCATCATTGAATAGAATATCTTGGAACTTTGTTTTCCAATACTTTTTAATTCATTTTCCGACAAGGATTCTCCATCTTCTGAATCTTCATCTTCTTCAAATTGTTCCGTTAACTCTCTAATCCAAAACCGCCAGATTTTAACAGCTCTTGTTCTTCTCTTTTTTTTTAGATGTCCATCGTCCAGTAAGCAATAGGTGACACTTTTTATCCTTTTCCATCGATGAGCATGTGACACAATCCACGTACAAAAGCTATGATGTATCCACCGTGCATCATGTATAATACATATATCAAATTTATTAATGCGTCAAATATCAAATTATATACAAATTTACATAATACATATATGTACCAACACTAATAATTATTATTATTTCTTCCTCAATTCAGATTTTTATCAATCAAACCTCAAATTAGTTTAAAGTTTATATAATACATATATGTACCAACAAACTATGTAATTTCTTTTAATATTTCATAAACGTACTAACTACAATATTAAAAGAAATAACATTGTTTGTTGGTACATATATGTACTATATAACATATGTGCATATATGTAACAATTGTTTTACAATAGTTAATTATAAGAATTTGTGGTTTAGTAATCCTGTTTCACAACAATTATGGATAAATGTGCATATATGTAACACTTGTGCATACACATGCAAATATTTAACACTGGTGGATATATGTGCATATATGTAACACTTATGTGTATGTATGTGTGTAAAGACAACATTTGCAAGGATATATGTGCATATAGGTAACAATTATGTGTATGCATGTGGTTGTGTGTGTTAAGAAAAACACTTGTAGATATAGGGCTTATATGTAACACTTGTCGTTAAGAAAACACTTGTGGAAATATGTGTTTATAGATGTTCATATATGTAACATTTGAGTTATAGTAGTCATTGTTCACAACACTTGTCGATATATGTGCATATATCTAACAGCTGTGTATATATGTGCATATATGTAACACTTATGTGTGTGTTTAAGAAAAGTTTTGCACATATATGTACCAGTGTTAATGCCATAACATATTTGCTAGAACACTTAAAAATATTTGCAAGAATGCAGTAAAAGACAATATGTAATGATTTAACATACCGTTAGAATTGTTAGAGGACCCAACGAAGTGGCTTAATAAGTGCACCTGATCCAGTTGTCTTTACACCTTCTAACAGCATCTTCAATTAAGCCACACCAATCGAACTTTACATCGGATTCTACGGTTAAATGTTTTACTATTTGGCAGAAGCACTTGCCGTTCTTCCGGTGAACACCATGTGTAGTAGAATAGAACCAAAAAATCTAACTTAAAATAGAAATAGTCATCGTAATTTCCCTCAACTATCCTCTCCACTAATTCAGATGGTCCTACGTTCACTCCCTTATATCGAGCCCTCCATTTTTTTGTAGTCTTCACTCAATCCCTTACTATCAATGCTCAACAAATCCTTACCCCCATTTGGGACCCCAGAAGTTTGTGAACAGAGTGTCTATCAACCTTTACATTGACTTTACTTGTTTTAATAATTAATTGTTTTGGATCCAACATGTCAACCACATAATGGCCCAGTTTTGATGGGATACCATCTACCTGGAACTTTAACAATCTCCCAAATCCCATGCTTTTAACCAAGTCTTTCTGGGTTGTATCTAATTTCGATACAGCTGAAAAAAATTGTTTGGGGGAGGAACGTGTACGTATCCCAAACCATTTGCGTTGGATGTTAACCCGCTTATCCATCTCCTGTTTTACCTTTCCTCCAAAACTCCTCAAATAATTAAAATAATATGATATTACACAATCCAAAATGATAATTCCTTTACTTTAAATTCTAAAAACAATTTAAAATATCCGTATTACCTTTGCTAATTCTTTTCTTTTTCTTTTGACTATTATCTTCTAATATAACATCATCATCACTAGTCACTGCTCGTTTTCCTGTTTTCATTTATATATAAATATAGTCAGATATCAATTGATTTCAGGATTTATATACATAATTAATATGTGATGTATGTATTTGATGTTTAGTAGTGTGCGTATAAAATCTTAGCATATATTAACACTAAGTCTTTTATATGAAATATGTGCATATATGTACCACTAAGTCTTTTATACTTAAAAAATACCCCAATCCCTGATATTCTTTATGCATTGCAACATATTTATATCAGTTATTCCATATATTATGTAACTACGAAAGTAATAAATTTTGAACAGTTAAAATCGTAATTATATAACATTTAAAAAAAAAACTTACGCAATCTAGGTTTCTTCTTTATAATATCCACCTTCATTCCAATGTTATCATTCCCTTCAGTTTCTTTATTACCTACAAAATTATGGTCATTTATATTATGATTACAAGCATCATCAAATTTTAAATTTTTAGAAGAACGTCTTATGAATAAGTAAAGTAATCGCTTACCCTTCTTCAAATCATCAGTTTTTTTAAACAATCCACTGACTTTAGGTTAACATTTTGATCAACAACGTTAGCATTTTTTTCACTTGAAGTCAATGTATCTGCAATAACCAGAACAAATGCCATAAAATGTTAAGGCTGTGCAACATTTTTAATATAATCATTAACAAAATACCTTGATTTCTTGAGCCTTTTTCATTTAATTTTCTAAAATTCTCCTTCACTTCATTTATTATCTTCAACTTCTCACTAACTCTCTTGCGACGTTTAACCACTGTAAATATACAATTAATTTTCATTAATAATTTCGAAGCTAACACACACATACCACATATTATATAATCTCAAAAAAATAAAATACAACTACCACCAAAAATAGGTTTGAAAATTTACTGTCATGTTAACTTTCTTACCCAAATTTGTGTCTTTTCAAAGTACATATATGTACCTACTATATAAAACCACAACAGCCAAAAAAAAAACCCACAATGATACCACATACATTCATATTTGTTTTCATGTAATAATATACATTAAAAATTAATGAAAATGTATACTTCTGATTGAGGTAATGGTTTCTGGGGTGTCCTCTATTTCGATGGGTTCGTCAACAGTGTTGGGAACTTACTAAAACTAGAATTCTTGGCGATTCTTTCACTTCTCTTTCTGCCTGCATACATATTTCTTGTAAAATATTGGGCAAATTCAGTACATAAGTATAACAACAGTTTCAATCCCACTACTTGTTGACATATAACTTGACTAATTTTCTAAACAGGTTCACTACCTGCACAATCATTATGTATATATAAATGATACTAGTATACTAGAGACATAGAAGAATTCAAAACAATAAATCAAAGTACTGAAATCAAACTGCTGAGTTTAAAGGGCATCACTGCATTCTAACACACACCATTTTATTAAGAGAGTAGGTTTATGCAGTGGTTTATTATGTGAGTAGGTTATGCAGTGGTTTATGCATATATGTAACACTTGTTTTATAACATTTTATTAGGAGAGTAGGTTTATACAGTGGTTTGGTATAATCATACACATAACTATGCATATATGCAAAAATTAAACTGAAATCAATTTTATTATAATGTTCTGACACTGGTTTTATGCATATATGTATAGGTTTATGCAGTGGTTTAGTATGATGCTAACACATAAATGTTCATATATGTACCATTTCTGTTAGAGTAGTTCTCTTTCAAATTTTTGTTTTATGTAGTGGTGCTTGTGTGAAGACAACACTTGTGGATATATGTAAATACATGAGAAGATAACAGACACATTGCATATATGTAACACTTGCATAATAGTAGTTGATTTTTCCAAGTTCATATGTGTACCAATTATGTCAAACACATATACTGTCAAAGTATTGTTATTCTTAAGCATTAAACCTTTTAGATAATGCTGTACACATATGAACATGTAATCTAACACACGAAGATAGTACATTAAGGCTCGCTGTTAGTAAATTGAGTCAACTACTCTTGATTCTGTCACAGATACATATATGTATCACAAACCCTCACTTATTGGGTTACACAAAACTCTGAACTATACATATTTCTATCATATACTTCAGTACATATACGAACAATTATAATATAACCCACATACATAACACATTATCATCATTGTTGATTAATTAGACCTTGTTAAACCCTAACCACATGAATTTTGCACATACATCAGACGAAAATCATAACCTATACAAGCCAATACCCTTAATCTAAAGGCTTAATTTCACAAAATTGGTCCGATAATGCTACAATAACACGATTTCATCAAAATACTCTTCAACAATCTCAAAATAATATCGAATTTCAACCCTTAACAACCAGAATCATCACATAACTGCTGGTTATGAAAGAAGAACGAACCTTCAACGTCGGTTTGGGTAATTCTCTATCGTCGGCCGCCTCCAAACACCCAAATTGTGTGAAAGTTTCAATCGATTGAACCAATGTGAACGTTAAAACTTCTAAATATTTTGCAAGATTTCAATCGGTATCTTTGATCGATGGTTTCTCTGCTGAGTTTAGGAAACAATAATCACATTCAGTTACATGTAAAGGTATTTTACCAAAATACCCTTCTAAGGGATTTCCTATTTTTTACTATATTTTTTTTAATTAATTTAATCACAGAACATTAATAGCCATTGATCTCACTAATCAAGGGTTAGATTTTGGTTTGCATGGTTTTCAACATAAGTCTAGTTTGCATTGGAACCCCCCCTATATAATATTATATATATATTATATATATATATATAATATATATATATATATATATATAGGGGAGGGTTCCAATGAAAACCACATTATAATTGAAAACTATAAAACCACTTATAGCCTTTGATTTAATTGATGAAGGGTTTAGATCAATTAGTGGCATGATTGTAATTAAATGAATAATAAGGATGCATTATTAGTCATTAAGGGTAAGATAGGAAAATCATATTGTTTTAAATTTAGAACAATCCATTATCAACACAAATTTCCTAAAATTACTCTTTCTCTCTCATGTATGTTATTCATTAAATACAAACTTATTTATAAAATAACACTAAATTATTTTATTTTTGTAACATAAAAAAAACTGATAGTCTCAATATGTAACGTTATATTACATATATGTATCAGTGTTTCATGTGTACATGAAAATTTTGTTACGTATACGTAACACAATCAAACTTCAAAAATACTTAGTTGTGATTACTTAGTACATATATGTAACAGTAGCAAAATAATAATTTATATAAATACAACAACACTAAATACCCACATACATATATGTAACTTCAATTGCAAACACTAAATCAAGGAAACTAGATGGCCTAGTTACATATACGTACCAATACTTACATGAAACTAGATGGCCTAGTTACATATACGTACCAATACTTACATACATGTAACAAAATATAGTAACAAAGAAAACCATTGAAAAGCCAAAAATATTTATATATATGTGTGTGAATACAAGTTCAACTCACGTATACGTAAAAAAAATAAGTACATATAGTAAACAAAAACTTATACATGCATATAGTCATCTCATCTAAACAAAAAACTATACGTACGTCATGAGTGGGTACATATATGTATCTTACCTAGTTTCCCATTTTCCATCTAGTTCATCTCCATCTTATTAGGGTACATATACGTAATCGAGCTCATCATCATCATCTTCTTCTTCATTTGGACTTACATATACGTACGTCACAAGTGGTACATATATGTATCTTACATAGATTTCCATTTTCCATCCAGTTCATTGTCATCTTCATTATGGTTACATATACGTACCAGAGCAAGTTCATCATCATCTTCTTCTTCATCTTGATGTTACCAGTTCTTCCCTATTCCACTTATCAAAAATCCAGCCAATTCCCCATACTCAACCCACCAACGTTCTTCAAACACATCATACGCCAAAGAGACCCCCGACTCACTATGAAAAGCCATAACGCGAGTGAATCAGTATGTAATCAAAAGTACGATAAATACAGATTACAGTACAGAGTCTATCCTACAAAGCTTAAATGAGAGGCCATTGATTGTAGAGCTGTTACAAAAACAGATTACAGAGTCTATCACTAACAAACCTCGTATTAAAAGTTCTACAAAAATTAGATCTAACAACAAAAGAAGTACATTAACTCTTACTGACAAGTGGTCTTCAGAAGCTAAAGTACAAATTCATAGAAAGATCAATCTTTAATTGCAAGATCCGTTTCACAGTTCAACTAAACATTACAGGCACTAACAACAGTGTAGTCACACTTTCTGAGGGTAATGAGCAAGTATCATCCTACTTCCTACAGAACAATGATCAAATCATTTCTAATCAGCTCTACAAGCAACCACATGCTTGCACATTACCAATTACACAACAATCTTGCACCCCGCCATGGATGATCGATCAAATCTCCCAGATTCAAATCACAAAAAGAAAAAAAAACACTATTACACTATTCAATATTCGATCAATTAATCCAAAATGCTTTCAATTTGATTCAATTTACCGATAAGTATCCTCGGGTTCCAGATACCAATATTCCCATCCCACAACCACCAGCAAAAGCCCGAGTGAGTGAGATTCCTCCGATAAGTATCGTCGGATTGGAAATCAAGTTGGAAGATTTCGAGGTTCGCGGAGGAGCTGAACGACATGTCGACGCTCCGGCCATGGTGCCGGCGGCGATGAACGGCGCGTCGGGGGCAAACGCCACCGATGCCGATCTGTTAACCTCTTTTATGCAGGCGGAGTATCCATCTGCGATCTGATTGTGAATCGGATGAATGAGATTGAAATTGAGAGATCTGAGAGGAGTGAGTGTATAAGATTGAGATTCAAAAGAATAAATAGTTACAAAATTAAAATGGTGTCAAAAATTACCTTACTAACCTTTTAAATAAAAATAAAAGTTTAAAGGAAAGATTTGATTGGTTATAGTGGTTTTTAGTTTTCAATTATAAAGGGGGTTTCATTTGATCCCTCCTCTATATATAATATATAGGATCAGGATCATTACAGAACCATTTTTTTATTTTCAGAACAAAGAACCATTGAGTTATATAAATGTAAATATAAAAATCTTATTACATAGATGTAAGTTAAGCTGCTGATATTTACATGTTTTTATAGTTTATTGTTCAGATCTAATATACACATATGTAAAACAGCTCACATATTACCAGAATTAATATATATTTATGTAAGTCAATGATTCTGTAGTTCTGAAATAAAAGTAGTTCTGTAATGATCATAACCCTATATATATATATATATATATATTATATATATATAATATATATATATATATATATATATATATTATATATATATATATATATATATATATATATATAAGAGGAGCGTTCAATAAAAACATGAAAATGTCAAAAACCATAAGAACCATTTACAACCAATCATTTTTTCTTATACTTTTAAATATATTAAATTGTTATGAATTCTCAAGGGTAATTTAGTCCTTTATTAAATTCCCTAATGCTAGTGGGTTTGAGAAGTTATTAAACGGTTGTAAGTCTGAAAAATAATGATTCATTTGTTTAATGAAGTAAATCTGAAAGTGCAGAGTGATGTGCGAATATTGAAGTCTATGTATTTCATTGATTTAATTCTTTGTTAGTTTCACAGGCCATAAATTGTTGTCATTCTTGGCTATAATATTTATAATTATATTAGGATGTATTTTCACTAGCAATTATACTAATATTATTAGAAATAATATACCATATTGTAGTCATTAACTTGTCTTTTGTTTATGACAATAAATGAAGATAACATACTTTGTGGGTAATCTATTTGTAACACTTATTTTAACACGCCTTTATAATAATAAATGAACCATGTTATATATTGGTGGTCACTATTGCTAATAAGAATTTTAATTTGTTTAGTTTTTTTAGATTTGTTTGATGTAACCTAAAATAATACATCAATGTTGTTGTTGTAGATGATGATATCTATAACAAATTAGTCTTATCTATGTATTTGTTAGATGCATTGATGCATATAAATATTTGATGCACTGCATGCATTTTCATAAATGAAATAGTTGCATTAAGGCAGTCAAGTTTTATATGCACTAATGCACCACAAGTCCCAAGTGTAGCAACATACAACAAAAGTGCAGGTGTGTTAGATAAAATACACAAATGATCAAGTATTATTTCCCTTAGTATAATACTTGCTCTAATTGTTTATTATTGAGCTCAATACTGACATTCAAAAACGATACCATGTTTAGAGCGAAAAACCTTAAGAGTGTTTAATTAAAGAAATCGTAATATTTTAACATAGCATAAGTTTATTTGCTTTACTTCCTATTGACACTCTTTATCTGATTTTCCCTTTTGTTTTTGAAATTTTCAACTTCTTTGTTTTTTCTTCTTGTGTTCGAGTTCGTTAGATATATAATGAATGCTACACGTAAAGCTTCATTTCTCTTATATTTTAATGTCTGATATGCAATGCAATAAAACACACAATAAATCAAGGGACTGTGGCAAGAAATGAGTGGTAAAACTGTAATTTCATGCTACAAATTCAAATTAAATACACAATAGATTAACACTAAAAGAAGAAATTATAGGTTATTTTTTATTGGTTTTCAATTATTATATGGTTTTCATTGGAACCCTCCCCCCTCTCTCTCTCTCTGTCACACCCCAACCTAGACGGCGGAAACGTCGAGACGTGAGGAATACGATTGTTCACAGCCACATAACGCTATGTTTAAATGTAATATTTAAATTAATAGTTTCAAAAGTGATTACAAACATAAGCCTCAAATACGCAATAAGTTCAAACATAAATCAAACATAACATAGCATTTTATTTATTTAACTAGGTCCACGTCCTAGTTTTATTGTAAGCTTCAAAAGATCACTCTAAACTCGGGGTTACCTGAAACATGATAAAATAAAGGTCAACTAAAAATAGTTGGTGCGTTTCCAAATTTTCATACATATATATGAAGATATAAGTAACAATTCATGTCATATGTTATAAGCTAGTAAGGTTATAGAACACATATCTTTACAATCAAACCTCGACTTGATTACAAGTATATAAGATTGGCTAAGTGTATTTGGTCCCTAGTGCAGAAGCATACGGCTCCTAGGAGTCGGCAGTTCATCGACTTTAGCACCAATAGGCTTGTCAGGCCCAAAGATCTAAGACGTCACCAGGCTAGCAATAGTTAATGATTGTAACAAACTATGTATCTCATATAATCACTTACATCACACAAATAACCATGACAAAATATAAAGATGAATTGCAAGTGCTTTACAGGTCTCAAACGTTTATAAGTGTATGATGTATAAGTATCATGTTTCACCCCAAAATGGTATGAATAAAGTAAAAAGGGGGCAAGGAAAACTCACATTGATATAGGCATTAAAGATGATATAAAGATCAAAAGATAATCCAAAGTATCCATTACAAGGCACCTAACATATATAATTACAAGATAAAGATCAAGATTAATAATATGATTTAACGTTCTAATAATAATTAGGGTTTTGTTTGGAAATTGGGGGGTTTAAATAATTAAATAAAATAATGAGTCATTTATATTATGGTTAACATTGATGGTATGAACCAATAATTATAGTGAATGATTCAATAAATTGAACTTATTGAATTAACATAACGGGTAAAAAGAAATGATTAATTTAAACTTGATAAGGGTGGTTAATCGAATACTTATTAAATGACTTTAAAATTATTAAATTCATTTATAAAGTTTTGAGCTTTTAGAACCTTTTATCATAAAAGTTTATAATACAAAACCTTAAAAATCAAAAATAGAGAATATTGTTTTATAAATTTCAAGAAGTTAAATAAAAGTCAACGAATAACTTTATTACTAATGATGATATAAGATGATTAGATGAATAATTAGTCATTAAACATATGATTTTATAAGGTTTTAAATAATCTAAATTTGAACCATAATATATTTTTATCTTTTAAATTATAAAAGAATTTATAAGTTTTTGAAATAAAACTCCATTTAAAATATGTGATTGAACGTTAAAGATTAAGGAAAGTTCGGGTCGCTAATATTTTATTAATTATTTATAAAATAATCCATGAGTAACCTTTAAATTATTTAAATTTTAGAAAATATTACAGAAATTATTTGGTGTCAAAAAAAAATATTCAAAGTTATAAAAATTATTTTTATATTTAATAAAATTTCTTAGATTGATTTAAGGCTAAAAAACACCTAAAAAAATATGGGGGTGCCCGGGGCGAACCCGCCCGGACCTCCAACTTAACAAGTGCTCGGGAACCAGTAGACCAAGGCTAACAGCCGCGGTTTAGTAATGGTTTCAAATCCTTTTAATCAATCCACGCCCAAAACCCCCAAATCCTCAAGAACCCTAATTCGATCCACTCAAAATTGATCACCAATTCGTTCAGGTTTATGAAATCAACATTGGGGCTTTTAATCCCCGTATAAAACGAGTTTATAGAGGGTTTAATTACCTAACAAAACGATGAACTCGATGGGTCAGGTTCGAGCGAGTGTGCGACTGTGGTATTCTTGATTTCGCAAGGTATAGATTACTATAATCAAATTCGTTGTAACAGAAGCTTCTAATGACAATATTGATCGAAAGCCCTCTGTCAGTTTTGAGTAATATAACGTCGATCATGGTTCGCGATTCTGATGCAGGTCGCGGTCGAATGGGGTGATATTTTGGTGTGTTTCGTGTGTTTCAGATGCATTTAAACGATTACAGACAGATAATGCTCATTAGTGCGTGTTCAATTGAATTATTATATCGTTAGTGCGATCGATCGCTGGAAAAAAGGGGCCGAATTTGGAAGGATTCGGGATCGCACTAATCTACTCTATTTTTAAATTGTTTTGGGGTGTTAGGTTCGAAGCTACCACGTGATACTGTCGGGAATATTTGATTGGCAAAAACCGTGTTATTTGAGGTGTATGGCTCGCCGGTGGCTTGCCGGAGTTGGCCGTCGGTGACCGGAAAAACGAGCGGGAAAGGGGGTGGGGGAGAAGATGAATTTTTAAAGTTACCGAATTGGTCCCTGAAGTACTTGCAAGTTGACTCTTGAAAAGTTAAAGTTTTGTTTAGTTTTAATTAAATCACAATTTAACCCTAGAGTTTAGAGATATTATTAATCATGAACTAATCCTATCATTTATAAGTTTTAACATAATGATCTTATATTTATCATTATCATTAATATTATCATTGTTAATATTATTATTATTGTTATTATTATTATTATGTTATCATAATAATAATTAATTTTAAGTTTCTTATGTTAAGTATATAATATTAAGCAAACGTTTTAAATACTAAATATTATTTTTTTTCATTAATTTAATTTGTTAAGCACCAAATTATCAAGCATAACAAGTCCTCAAAATGATATAAATGCCCTTTTAAAATTTAACAAAGTTAATTTTTTTTTGTTAATAAATATGCGAGATGTTACAGTCTCCCATACTTTAAGAAATTTCGTCCCGAAATTTAATCATGAGACTTAGATGTCATTTCGTGTTCACGAGTGCACTCTTGGGAATGTCTACATTCAATGAGTTTAACTATGATTCTTAAGTTTGTTAAGTTTCACTGTTCATAATTGCAGGATCGGATTCGGGTGGTCTTCTCTCAAACTCACTGTGAATCACACTCGGCAAGCAGTCTATGAAGAGTTGATCACAATATAACAAGTATCAAGCAGTAAGAAAACTTAACAGCAGATAAATTTTCAAGGTACTTTTTATATTGCTTCTCAACTCAAAGGATTACAAGACACTTGGACTCAAATCGCTCTTTTTTAAAGAGTTACAGGGGAGAAGATATATATAATACTACCTACAGCCGGATATACTTTGATACCAGCTGGACACCTCTAACCTTACATCTATACTACAAGACTCTAGGTGAGGTATTTCAGACATTGTGCCTGAGAGTTGGTAGTCAGGACATGTCCTGACTTAACTTTTGTCACCAACTAAGTGTGGTAACATGTACTATCATAAAAGGTGAACAGTAGAATAAAGTATGGTCAACAATATGGCTCTTTAGGAAGATGCCATGCTGTATCAGAGGTCTGCAGCGGACTGTCAGGGACCATACTTTATCTGCTGGACATAGCAATGTTTTTCCGAAGGATAAAGTGCTTCGGAAGAATAACTTCTTCCGAAGGCACTTATACTTCGGAAGACTGCTTCTTCCGAGGCTTGGAGTCTTCTTTGTCTTCGGAAGCAGACTTTGTCTTCGGAAGCTCAGACTTTGTCTCAGCTCTTTCATCAGACTTTGTCTTCAGAAGCTTTAGACTTTGTCTTCAGCTCTTTCATCAGACTTTGTCTTCGGAAGCTTTCAGACTTTGTCTTCAGCTCTTTCATCAGACTTTGTCTTCGGAAGATAGTCTTCAGCTGTTGGCTTCAGCTGTTGTCTTCAGCAGTTGACTTCAGCTTTTGCCTTAGTAGATATCTTCAGCTGTTCTTCAGACTTTCGGAAGATCTCTTGCTCAGCTTCGGAAGCCTTTGAATGTAGTACCAAAAGATGACTATGAAGTGAATTTGGTTGCACCAGCCTTATCATGATCCAACAAACTCCCCCTAGGCTGATGCTACCAAAACTTCACTTCTCTCTTCTTCTCAAAGCTCTCAGCACCAAGGAAAGCAGGTGTTATCAGTGTCTTCATTCTTTCCTGCTGTGATGCTGAGAATCTTGTACAAATCTTTGGTGGACAGAACCTCTACTCTGTCACCTTGGATTATGTGTACCCTCTGTTGTGGCCCTCTGAAAAGAGTTAGTTGATGGGAAGTATACCATATTCCCTCGAACTATTGGTTCCAATTCGGGACCTTCCACCATCTGTAGAAAGGCTGTGCCTTTGGTGGTTGATCTTTCCTTGTCTTCCACTCTTTTTAGCTTCAACTCTTCTTCAATCTTGGCTCTTCTACTTCGTTCAGCCAAGTGGAGACCGCTGATGTGATTTCTGATGTGTGCAGCAGTCTTAGAGTTGGAGGATTGGAGAATAGCTTCTCTGCAAGCTCAGCAAGATCAAATCTGCTGAGATGCAGTAGAGAAGTGGCATTAAGCCTGTTGGTTTCACCATTTTCCCTTCCACAACAAAGTTGTGAGAAGGTTCATCGAACCTCCACTGGATTTTGCATTTCTAGGTCCAGGAGATTGACCAGAAATCCTGTCCTCTTTCCTGGTATCCAGCAGAGTCACCAGTCTTCTTCTTAGTCTCTTCTCCTCAGCATTGAGGGTATCGGAGTTGAGACCAAGAAGTCTTGCAGCCTGGCCAAGGTGTCTCTAGGCAATTCAAGAAATTTGCCTAGGGGAGGGAGTTGAAGAGTTATCAACATAGGTGATGTTGATAAGCTCTCCCTCACAGGAGATACTGCTCAAGGTAGTGCAGTAATGAGCCTCGTCTTGAACTCCTTTATTTCCTCAAAGGAGAGATATTTAGGAGGCTGAGGGGATGGTCTTGGTTTTGTGTGGGTAGGCTTAGGTTAGTGGTTTTGGGTTGAGTCTTGGGTTTTAGGAGGGTAGTTTGGGTGGTTGAGGTGATGTGGTAGGTTTGGGTAGAGTTGTGGTTGAGGGGTGAAGGTTTCATCAGTGGGTTCGGGTTTAATGGGAAAGGGGTGGTTCTGGTGTGGGTTGTGGCTGTGGTTGAGTGGCTGGGTTGAGACCGTTCCCTTTACCCTCCTATACATCTCCCTTCTCTTCCCCAAGCGGATGTCAGCCTTTATTTCATGACTATCCGCTGGAGTGTCCTTTCGGCATAGGCCCCACCTGCCTACCAGAGAAGCCATGAGCTCGGAGGTAGTCCTTCATCCAGGCTTTGTCAGTGACTTCTTGGCAGCAGTGACCTCCTTCTCTTCCTCCCTCTTCTTCTTCACCTTCAACTTCTCCCTAGCAGCCTTCTTCCTTTCCTTCTCCATTTGATCCTGCTCTTTGTTGTGGAGCAGCAGGATCATATCATCATCATGTGGAGACAGTTCAGGAAGACTGAAGCCTCTTGAGAGTAGGAATTTGATCCTCTCCTCTCTCAGCTTCAGGGCTGCCTCCCTCTGCTCTTCTTCTGCTTCTCCAAGGCCAACCTGGCTTCCCTTTCTTGTTGTAGCTGGTTGACCTCTCCAAAGTCACCAACTCCTCTAGTGGTAGCAGTTGTATTTCCTCATTGACGGCTCCTAGGCTGATGAGCTGGTCAATGAGTGCTGTTCTTCTCTTTAGGTTGATTCTTTCCTGATTGGCTGCAGCTGCCTTAGAACTAGCAGCTAACAGCTTCTCAGTAGGAAACCGACCTTTCTTTTTGGCCTTCTCATCTTCTCCTCCTCCTGAAGCTCTTCCGCAGTCAACTTTCTTTTGCCTTTGTCTTTGATTGTGCTTGACTGTGGTGGTTCTTGGATGGAGGGTTTGTGATTGAGAGAGAAGTTCAGCTGGTGCTTGGGTGGAGGTATATCAGAAATGTCCTCCCTGCTCACCTCAGATGCAATTTCAGCAATGACATCTGTGATGGTCAGTTCCTCGGACATCTGAAATAGGCCTTCCGCAGCTTCTATTTCGGCCTCGGAAGACTGTCTTGTTCTTCCGAGGCTTCCATGTAAACTTCGGAAGCCTCAGCTAGAGCTTCGGAAGATGAGACTGCTGCAGATTCTGTCCCATCTGTTTAGTTGCTGGGCCATCAGTCCCCATTTCCCCTTCGAAGCTAATCTTAGGTTCCATGAAGACCTTAGGTTGACCAACTTCCTCCACGTGGTAGAAGGTGCAGTCAGTCTTTGAAGCTCCTCAGCCCCAAGTATGCAAGTGTGGTGTCGGGGCTGGGCTGTTCTAGGGATGATCTCAATACAAACTTTGTGAAAAGTCTGTAGAGATCTTGAAGCATCCTTGAGTCAATCTCCAGAAAGGATTGAGATGACTCAGGTGTGTGTAATGATTTGTTGGGTGGAAATGAGTTGGGTCTGTGGTTTCATAGGTGTTTGTCTCTGAACTTTCTCCCCCTTTTTGGTAGCATCATCTTGAGAGCTAGATGAGCTAG
The DNA here is from genome assembly GCA_024085815.1 of Flaveria linearis. Classification (NCBI taxonomy): domain Eukaryota; kingdom Viridiplantae; phylum Streptophyta; class Magnoliopsida; order Asterales; family Asteraceae; genus Flaveria; species Flaveria linearis. The sequence goes on from CM044015.1 coordinate 4,450,458, forward strand.
AGGAAGAAGTCATTGAGACCTGGATTGGTACATGCCTAACAGACCTCTCCGTCTGTTTCTCAGCGAGTTTAGCCTTGAGAGAGTTAATCTCGAGTTGCTGAGTGGCAGTCCTTGATTCTAAGATCTTCACCTGTGATTCCAGGTTGGAGACCTAGAAAGCAAGTACTGAAGTGTTAGTTGCATACTTCCCTCATCTTCATAGGAAGAATCACGGGGAGATGAGATAACATACCTAGTATGCTCACTCTCACCACCAGATGTGGTTTCTTGGCACCCTGGTTTCCTTTGCTCAGAGTCATCTCTTCAGAGATGTCAATGGGCAAAGTTGCCGTAGACTCAGTCCTAATGATGTTACCACTGTCCTGAGAGCTCAATGAGAGACTCTGAGTAGTGGCAGCTGAGTCTACATGAGTCCCCCCAACAGTGGGACTCACCTCAGTAGCAGGCTTCTGATGGGGGCTAGAGACAAGGGATCCCTCTTGGCTCTGTTGATCTTTCAGTGAGTGTTGTAGATCAACTTCATGGCCATGGAGAGATGTAATCTCTTCACAGTTCGGAGTAAAAGGTCAGTGAAAGAGAGGGTGGTTAGTCCTACTAACCCGGGACCTTGATCAATGTCTACAGGCATTGAGCCTATGGGGGGCTGTCCTAGAAGGCTGCACAGGGGAGTGTAGAGACTCACCCGTGGGCTAAAGGCTTGGGGTTCGGGCTCAGGGGTTTGAGACTGAGGAGACTCAAAACCCATTGAGGTCAATTGTGAAGGATGGTGTGACCTCGGACTGAGTGGGAGCCCATGATTCCACTCTAGTCCTTTGGGTGTGAACAGAAGGAGCTTGTTCAATCAGAGTAGATTGAACAAGGGTTCGTTTGGGGCGTCTCTGATATGTGGCTTTGATGGGTAAAGCAGGTTTTGGTATTGTGGTGGATGTTGCTGGTGTGGGTTCATCACCTGTGGGGAGAACAGGGATGTCACCAGGAGCTATGCGCTCAGTCATCTCTGGAGGTAATGGAGTGTACCGTCCAGTGAAGTTGGTGGACATCTTCTTCAGTGTCTTGAAGATGGTAGGTCTCATGTGTGGAACAGGAAGAGCAGCTGCGCAGACAGCTTGCTTGGTTCCATCTCACAGTTGATTATGTGTGAAGAAATCGGGGATACATGAAGAATGTATCCCTGCTGAGATTGGCATTAGGTTGTTCAACACGAATCGTGAGTAGTTGAATCTGAGGCCTCTCACCAACCCATGAACTAGACATCCTAGTTCATATGGGATTTGATCCCAACCCCTGATTTGTTGGAGAGGCAGTGCAAAACAATGTGCAGCAGGAACTTCCAATGGTAAGAGAAGTTGAACTTGTATACTGTGGACCTGCTGACATCGCCTCCATATCCCATGCGGATATAGGTGCCTTCCAAGTCTTCCTTGGGGAACTCAGTAGGAGCCCCATCATCGTGAAGCTCGAGATGCTCCCTGATGATCTGTTCATTGATGACCAACTCTTGGCCACAAACTCTGGTTCTCAGGACTCGAACCCGTTCAGCACTGTAGTTCTTCTCCGTTGCTCCAAAAATTCTGACATATGGTTGGAGTATACGGTTGGGTTAACTGTGAGTGCAGTGAGGTAGGTGGATTCGGTGAGAAAGGTGATGATTTGGGTGAAGTCAGCATCCCTTGACGAGTCAAGTAATGCGACTTGGTTGTGCTGAGGGGTTTTAGCGCCATTGGGAGAAAAGGTAAGCTTGAAATTTTGAGTGAATTTATGGTTTGACAGTGAAGGGAACAGTTAGGGCTGTAAAGTGATAAAAGAAGAAGAAATTGATAAGTCAAGATTATTTAAAAGGGTATGGTGGTGGTAATAGGGTAACTGTTTGGGGTTACTGTGGGTGGTATGGTGGTTTACGGCGGAGAAATGATGATGGCGGCAGGATAATTTTAAATAATCTGACATTATCAACAAAATCTTTACTTTTTACAGAGTGGGGCCCAAAAGATATCCGTTACATATAAAAATCTTTACTTCCGAGGGTAAAACATTTCCGAAGGTAATTTTCTTTCTAAGGCAATTTTATCTCCGAAGCTTGTATTGTTTCCGCAGGTAAATTGTCCTTTGAAGGCACTTTATCTTCCGAAGCCAGGCATTGCTTCCGAAGGTAAAGTTGTTTTCGAATGGAGAGTTGTATAAGTTTCGGAAGTAGATCTGATATAGAATCAATCGCTTCTTCCGAGACCAAAAACTCTTCGAGAAGAAAAAATTTTCAATGAGGAATTTTGGCTTCGGAGATATTCAAGAATATCTTCCGAGAGTTAATCCTCTTCGGAAGGAAGTTATACTTGGAATAATTTAAAGATCTTTTGCAACAGGGCTAAATTGTATTGACACAAGACATTACTCATTTAAAAAGGTCTTCAAAAGAGGTAGTTATTCAATGTTTATCATCCCAATTGCTGATATGAGATACTTAAACCTTTGTTCATCAAATGCCTTTGTGAACAAATCAGCATATTGTTCATTGAATCAACTTTGATTAACTTTATCAGCTGTTTCTCATGAATATCTCTAATGAAATGATACCTGATATCAAGTGTTTTGTCTTGGAGTGCTTCACCGGATTCTCAGTAATGGAGATAGCACTGTTGTTGTCAATATGGATAGGAGTAGTCATGAAGTTGAACCCATAGTCTAACATCTGATTTTGAATCCATAGCAGTTGAGCACAGCAGCTAGCAGCAGCAATGTATTCAGCTTCAGCAGTTGATGTAGAGACACAGGATTGTTTCTTGCATTGCCATGAGATAATCCCTTCCACCAAGAAATTGACATCCTCCTGATGTTGATTTCTGTCAATGTGCAGCCACCATAGTCACTGTCAGAGTATCCATAGAGATTGAAATCACTATTTCTTGGATACCAGAGACCTAGTTTAGGTGCTCCTTTGAGGTATCTGAGGATTCTCTTTGCAGCAGCTAGGTGAGACACCTTTGGAGCAGCCTGATATCTTGCACAAATGCATGTGGCAAACGTGATATCTGGTCTACTTGCAGTGAGATACATCAGAGAACCAATAATTGCTCTATACTGATGTTGATCAGTATCCTCCCCTCAAGGTCAGGGCAAAGATTATGTTTCTGGGTATGGGTGCTTGGCTGGTTTACAGTCCTTCATTTCAAATCTTTCTAAGATGTCTGAGACATACTTAGATTGACTTATGAAGAAACCTTCCTTCATTTGTTTCACCTGGATTCCCTAGGAAAAGTCCATTTTTCCCATGAACTCATCTCAAACTTCTGCTTCATAATGCTTTCAAAGTCTTTGCACATTTGGTCGTTTAAGAACCAAATATGATGTCATCAACATAGACTTGTACAAGCAAAATGTCTTCTCCACTCTTTCTGATGAAAAGAGTCTTGTCAATGGTACCTCTAGTGTATCCATTCTTCAGGAGAAACTGAGACAAGGTCTCATACCACAGCCTAGGTGCTTGGGCAGCCCATATAAGGCTTTGTCCAGCTTGCACACATAGTTGGGGCTGTGGGTCTTCAAATCCTGGAGGTTGACACACATAGATTTCCCTATCTATATCCCCATATAGAAAAGCACACTTGACATCAAGTTGGTAGACTGTGAAGTTCTTGGATGCAGCATAAGCAAGGAAGATCCTAACTGCCTCAAGTCTTGCAACAGGTGCAAAGACATCAGTATAATCGATTCCTTCCTCCTGGGTGTACCCTTGAACTACTAGTCTTGCCTTGTTCTTGATAATCAAGCCTCTATCATCTTTCTTGTTCCTGAATACCCATTTAGTGCTATGGGTACTTGACCAGATGGTAGTGGGCATAGATTCCAGACCTTTTGTCTTTGAATTGAAGCAGCTCCTCCTGCATCGATTCAAACCAACTACTATCCTTTAAGGCATCTTCTACCTTCTTTGGTTCCATCTGAGACAGGAAGCATGAGTACAAGCAGACATTCCCATGATGAGTTTTCCTCTTGTTCTCACACCCTCAGAGACATTTCCTATGATGTTCTCAGTTGGATGAGTGTTGTGAATCCTAAGACGAGGAATCACTTCCATTGCAGAGATAAGTCTAGGTTAGACATATTCTGATCAGGAACTGGATCACTCTGTCCAACTGCTGTTTCAGAGTCATTCATGAGGACTGATTGAATGATTGAGAAACATCATCAACGGTTGGTTGTGAAGTAGTATTAACAGTTGCCTGTTCCTTCAGAATACCACTTCCCTCAACCTGGTGTTGTAGTGGATCACCTGAGGAACTTTGAGGTTGATCAAGTGATTCACTTGTTGAAGCTTCACTATTTCTGGGATAGTTACACTGTCAGATCTGTGAATAGTTGAAGCTTGTTGCCCTTCAGCTTGGAGAATTTGGAATAGGTCTGGGAAGCTTATGTTGACCTGCATCAGCATCAGCATCACATTTGAGCACCTGTTCCAGCTGAAACATTCTCACAAGATGGTTTAGAATAGTTGGAAACATTCTAAATCAAAGATATACTCAGGTCCATTCCCCCTAAAACAAGGAGTGTGCTCATTAACAACTATGTTGGATGACTCCTCAAATGTTGATTCTTAATATTTATACTCTATAAGCTTTGGAGCTAGAAGAGTATCCAATAAAGATAGCATCATCCGACTTTCCAGCAAACTTTGCCAAGTTGTCCTTTGTGTTAAGTATGGTACACCTTCAGCCAAAGGACCTTAGAAAGCCAATGAACGGTGGCCTCTTGTTCATAACTCATAAGGGGTTTTCCATGGGGCTTAACTAAAAAGAACCTGTTCTGCACATAGCATGCAGTGCTGACTGCCTCTGCCCAGAATGTTAGAGGCAGCTTGAATCAGCTAACATGGTCCGAGCGCCTCAATAAGTGTCCTGTTCCTCCTCTCAGCAACACCGTTTTGTTGAGGAGTTCTGGGAGCACTATATTGTCTGGCACTCCCTTTTGAGTCACAGAATGAGTCAAGAACGAAGTTCTTAAACTCAGTCCCTTGATCACTTCTAATAATCTTAACCTTGTGATCAATTTGATTTTCTATTTTAAGAATAAAAGATTTTAAAGTTTCAGCAGTTTCATCTTTACTTCTAAAAAGAATACCATGTAAATCTTGTAAAATCATCAACGATCACAAGCAGTATGATTTCCTTCCAATGCTCATTATACTTTTGGACAAAAAGATCCATGTGCGTAAGTGTAATGGAGTAGTGATAGAGTTAACACATTTGGATTTATGAGATGATCTGTGTTGTTTCCCTTTCAGGCATGCAACACAGTTATCTTTGCAGAAAAATTCCTTTTTAGGCAAACCATGTACCAAGTTATTTTAGACAATTTATTCATGTTTTAAAATTCACATGACACATGCGTTTATGCCATAGTGTTGACTCATCACTATCAGCTTTGGAAAGAAAGCATGATACTTCACCCATAGGAGAAGCATTGTTCATATCCAGCTTGTACATATCCCCTTTCCTGGGAGATCTGAGAAGCACCAATTCCGGAGGAATTGTCATCCCTGTTTGAGGATAATGCACTCATGTTCTGTGAAAAGCATCTGATGCTTCTGATCACAGAATTGAGAAACACTTAACAGATTGTGTTCAAGCTGTTTGACAAAGTGAACTTTGTCAATGTTTATTCTGCCATTGGATATACTTCCTCTGCCAGAAATATATCCTCCGGCCTCACCTCCAAATTGGACAGGCCCTCCATCAAAAGTTCTGGAATTGTTGAAGGAGAGATCTGTTCCCTGTCATGTGCCTGGAGCATCCACTATCTACAATCCGATATTGTTGTTCTTGTCAAATGGATGTCCCTGCACATAAGATAGAGTGTGGTTAGTTTTGTTTGGAAGCCCAGCCTGGATGTCTCGGGCTCTTCCAAAGATAGTGACATAATTGAACCAAAAGATATGCAGTGGGGTTCAATAGAGGTCATTGTTGAAGAAGAGGTTTGGGCTGCAGCATCTTCCTTGATCTTCCAATCCATCCTTTGGTTGATCTTTGAGGATGCTTGTTGAAGCTTTTGCAGCATGGTCTTCTTCCGAAGCTTCTCTCTTTTCGGAAGAAGCCTTCACAACTTTTCTTCCGAAGTAGTCCTTCTTCTGAGATGGTTTCAAGGGAGCCTTCTTGTTCTTCCGAACCTTAGAAGGTTTGGCTTCCGAAGCCATTTTCCCTTTGGAAGAAGCAGTCTTCCGAAAGCAACTTGGCTTCCGAGACCAACTTTCCATTTTTCATCATTGGGACCCTTTGAAGTGGTCAACCTGAGAAACCTTCTCTGACTACTTCTTTTCTAACATTATTTGCATAATGTGTGCTTGCTGGATTGTAGTAACAATCTTTAGCCATGTGGTTGTGCAGACCACACATTATGCATGCAATGTTAGTCTTCTGGGAATTGCAGGTGCTGTTTCTTGGGTTTCTTCTCTTCATCAGCACTTTCCCTTTCGACTTCTGATCCTTCAGTGGGACAGGAGTGCTGGTACTACACTCCTTTCCTGAATCAGGAGTAACCTACCACTTGAAACCCGGCAGAAATGAAGACACCCTTTTGCTTAGGGTCAAACTTAAGCTTGGACCTGCAACCTTCTTGCAGTCCTTCTAGCAGCTTTAGCTCTGCTTCTTCTTGCTTGGTGGTCAGGATTTGGTCATCACAGGTGGAGATGGGTGTATCCTCTTGTTTCTCCCCTGTGGAGGCCACTATTTTTACTTCATCCTCTAGTTCCAATGGAGAAGGGTCAGCAGTTGGAACCTCTTGCTCTTCAGTACCACATCTAGGTAGTCTAATAGACTCATAGAGTGTGGTGGAGCTATTTCACTGGTTCCCAACCCTTCTTTGTTTTGATAAAACATTTTGGAATGGGGGTGATGCAAGAATAGTTTGGAAGCTTTGCTCAGCAATAGCTTGCTTCCTGGCCTGAGCCTCAGCTGTGACTAACTGGGCTTGAACTTAGAAAGTTTGGAGATCAGATCTTTGATTTGAGTCTTGTAGTGGTCTTTTCATGTTTCAAAAGAGACACGTTTTCTCTAACTCATCAATTTTTCCTTTGATAGTCAGATTCAGCTCTTTTAAAGTCAGATTTTAGCACATTTAAAGACTCAACCTCAGATCTGATTTCCGAAATGTAATCCTTATACAATTTAACTTTAGCAATACAGGCAGCAGTACAAAGATGTTCATATACCTGATCATCATCTGTTCCGGCCATGAGTGCTTGAGCGGGAGTCACATCCTGTACCATGAAGCTCCAGTCAACTTCCTGAGCAACAGCAGCTGTTTCAGTTGACTTTTCTTCATGCTTGGGAGCAGTGGGATGTGTGGAGGCCTGTGGGGTTCCCGGGTTGTTCTGGGAGCCTTGCTTTCCTAGCAAAGTGACCAAGTTGGTTGCAGTTGTAGAACCTTGCTTTGCTCTTATCAAACCAAACTTGCTGTTGACTGGGTTTGAGGGAATTGCCTTCCAGTTCTCTTAAAGAACTTCTTCCCTCTGTAAGTTAAAAGAGCCATTGCTGGACAATGTCCATGTACTCCACATCAATCTGGATTGAAGCACTCAAGATCATCAAAGCAGTATTGAAAATCACCAGAGTGTCCACTTCCAGAGACAAAGGCACAACTATCCTGAAAGGAGTTGTGTTGAACCTTTGAGACTTTGGAGTCTCAGGTAGAGTGATGAAGGGTCCAGTATGTGAGTTGTCAGGGTAGCATAGCAACTGATGTTGTGGTTCCATGCTTTCCCTTTCAACACATGAAGGGCTGAACTCTGTTGGTTATGGAGTGGTCAGAGGAGTCTGCATGTTCATCTCCATCTGAAATGCACTTAGGATACCATACAACTCTGTGAGAGAAAGAGTCTTAAGGTCCGAAGTTCTCTTGATGACAACACAGTAGTGAGTCCATAGCTTAGGAAGAGAGGACATGAACTTCCTAACTATGTCTCTGTTCTCAAGAGCTACTCCAATATCCGCCAGAGTATCTACTAGCTCAACATACCTGAAGTATTGTTGAGTCAAGGTCTCACCAGCCTTGAAAGTAAAGTTTCTCAACTGCTGCTTCAAGAGATCTTTCTTGTTCTCTGAGTTTCCTTGGATCCCTCATACTCAGCTTCAAAGCTTCCCATAAATCTTTAGCTGTCTTGCACTTCTTGAAGCGTCTGTAGACGGAGTTGGGGAGAGCAGTTTGGAGACAAGTCATAGCCCTTTGATCTAGCTCTATTCTCTTCCTATTCCTCTGAGTAATCATCAACATCTTTTGGAATGATGCGATTACCAGTGGCAGATGTAGTGCTTGGTATGAAAGGACCATTGACAATGGAGTCCCACATCCTTGAGTCTTGACACTTGATGAAGCCTTCCATCCTGATACACCATGTGTCAAAGTCTTCAGGGGTGATCATAGGGGACTTGGTCAAGGTACCAGTTTCCATATCAGCCTGGAGAGAGCAGCCATTTGAGTGAGTGGATTGTGGTGAGGAGTGAAAAACAGGTTGATTAGGATGGTAAGATCTCACAATCAAGATCCTGGAGCTCTGATACCAATTGCAGGATCGGATTTCGGGTGGTCTTTCTCTCAACTCACTGTGAATCAACACTCGGCAAGCAGTCTATGAAGAGTTGATCACAATATAACAAGTATCAAGCAGTAAGAAAACTTAACAGCAGATAAATTTCAAGGTACTTTTATATATTGCTTCTCAACTCAAAGGATTACAAGACACTTGGACTCAATCGCTCTTTTTTAAAGAGTACAGGGAGAAGATATAATAATACTACCTACAGCCGGATATACTTTGATACCAGCTGGACACCTCTAACCTTACATCTATCCAAGACTCTAGGTGAGGTCTTTCAGACATTGTGCCTGAGAGTTGGTAGTCAGGACATGTCCCTGACTTACCTTTTGTCACCAACTAAAGTTGGTAACATATACTATCATAAAAAGATGAACAGTAGAATAAAGTATGGTCAACAATATGGCTCTTTAGGAAGATACCATGCTGTATCAGAGGTCTGCAGCGACGACTGTCAGGGACCATACTTTTATCTGCTGGACATAGCAATGTTTTTTCCGAAGGATAAAGTGCTTCGGAAGAATAACTTCTTCGAAGGCACTTATAATCGGAAGACTGCTTCTTCCGAGGCTTGGAGTCTTCTTGTCTTCGGAAGCAGACTTTGTCTTCGGAAGCTCAGACTTTGCTTCAGCTCTTTCATCAGACTTGTCTTCGGAAGCTTTCAGACTTTGTCTTCAGCTCTTTCATCAGACTTTGTTTTCGGAAGCTTTCAGACTTTGTCTTCAGCTCTTTCATCAGACTTTGTCTTCGGAAGATAGTCTTCAGCTGTTGGCTTCAGCTGTTGTCTTCAGCAGTTGACTTCAGCTTTTGCCTTTAGTAGATCTTCAGCTGTTCTTCAGACTTTCGGAAGATCTCTTGCTCAGCTTCGGAAGCCTTGAATGTAGTCCAAAAGATACTATGAAGTGAATTGGTTGCACCAGCCTTATCATGATCCAACATAATCTTATATGTCCTTGACAAAGTGTGCAAGTCATTCCTTTAAGATTTTTAATTGATAAACGTTTGTATTTCAAACGGTTTAATACGGTTAAAAAAAGTTTTGTCATGTGTGAAACACCATACATTAGATCGATACGGGACTCGGCTTAAACGAACATAAGAAATAAGTTCGGATGTTTTTGGATGGAATTCATAAGAGTTCTTAAGCAAGTAACTTTAAGGGTTTCAAGGTGATCGATTCTTGTTTACTCATGTCAATGAGGGTCAAAGTGTTATTAGTGTAGCGTTGATACAAGTATCGTGTTTGTTAAGATTAAGATTAACTTAGTATGAGGAAAATCGTTATAATGTCTTTATTTGGCAGAAGATTGTTTAGGAAGCTATCATTACGCAATCAGGTTTCAATGACAACTCAAAATGAAAGTTTGATAAGTAAGGAATAATGGTGCGATGTAGCTAGATCAAATCAAAACATGAGAAAACGGGAAAGAAATCGATTTAAGAATTACATGCGTCAAGCTTGGAATCAAATCAACATAAAACGATCGGGTCTCCTTTCAGTTCAGAGATCACGCCTTGGCTTGATAGGTCGGAACACTAATTGATTCTCCCTTCAAGTTACTGCATGCTTCTCGTCACTCGATTATACCCATGGTAAGTTGAGATCAAGAAATGAGAGTAGTCCTCAAGGTGTGGTTTTCACTCCTAACTGATGGTGTATTCCCAAGGTATGACCACTAACTTACCAATCAAAAAGTTTGATCCCAACTTATTGTTAAAGGATCGCAGAAATAAGACGAGGTAACTCACCATTAAGGTAAGGGAAATCACTCTATCTTCAAGATGAAGTTTTACAAAACAAAATATAACAGGAGGAACTTCTTCATCAAAATCCAGAATTCACTCCTACTTTGATGAGATCGTTTCATTTGAGAGAATACAATCCATAAAATGAAATTATCATAGGTATGGAATTCACGCCTATCTTGATGATTGAGCTTCATAATAACAAGGAAACAATCAAAGTTAACATTGTCACCAAATTACGGGTTCCAATCCTATTTTGGTGAGATCATGTCATTTGTGAAAAGACATTCCAAAGAGAATACTTGGAGTCAATCCTCAAGATAAGGTAATCACTCCAATCAGAGGATGATATTTCATAAAATACACAATTGGAAACCATTTATCGAAACGATTAGAGGATCATCAAAGTAGGGAATCACCCTCGTTGTGATGAGTTAGAATTGTTTAGGAGGTACGAGTATTCTTAGTCGTAGTTGACTTACAAATTCTTGTATCTCCCATGGCGCAGATGGTTCAAGTTCGACTTAACAACGAAAGGAAAAGAATATCACTTAGAAATTTAGAAAATTTCAAGTTACCATCAACGTAACTAAAAGGAAAATCATGCTTACAAAATTTAAGGTCAAGTCGAGGTAACAGGATTTGGGTATGATGTTCAAATCTTGGAGTCTTAAATCAGGAAGACGAAATCAAGGACAAGAATGATTCAACACCATGATGAGATGTAACATTCGATTCACAATCGAAAGGAAAATACAAGGACTTCTCAAGATATGAGATCAACATAACCTTCTTGAAGACATGCGACTTATAAGTGATCAATTATAACAAGAGTTCGAGTCAAGTAAACGGATTTAATGATCAAATCAGATCACCATTTACCTTTGCCTAGACAAAGTATCCCGAGATGTAGGAATTTCGTCTACAGCATTGCATGTCTTAGTTATGGGACACCTCTTAAGAGGATTTGAGAACCATAAGTAACGGTTTAAAGTTTTAAAGACCATACGGTTTAGATTCTCATATCTTTGGGTATAATAAAATCCATGTTCACGTTGGTCAAGGTATATAATAGTTACATGAAATGCCGAGTTCAATACTGTTACACGTTACATGTTCAGCGTTTAAACGTAAGAGTTGAATGTAGGTTAGGTCAATATTAACAGGAATATATTAGGTTAAAGAATGAGAAAGTATTTAAACTTTGATGATAAACAGTTCAATGATTCAAGGATTTTTAAGATACAAAAGGATGGTTCCATTTGGTAACGCATTACCATTTGGAATCGTGACACGTCAAGGTACATTGACCATTTGCCTTAGAGACTTGTGTATTTTGACCATAGTTTATCACTCATCTCAGAAATCCCCAGGTAGCGTAACTGGTCTCACAATGAGATTTATACGAATACGCTTTCCTTAGCCCGAAGGCCTTTGCCAGGAATCCAGAATACAGGTGTCTATGTGTCACACAATTTCTTTGGTTCATGAAATCAAACCTTGATGAGATTGATATAGATTAGACTAACGTCTAAGGAATGAACTCATGATGATAAGTGTAGATTCCATATGTCGTTGAGAATAAGTTTAGGAAGTTCATTATCGGGGAGAATCAAAGAGTCGAAGTTAAGTTTAGGGAGTCTAAGTTTTAAGCATACATAAGGCAATCCTATGCTAAGGCATCAAATTGCACAAAAGGCATAGCATTATGTAGCATTTAAACAATCTGGGAGCACAAAAGTATAAAGATCTTTCTATGAGTTCATGGCAACTATAGTCTAGGTCACCATTCTAATAACCTAAATCCCTATAGTTATGGGCTCTGATACAATCTGTCACACCCCAACTAGACGGCGGAACGTCGAGGCGTGAGGAATACGATGTTCACAGCCACATAACGCTATGTTTAAATGTAAATATTTAAATTATAGTGTCAAAAGTGATTACAAACATAAGCCTCAAATCGCAATAAGTTCAAACATAAATCAAACATAACATAGCATTTTATTATTTAACTAGGTCCACGTCCTAGTTTTATTGTAAGCTTCAAAAGATCACTCTAAACTCGGGTTACCTGAAACATGATATAAAAATAAAAGGTCAACTAAAAATAGTTGGTGAGTTTCCAAAAATTTCATACATAATATGAAAGATTATAAGTAGCAATTCATGTCATAGGTTATAAGCTAGTAAGGTTATAGAACGCATATCTTTACAATCAAACCTCGACTTGATTACAAGTATATAAGATTGGCTAAGTGATTTGGTTCCCTGTGCACAAGCATACGGCTCCTGGAGTCGGCAGTTCATCGACGTAGCACCAAATAGGCTTGTCAGGCCCAAAGATCTAAGACGTCGCCAGGCTAGCAATAGTTAATGATTGTAACAAACTATGTATCTCATATAATCACTTACATCACACAAATAACATGACAAAATATAAAATGAAATTGCAAGTGCTTAACGTCTCAAACGGTTATAAGTGTATGATGTATAAGTATCATGTTTCACCCCAAAATGGTGTGAAATAAAGTAAAACGGGGCAAGGAAAACTCACATTGATATAGGCATTAAAGATGATATAAAAGATCAAAAGATATCCAAAGTATCCATTACAAGGCACCTAAACATATATAATTTACAAGATAAAGATCAAGATTAATAATATGATTAACGTTCTAATATAATTAGGGTTTTGTTTGGAAATTGAGGGTTTAACTAATTAAATAAAATAATGAGTCATTTATATTATGGTTTAACATTGATGGTATGAACCAATATTATAGTGAATGATTCAATAATTGAACTTATTGAATTAGCATAACGGTAAAAAGAAATGATAATTTAAAACTTGATAAGGTGTGTTAATCGAATACTTATAAATGACTTTAAAATTTATTTAAATTCATTTTATAAAGTTTTGAGCTTTAGAACATTTTATCATAAAAGTTTTATAATACAAACCTTAAAAATCAAAATAAAGAGAATATTGTTTTATAAATTTTTCAGAAGTTAATAAAAGTTAACGAAAACTTTATTAACTAATGATGATATAGATGATTAGATGAATAATTAGTCATTAAACATATGATTTATAAGGTTTTAAATAATCTAAATTGAACCATAATATATTTTATCATTTAAATTATAAAAGAATTTATAATGTTTTGAAATAAATCTCCATTTAAAATATCGTGATTTGATTTGACGTTAAGATTAAAGGAAAGTTCGGGTCGCTAATATTTTTTAATTAATATTTATAAAATAATCCATGAGTAACCTTTAAATTATTTAAATTTTAGAAATATTACAAAATTATTTGGTGCTAAAGTCGATGAACTGCCGACTCCTAGGAGCCGTATGCTTGTGCACTAGGGAACCAAATACACCTTAGCCATCTTATATACTTGTAATCAAGTCGAGGTTTGATTGTAAAGATATGTGTCTATAACCTTACTAGCTTTATAACATATGACATGAATTGCTACTTATAATCTTTTCATATTATGTATGAAAATTTGGGAACTCACCAACTATTTTTAGTTGACGTTTTATTTTATCATGTTCAGTAACCCCGAGTTTAGAGTGATCTTTGAAGCTTGCAATAAAACTAGGACGTGGACCTAGTTAAAATAAATAAATGCTATGATAGTTGATTATGTTTGAATTATTGCGTATTTGAGACTTATGTTTGTAATCACTTTTGAAACTATTAATTTGAATATTTACATTAAACATAGCGTTATGTGGCTGTGAACAATCGTAACTCTCACGCCTCGACGATTCCGCCGTCAAGGTTGGGGTTTGTGACACTACTCGCTCTCTCTCATCTCTCTCTATATATATATATATATATATATAGATATATAAAATGTGCAACTGATTTTTACGGACAAAAGTTTATGTTCTTAATTATATTAAGTTATTATATATATAGATATAAGTAGTTTTTTTGGTTTTCAATTATTATATGGTTTTCATTGGAACCCTCCCATATATATATATATAATAGAGGTGAGGAAAAATAAAAACGAGAGTAAATTTAGGATTTCTTAATATACTTGGTAGTTAACAAATTATTATTTTGTGTTGTTCCTAATTTACCCTTAATGCATATTTAAACACTCATAATCTTTAATTTAATTACTAAAAGGCACTAATTAATCTCAACTATAGATCAAAAGATCAACGGTGAATAAGTTTTTTTGGTTTTCAATTATTAATATGGTTTTTCATTGGAACCCTCCTATATATATATATATATATATATATAATATATATATATTATATATCATATATAATATATATATATATATATAATGTGCAACTGATTTTTAGGACAAAAGTTTATGTTCTTAATTATATTTCATTATTCACCTTAATATAATAAAATTAAAAAGATTTATCAAAAGAATATTATTTTACTTAAATATTGATTTTTTTAGTTTCTAATAAAATTTAAATAATAAAAGAGTACCGTTCCTATCTTCCTTTCATTACGGTATTTCTGAACAAGTAGGTTAAGCTGAGTCAAGTCAGAGAAAATAAAAGGAATATCGACCTCATGTAAATACCATGGAAAAGGTTTAAACAAAATATTTTATTTATAGTAAAATAAAATACAATACAATTCCGTTTATTATATATTTATTATATATATTTTACCTTTTGGTGGGTTTTTGATAGGTTCCGTTAGTACTACTATGTGGTTTATCATCAACAGATAAGACGTGCTACGTTCGTGAACACATTGTTTTAATATTATTAACTCCCAAGTTAAGCTCATAAAATATGAATCAATATTCTTGATTGATACCAATTTAATTGTTTCCGAGTTAAAGGTATTTTGAAATTTTAACCCATGCAAACTTTTATACATAAAATTAAAATATAGCTAGTTGATAGATAGTGACTTGACTTTAAAGAAAACACCTGAAAAGAATTGCGTGGGAACAACATAACAAAATTGTTTACGTGCGATTCTTCAAAATCCATATGCTATCGAACAAGTGTTACTTCTTCTGATGATTCTCAACTCTATCGACAAATGACCTACTGTAGCAATTCAGATGCTTTGAGGTTTGTATACTTGTAGCTTATTATATCTTCACGTACTCTAGGGTTGTTTTTTATAATATTTTTCCCTGTGTACGTTTCTATGCATTCCGCTTCTTGTCTTATTAAATAATAACGATCTTAAATAGCTAATTAAACAATCAATATGAATGTCTAACATATATAGAAATCATTTTATGTCATTAATTTATTAAACCTACTGTATCATACAAAATATTTCAAGTATACGTATATTATATCTAAAATATGATTTTATAATTCTTAAATCTTTCTTATTTGTTATGTATAATTCTTAAATTTTTATTATTTCTATTTTTACCAATGGCTAATGACATCCAATATATAATTCTTTATAGAAACTACTGGTTTAAAACAAGTTGGATTTATAAACAGTGGCGGAGCTTGAATATTATCATAGGGGGGCGGGTGCGAAATTAATATTTTTTAGGGGTGGTGAACTCGATATTTATATAAAAATTTACACTACCCACGGTCAAAAATTTACACTACCGAACTAAATTTAACACTACCCGACTAAAATTTAACGCTACCGACGAAAAAAAAGGGGGGGCGGTGGCTCCCCCCGGTCTCCACTAAGCTTCGCCCTTGTTTATAAACATGTGTAATATATGAATTTCTAACATAGTTAAATAATATATAAAGAATATTTATAATGTAAACATGTAATTACTGTGATTAAGATCATTATATAAATAGATGACTATGTTTAAACATTACTCGAGCTCTCTACGATTAAATATATTAACACCATAAAAGTCACTATACCTTTTATCTTATATGTAAAAGTCACTCAATCCACTTTTGGTATTTTACCCTCAACTTGTAAAAAATCACATAAAAGTTAAACTAGTTTCTATATACTTTAAAGGGTGAGATTATTCTACAAAATGTATTTTTGCTACAAAGTGTGAGAAGACACAATGAGCCTAAAAAATCATAAAAAAATTATATCTCACATTCTAAATCGAATTTTAAAAAGTATTTCGGAGCCTCTGTTCCTCTCGTTGTCATCTTTCAGAAAAAAAAATAAAAAATATTTTTTTTTTCATTGTGACACAATGACGTCATTGTGTCTTTATATTGACACAATGACGGCATTGTGTCTTTCATAATGACACAATGAAGTCACTGTGTCTTTCATAAATGACGCAATATAAAAACGTTATTTTTTATTTTTTTTAATTTTCGTTTATTTTTTTCTTAGTGAGGACGACTAGGGGCACAAAAGTTTCGAATTACTTTTATGAAATTCGATTTAGTTTGTGAGATATAATTTTTTGTGTCTTTTATTGACTCATTATGTCTTCTTACACTTTGTAGCAAAAATACACTTTGTATTTGAACCTTTTTCTACTTTAAACTACATGTAATTGTGATTTCTTTTAAATCAATGACTTGTTAACTATTAAATTAATCTAAATTTGATAAAGTGAAATTTATGATTTTGTGATTTTTTTTTTCTGAAAAGGTAATAAAATATTTTTAAATTTCTTAATCCTATTATTAACTTTTTTAAAATCCATAAACATTCAAAACCCAAAATAACGGAAAATAATATGCACACATATATTAAGCAAATAAAATTTTAAATTAATGACTAGAAAAATATACAATTTCTCGTAAATATATAATAGCTTATGCTATGGGAGCTCCCCTTCTGAGAAACTTGTGGACACGTGACAGATAAGATTACATTAACAATCCAAGGGACAAAAGCCACGTCAACCATGTTGTGCATTATTGCCTTTGACTCGCAACTTAGTATAATTTATAAAAAATCAACAAATTTTTACTTCAGATGACATTTTTTACGGATCTTTCATTTTCATTAGAGTTTCATGATTTTCTTTCTTTGATTACGTAGAAACTTGGATGATTTTTAGCCTTTGTAATTGTAATCTAATTTCAATCATTTTTTCCATAGTTTAGTTTTTTTATTTTAGAGCTCGGGGAGTTAGCATACTTGGAACACCCTCAGCAAGAGTTCTCAGGTACTTCTATTTGATCAGCAACACCGCCAGCAAGCCCCACCCCTAAGTGGTGTGGTGGTAGTGGTTTCGGTTTTCAACAGAGAGGTCAGGGGTTCGAACCCCACTAACAACAAGTAATTTGTTATTGGTATGGAATGAAATTCATCTTTAAAAAAAAAACTTTAAAAAAAAAAAAAAGCAACACCGCCAGCAAGATTAGTCAAATCATGTTTTAATTTCGATAACTACAACGCGAACCTTTTCTCATTTTTTAACCGTAGTGAAACTGCCAAAAGATCGACAATATTTAAACAATAATTTAAATAATGTATATAAACTCATTTACATTTTAATTTTACATCAGGATAGAAAATCCATACTCTCATATCTTCTACTCTACAAAACCTTTTTCATACAAACGTACTTTTTACAACATAACCAATCGTAAATTAATTATTCCACCTAATTCATCAGATAAGTTCGGATTGAACGAAAGTGTTTCAAGTAGTCTTCAATTTCTCACCCTTATTGTCATCCAAGCCAAAGTTGAAGACACGACAACCTCATCAAATAAGTATATACCTCATGATCATGAAAAAGAAAAATTAAAAAGCTTTTCTTAAAGATTTACCTTTGTTTTCATAATTATTAGAATCTTATTTGAATTTTAAAAATATAACCTCCAGTTATGTCAATATCTCGAGAGTAAGTAGCAAAATTTATGATCATATAATACGAAGTGTACGTTCAGATTCAAAAGATAGTCCGAGATCTCCAAATTCAGTGTTTTTTTTTGGAAATATGTTCAATCTCTATATCAAGAAAATACTTAAGAGGCCTTTAAAACTTAAATCCTAGAGTAAAAGTCAGTAAAAACCTTAAAAGTTCAATCGCTATCTCGAAAAGGTTTTACTGATTGTGACGTTGAAAGAAGTTCTATTATTTATAACTAGTTTGTTATAATTTACTAATTAAGATAACAACTAGTATAAAGCCCCCCACGTTTGCAGCAGGCGGCGTAAAACCATGTCAAACAGCATCTATGACACACTACCGTTGGTGACCACCAATACTGACAAAGCTCGTATTAAAAAATAAAAAAACGGAGAAATTAAAACCGAACAAAAAGTAGACATAAAAAAATTGAAACACGCAAGCAAAACATAAAAGATCTATTGTGAATAATAGGTAAGTTGATCTAGGACCAGTACGTGGGACGGGACAGTTAAATGGGGGAAAAATAATCGTAAAAACGTCAAACCATACATGTATGTTTCAGTGTGTTAAGTAGCAAAATTTTAACCGAAAGACGAAAATGTTTAATATATGAAATGTAGAGGCCAATTAAAATTGAAGGTAAAAAATATATTATGGCTAAATTATAAAAGATATAAAAGTATTGAATTAAAATAAAAAAGTTAAAGATGAAAAAAAGGATGGGTACAACCCACTATGCACATGGCACTATCCATGATTTGTAACCAATTTGATAATTAGTATTATATAAATAATCATAAGTTTACAATAAATTAGTAAAATTGACAATTTTGTCTTGAAGATCTAAAAAGTTATTAACTTTTTTAATTAATGAAAGGGCACAAATGGCTACGTGTAATTTAGGGGTGTGCGCGGTGCGGTTCGGTACAGTCTTAATACAATTTTCGAAACCGAAACTACAAGTTCGGTTAATACCATTTTTTTAATCGTAACCGCAACCGAAACTTTGGTTAACCACACTTCGTTTAACCACCGGTTATGGTTAATTTGCGGTTAATTTCGGTTAATTGACCAATATATTTAACATATGCTTTTAAACCAAAATATTAACTAATAAATTGTTATTAGACTAGGTTTGGATCAATTTTGTAAGGGTGTGCACTGCTTTGTTTTTAAGGTATTGTCAAAACCGAAACCGAGGTCGGGTTGTGCATACAATAATGTGTGTGCGCATTTTGCATTGCATCTATTTGTTTATGATGTTTCTTCAATACATAACAGAATTCACTATATAAATATATTTTTATAAATTAGAATTAAAAGTATGAATATATGAAATTCTAGTAAAATCATGAGGAGTTTGTAAATTTATTATACATTAATGACATTCTGTTAGGTTGGGCTTATGCGGTTAATTTGCACATCAAAACCGAAACCGAACCGCAATGTGCGGTTAATCGTTATGCCTTAACCGAACCGTCGGTTAATTGTTCGGTTCGGTTAATTTGGTTCGGTTAATGCAGTTAATTCAATTATGGTTCGGTTAAATCGGTTATCTGTTCCCTCCTAACGTGTATAAATGTGCAATGTTATGCATATACTTTTTAAATTATTTTTACTTGTTATATACATCATCTAAGTCTTTTAATATACTTAAACTTTTAATATGTTTTTTTATTTATCATATCACCCTTAATATGTTAAACTAAAAACTTTTAAGTTTTATCTATTTATTATTTCTTTTAATCTTTACTTTATTTTGTCTTTTATTGTTTTATTATTGGTAGTAATTACGGAAGCCCAAAAAGCCAAAAACAGAAATAACTGAAAACCGAACTGTATTCATAAACGATAAAACTAGATGAAATTGTGAATTCTGTTTTTAGTTCAGTTAATGGTTGTATAAAATCTTGCTTATTCGGCTCTCCTTCCATATAAACCGAATAATATATGGCTTAATTGGTATGATTGGATAACCGAACCAAATAAATCGGTTCAAACAATTAAATTCTAAAAGACTTTTTTTATTTTTTTGTTGAAAGCTTTTTTTTCTAACTTTAAAAACGTTTATGTTAATTAGATTTTTTTATTTTTAATATGTTTGTATATCATTATATAAAAAGTGTTTTTCAATTTTCTTTAGAAAAAGAAATACTTTTCTAAAACCAAATATATTTTCAAAAGTGATATATAACAAGCTTTAAAATTGTTTTTTTAGATGATGAGTATGACTATAATAAAGGAGTGTCTATAACCTATTTGTTTTATTTTACTTACTGGTCAAAATAAGTTGTGTATGAGTTAAGTTGTAAATGCATTTCTTTATTTCTTTTAGTTTTTTTTCAAAAAGTAAATAGCTAGTTTGATATCATTTATACATAATATAAAGTTTTGTTGATAAAACGATTTATGATACATTTTTGGCTTATCACATTCTGTTTCTATATAAACTTATACGTAAAGATAACACATAACCCGTCGGCTTGTTATATAAAAATACATAAAGTTGGCTTCTTATAAAAAAATACATAAACTTGAGTGAATTAATTTTAAGTTAGTTAAATAGACTATCGCTCTAACCAATAAAATAGTCTATCATTGAAATTCTAAGGCGCTTAAACCTGTTGGTAAGGCGTGGATGAGACCCAATCTCAGCACGATGTAAGCGCCTATCATCTTAGCCAGGGTAACACCGTGACAACACGCATGCACTAGTGGCAACAACCGTTCTCACGCCTATGGGGATGATATGCCACAGGGGGTTGTTATCTCAGCCACACGCACTCTCTCACTATAGTATGACACATAATCTCAATAGATTTAGTTTTGAAGTTACAACGAGATGTTTAAAGATATAAAGAGATGTTTAAGATAACGAATTTTTGAACATTGATAATTAATGTTGTAAAGGTTTTTTTTAATTATTTTCTATAAACAATAAATTGGCCCTTATGTGTATAATAAAAACGAGATGTTTAAAGGTATAAAGAGATGTTTAAGATGACGAATTTTTGAGCATTGATAATTAATGTTGTAAAGGCTTTTTTTTAATTATTTTCTATAAACAATAAATCGGCCCTTATATGTATAATAAAAACCATATCCGATAAATCTTATCCATAGTTAAGCTACTTGTAAGGTTTAAGAAGTGCAGAATGTAAACAAACCTTGTATTTATTCATAGAGAAAAAGATGCCAGACTCTTTACTCCAAAACAAACAAAATACAATCAAGCAAATATATGGTACTAAACATATATAAAAGAAGCTACCAATATCAAAAGAGACAATTCTTCATATAGATTTTGGTGATCTTATTAATGGATGTGAAGTAAACGAGATATACAAGTACCACCTAGCTCTAAGCACTGTACGGAAAAAAAATTGTCAATAACTGTAAATCATCTATACCAATAAAACAAATAACTATTAGTCACATAGCTATATTTTAGCACATTCATATATAATCTTCACCTAGGCTCCACCTAGGATTGTACACATGTGATCACCACATTAAATATTTAATTTTTGGTAAATAGCTTGACTTCAAAAATTTTCTTAATAAATGCTATCCTAATATTATATTAATTATAATTTCTTTATAAAAATAAATGAGGCTTCATTAAAAATACTTTAATAAAAACTAATTTTGTTAATATTGTTTAATTTGTAGCTAATCACTGTTAAAACTAAAATTCAAAAAATTTATATAAAGATGTTTATAGATATTTATGAATAATAAAATTCTTTATCTCTTTATACTATTGTTTATAACTTAAATATGTTTGTTATATGTAATAATTTTATTGATATGTTGTCTATAACATATATTAGACTATACATATATATATATGTGTGTGTATACAATCTATTATATAATTTTTCTATTTCAAAGTACATAGCACACGGGTATCTAATTTAGTAACTAAATATGGTTATAATTTAATTGTAACTAGGTGTATTCCAAGTAGCGTGTTGCGAGACTTTTTGATCCTTAATAGCAACACGTGTTTGGTGGTGGAGTTGACGGTTACAAGTATAAAATGCAACATCCATTACAGATACAATTAAGTTTTGTCGGGAAAACTTTGTTTGGTTAAAGACTCAAACAGAACACAATTACATCATTCCAATTTATTACTAAGGCTCATTCTGAGTGTTAATTCGTAGCTACAGGATAAGGACGTCTGCCACACTATAATAACAATACAAATATCCATCATCACAACTTTAGTGTTTTGCCTATATGTAGCACTAACACACCTCGAAACAACAACCGATACAAAGAGGTGTGCCCATAGGGGCAACAACGCAAAAGGTAAAAATTCAAGAACCAAGATCAGAAGGCCCAAAAGGTGACCATTACTTAACAAAGCAGATAATACAACTATAATCATATACATAGGTGTTTACGACAATATATGTAATGAAAGGATTAAAAACTATAGTTCATAGCGGCTACAAAAAGTTCCATCGCCATGCCATAACAGTGACTATTAATCGAAATGTGTTTTCATCATAGCCATCCAATATTTTAATTCATAGTTCAGATATGCCAAAACCCATTAGCATGACTAATATTAATTCTAGAAATCTAATATTAATTCAATTTTTTTCAGATAATATAAGTTAAGTAAGCAAGTAACAAGTGTATAATACACCTCTAAATTTAGAACCTCGGTTTGTATGGTTTTGGTTCGGTTTTTGTTCCAAGCAAAATCGAAAACCAAACCGAAAAAATCAGTTTTTAAAAAACCATCAATCAAACCGTCAGTTTATTATTGGTTTCGGTTTTTTGGTTTGGTTTTGTCGGTTATTTCAATTACTGCTATGTTATCATGGTTTTTTGCACTCCCCTACACACATGATCAGCACAAATGTAAAAAAATAAAACTTATGTGGCCAGATAAAAAACACCAAAAAACACTATTCATTTCAATAACCGAAACTTAACATCAAATATCGGTTAATTGGTCATATATCCTTGCATCAACAGAACAAACCATGCATCAAACACTAATGATCAATCATATCTGATACGAAAACAAATCAAAACATCAATCAAAACAATCGAAAATTAATGTCCTTAAACACTCCAAACAAAGAAGAGTTCTTGATCTTCTATTTCTTCCATGGATTTATCAACCCTATATCCCTGCAAATGATTAAAATACCTATTATACAAATGCTTTGACAAAACTAGTGATTAATAATTAGTGATCAATGGCCTGGCATTAGTGAGTGCCCTATAAAAGTGGGATGGATTCAAACTATGCGTAAGGAAAATTGATAAGGTGGTTAGAAGAAATTAATGTTATTGTTTACAAAAAATGTTTGATAAATCTATTTATGCTATGGATTGTCCTACTTGTTTTGTCTATTAAAAAAATTGCATAATAGTTTTTTCCCCTAAGATAAGAGTAAAATCTACCTATTCTAATAAAAAGATATCTTAAGATTACACGTGTCAGCACCACAATCATTCTCATCAAATTTTTCCCGCCTCTCTCTCTTATTAAATAATTACCTTAATTATTAATAATATTCCTTAACAACTTTTTAGATTAATAAATTAAGAAATAAATCTATTTATTATTATTATTTCTAAATAAATAATTTTTTATAAAATAATATATTTTCTAAAGCATATTTTTTTAAAATACAAATTTTTTTAAAATTGGTATTTTTAAAAAGTCACTTTTCTAAAAACAAAAAATAATCAAATTTGAGAGTTATAATGGAAAAATTATTAAAAATAACATTTTTATACGATTTGTTTTATTTATTTTTAGAAAAAAGTTTAAAAACAAAATTTTAAAAAGTTGATATTATTATTTTATTATATGTTAAAATATCATTTTATAATTAATAAATATTATTATATTAACATTTTATTTATTCAACCCGTGTAATACACGGTTTACTAAAGCTAGTTCATTAATAATGGTTGATATATAGAAATTTATTCAATTCTACACATATAAATTTATCATTCCGTGATAGAATTTAATTAGACTTTTTACATTTTGATAAAAAAAATATGTAAAATCACATTCAGCTTCTAGAGAAATATTTAAAATCGATTACATCAAATGTATATTTCGAAAGTTACCTACGTTTTAAATTTCGTTAGAATTGTAAGTTAATAAGATTCCATTAAAATACAACTAATAAAGTTTCAGTTTTTTTTTTACTTTTTCATTTTTTACTATAAGTGTAATAGCAAGCATTACTTGACAGTGATAAAGGTATCATGACTGTATCACCCCATGGCCCTTTCACATGCACACACTCGTATATACACATCAACTTTTGAATATATATACACATATATAATGAGCAAGTACTATGACCTATACCATATAAACCCCCAAAAATTATTAAACCGATCCAAACATCAAACCAATCATCTTATTAGTCGACTAGCTAGTCCGACTGATCGGACTGGATTTACAACTTATATTTTTCTTTAAACTGCATTTAAAAACGTATATAACATCATAAGTAACATTATATTATATATGATTTAAAGATATATAAAGTACTTTTTTAGTATGGGATTAAAAGAGTTGAATAAATAAAATATGAATCCTGGAGTCCATACATACTAACGAGACGGTAAATAAGATTTCTAAATAAAAAACGTAAAACTAGAAAAATACAAATCCAGATTGATATAGTTCATATGGTTCCTACCTTGCAGATAATCGGCCAGCTCAAACGAAAACATTTTAAAGAGGCATAAACAAACAAGTTACTCGGTTTCTAGTCTTGAAAACACTATTGATCTAGACACAGGTAATATGTTTTTATATAAAAGATCTATACTTTACTATGTGAATAGAATATATTACCTCACTTTCATAAACTACTTGAGTTAGAACTTAAAGATACTGAAAACACGAAATTAAATGCATGTCTATAAGAGATGGTGTGTGTGTGAGAGAGAGACTGAGAGAGATCGAATAATAATCAAGATTAGGGTTAGGGTTTGCATGATCAGTAAATTAAAGAAAGTTACCTAAATGGGATATCTTGAAAACTTAAATAGAACAAGTGTAACCAGGAGGTGGGGTTTTGCCACAAGTAACAAGCAACTGTAAAGCAAGTGGCAAATATATGTTAATATTCAAAAGCTTAATCTTTAGTGTTGTACACAAGCACACTGCAGCCTCAAGCTCCACCAAACCAGCAAGCACAGGGCAGCATTGGTTCACCACAGGGTCACCCAACCCAATATGAACCAACCCACCTAAAAGATCCACACAAGCTCCAAGCTTTAGTGCGTCAATGGGGCAGGTGGGCGCCGGTGTCGGCACGAATGGCGGTGGAGGGCACGGTGTTGCCGGAGGCTTTCCGCCGGATGGTGGGTTGACTACTGGTGGTGTTACCACCGGTGGGATGGTGATTGGTGGTTTGACAATGGGTGGGATGGTGATTGGTGGTTTGACAATGGGTGGGTGGCTGATTGGTGGTTTGACAATGGGTGGGTGGCTGATTGGTGGTTTGACAACTGGTGGGTGGGTTATTGGTGGTTTGACATAAGGCGGTTTTCCGGTGGGTGGTTTAGGGGTTTTTGGTGGTTTTCCGGTGGGTGGTTTGTGGGATTTTGGTGGTTTATGGTGGTGGTGGTGAGGTGGTTTGCCACAAGGGACACAATCAAGAGCAATGGGAGTGGCAGTGGAGATGAAGAACATTGATATGAGGAGTAGAGCAGTGAGTTGCTGCTTAGAGGACTCCATTATTTTCACTCAATGTGTATTGGTGTGAGTGATGTGAAATAGGTACGTGTTATATATAGAGGAGTGTACATGTTAAATTATGTCTACTTTGATTTTAGTTTTGTGAGTTTTTGTTTTTTTGTTTTTGCTTATTGATTGATATTTTAGCCATGAATATTAGATGTTTCAGTTAAAATATATGTTCAATCAGTTTTTGTATTTTACAGGCACAATTTGTTATTCTGTGTTTTTAAGGTTAACTTTAACTCTGCATGTCTAAAAAGAATAAAAGTTTACTAACATGATCACTCATTTTATCATTTTCAATGGCTTGTGAATTATGATGACTTGTTATCTATTACACGTTAACCTCGCTTATGAGGCTATATATATGGGTCAGTTGCGGGATTTTCATATATTAACTTAAACAAGTTGGACCACGTACAGGACCAATTACGAAGGTAGAAGTTAGTTGTCAAGCAACAAGACTCAGATGCGAGGTCTAATCACTTAAGGGGACTTTATGCCTTAGCATTAACTTAGGCTTCTTTTGGTCTTTAAAATTGTAATGAATTGTAAAATTTTCTATCTAAAATCCTGTTTGATTGTTCATTAGATAGAATTTGAAATTGAAGAATTTTTCTCATATTCATTTGAATCGATTTTTCTTTCACTTATTCATAAAATATTCAATAATTCAATGGAATGTTTAAAATTAACATTCAAATTCTACTAACCAGTTTGACAACCAAATACCTCGTCAATTTTAACAAAATTCTATCCCAATTGCAATGAAATGACACTTAGGCTTTCTATTTGTGGTGGCTGTGGTGGTTGCAGAGTAACAATCCTTTAAATAAGAAGGCTATGGGGTAGTTATGAGGGCTTTACCACTTGCAAAGGTTAGTAGAAACTTTATAACTTTTGTTTGATTGCTAAAACAAGTTTATCATTCAATTAATAACGCTATAACATATCCATAGAGCTATGTTTTAGGGTTATTAAGAACATAGTCTTTTATGCAAGAACATTAATATTAAAAAAGGTTAATTAATGTTATCATAAAAACACTATCAATGTTTATCAAAATCTTAGCATGTGTGTATACCAGCCTAAGACAATAAAAATCATGTAAAATCAAGATACAATCTTTAACATTAGATTTTAACTAAAATCAATTTCTATGCATGATCCATGCTTAGATCTATGAAAATGAATAATATAAAAGTTATATATTTCTTTACTTTCTTGAGTTTTCTCTCTATTCTTTGTTTCTCTATCTAACCACTACCACTCTCTTTTTTTCTTTTGAAAACCGTAACACGCAAGAAAGGAAGAAGGATAGTTGGTGATTACTATCCATTATGAAAGGGGTATTTAAGGTTTGACATTTAAACCGCTTATAATGCTCTTTTATTGTTTTTAAGGAAATAGTATATTGGTTATTATGTTAAATACGTATGCTGTCTAATATGTCAGATAATTATGTCAAGTGTTTTTTAATCATTTATTATATGTATCCATCTTGTGTTTAATGTTTTAGATCATTTTATATTACTTTTGTTATTATTTATTATAATTCTATAAATATTATTATGTTTTATAAATATAAGTATATAAAGAAGTTATTTGATCGATGTATTTTTTTAAAACTCATGAAAAACGATGCACATTTACGATTTATATTTTTTTATGTTATTTTGTCATTATTAATAATGTATAAGATGAATTAATTGCCATTTTATCATATTTATATATACTAGAAGTATATAATAGGATTATTTCACCATTATGTTTTTCAAAACTTGTTATTTTTTAGAAACACTATGGTGTTATGGTGTTCAGATTAATCTAATGATAAAAAGAAAGACACAATTACAAGCATAAATCATAGTAAGCTGGAAAATATAAAATTAATTTTTATTTTTGTATATAAAGATAATTGTACTTGTTTTACAAATGAAAAAAACTTATTTATTTATATGGTGTAATTTTATAATAAATAATATCGCACATAAAGTTTATTAATGTTTAAAAAAGTAAAAACCATGAAAAAAACAATAAAAGTGGAATGTCTAAATATCATTTCAATATATATATATATATATATGGGAGAGATCAAATGAAAACCATGTTTATAATTGAAGACCGTGAAAACCAGGGGTTACATATATGTAAGTACGTATTACAAGTGTATAACTAATAGTTACACATATGTAAGGGTTATGTTTTTGTAAGTACGTGTTACCAAGTGTACAACTAAGAGTTACGTACATCTAACTCATAGAAGTTACGTATACGTATCTCGATTCGTTATCATCGTCAACCTTGGAGTTTAAATTAAAAAATAAACAATAACCTCAAAAAATAAGGTTAAATTTACTTAAATATACTTTAAACAATTAAAAATTTAAATCAATTATAAATTATGTGATTGGATAGTGGTGGTTTTCACGGTTTTCAATTATAAACATGGTTTTCAATTTTATATATATATATATATATATATATATATATATATATATATACAATTTGGTCTCGATTATTAATTAGAAATATGGATGATTAAGATTTATTTTTAATTTGTTTAGATGAGCATACTTTTTACTTAAATCCTTACGACTTAAATGCTATGAAATATTTCGACTCTTCATTATGCAACACATATTTTATATAACTCAAATGTTGTGTGATATTTGTGAATTATCTTTAATTAATTACTAGTTCTTATAAGAAATGAAATATTAGGCATGTAAATGAACCGGACGTTCACGAAATGTTCGACAGGAATTTCATTTATGTTCGTTTACTTAGAAAATGAACAAACATGAACAAAAAAATGTGTTCGTTTAATTAAATGAACAAACATAAACACATGCTTTGTTTGTTCGTCTACGTTGATGAACATTCGTTTGTGTTCGTTCATATATGATTGTTTATATTTGTTCTTTTATGTTAATTTATATTCGTTTATATTTATATATCTATATATAATATATAATAAAAGGGTATTATGTGTTATATTTGAAACATGAGTGTATTATGCTATACAAGAAACCTTTAAGTTTAATGAGATTTTAATTTCCATTAACACACCTAAAAGTTTCAAAATGATCATTTATGATTTTTTTTATGTTCAGTTATGTTAGTGTATTATTATTCATTTATGTTCATTTATGCTCTTTTATGTTCTTTTATGTTCTTTTATATTAATGAAGTGTTCATTTAGTTTTTTAACGAACAAACATGGACGAACACGAATAAATATTTTCTTAATGAACGAATTGAACGTGAACAAAAAATCATGTTCGATTATTTGTTCGTGTTTATGTGCGTGTTCGGTAAAAATTAAATGAACAAACACGAACATGCTGATGTTTGTCTTCGTTCGGGTTTATTTACAGACTTATAAAATATCACTTAATTATTCGGCATTTAGATCTCATAAATATGCTTTATGTTTTCAAGCCTATGTTTTTTTAACCCTTTTTACCCTATGTTTTTTTTAACCCTTTTTACCCTATGTTTTTTTAACCCTTTTTACCCTTCTTCATTTTAAGTTTGATTAAACTAAAGGATAAAATTTCATAATTTCACGTCAAAACTATCTTTTTCATAATCATTATTTGTGAAAGATTATTTGAAAGTTATAAACCTAGAGCCTAGAGGAATAGTAGAGTAGTCACGTGAATGTGATGTGTGCAAGATCCAGACAAATTATGCAAGTTGCCGGTTTGGATCGCAAATTCATGCATCTTAGCTTTTCTATGATTTTAACATAATCTAGGTGATTGGTCAATTGTAGAGCAAAAGCAAAATACATAAATTTTCATATGAGAACATTAAAAGAGTTGTTAGAGCAGAGAAGTTCTTATAATTATTATCTTTGTATGCATTCTAGATGATTTTAAGATGTTCTAATAATTCAAAACGTGTTTTCCTTAATTGGATGCCACTAAAATTGATCAAAACTTTTAACCAAAATAATAAATTTTGTTATTAATATATTAATTAGTACTCACGTATCATGAGTTATGGAATAGAACTTTTAATTACTAATGTTACAATACATACACTACAAAGAATTCGACCATTAGCGGTGACATTTGTCGCCGCTAATGCTGTCATTTATCACCGCTATTATTATTAGCGGCGACTTGTCGCCGCTATTAACTAGCAGCTAATGATCAAAAAATCGCCCCTAATAAGTCGCCGCTAATGATGTCGCCGCAAAAGGTTGTATTAGCGGCGTCAGTTGTCGCTGCTAATATATTAATTTAAAAAATCTGGAAGATCATTAGCAGCGATATGTCGCCGCTAATGCTCAATTTTAAAAAAATATTTTTTTTATATTTTCTTTTTTCTATTTTTACAAACTAACCAATCATAAATCTTATCCAAATTTACTAATAACACAAAATATACTAGTATTCATAAATAACATACAATGTTCACATGTACATAAACGTTTAGTAAGTAGGTTAAATATATTGTTGAACTTAAACATAAAACTACTCTAAAACAACTTAAACTATTCATCTGATACGCTATTCATCCCCCTCGTTTGAATCATCTTCGCCGGCTTGATTTAAAGCCTTTTGCAAAGCAATAATTTGTGTAAATTGTGACACAAAATTTGGATCTTGAAACAGACTTGAAATTTGAGTCTACAAAACAAAATATACATTATAAGTTATATTTTGACAAAGTATATATACTATAACATAACACATTCAACTTTAAGTATATTAAGTGTGTTTGGACCTGTTTAAACTAAAAGTTAGATAACTTAAGTCTATTTTATCCCCACCTCGTGAACAAACATATAATCAAACTTGAAATAACACGTTTTTACCCAATAACACAAGTAAATAGCATCTAATCGACCACTTTTACTAAAAACCTACAAGCTATACAAATCTATTCATAACTAATGATAAATTCAAGCATAAAATGTAGGTTATCTTATATATTCACCATCTTTAAATAATTTTATTTAGAACCAACAATTACATAAATCTATTTCTTAACTAAGAATAAATTCAAGCATAAGTTAAGGTTATTTGGTAACTAAGCATAACTTCAAGCATACCAACCTCAAGCATAACTTTAAACATAAATTTACAAAATTGTAAGGTATTTCATAAATTCACTACATTTGATTAAAACCAACAAAATACATAAATCTACGTATCAACACAATATAAATTCAAGCTTGATACTAAATATAACAAACATAATAACCTAGATGTCAAAATTGTGGCAAAACATCATAACCAAGATGTCAAAAAAGAGAAAAATTAAAAGAGTGGATGACATACCTCAACTAAGAATAAATTCAAGCATAACTTAAGGTTATTTCATAACTAAGTATAACTTCAAGCATACCAAGCATAACTCTAAACATAAATTTACAAAATTGTAAAATATTTCATACATTCACTACCTTTGAATTAAACCAACAAAATACATAAATCTATATATCAACATCATATAAATTCAAGCTTGAGACTAAATATAACAAGCATAATAACCTAGATGTCAAAATTAGGATAAAACATTATAACCAAGATGTTGAAAAAGGAAAAATTAGAAGAGTGGATGAAAGACCTCAATTTGATGGTGATTGTAGCTTCTGGCGGCGACAGTGGTGGTAGCTGTAGCGAGGGTAGAAGGCGGGGATAGTGGTACCGGTTGAAGGCAGGGATAATAGTAGCGCTTGTAGGTGGGGATAGTCGTACCGGTTATAGTGGTCGATCTAAGGTTATGGCGATGTAAGAGGTAGTAGCGGTAGTTCCCAGTGGCCTTGGAGGTAAGCGGTGACGACGGACCTTGTTCAGGCGAGAGAAAGATTAATGAAGATGTGTGAGGTCGGAAATGGCAGACATGGAGGGAAATAGGCCGCCTTTTTTTACAAGACTATTAGCGGCGACAGGTGTCGCCGGTAATGGTTAATGTACGATTAAACTAAGACCGTCAGATCTGAACACTAATCAACAGTTAGATCTGTCTATGGTGCTCACAAACGGATCAGACATCAATAGCGGTGACATGTCGCCGCTAAAAGCGTCGCCGCTATTGCTCTTGTCGCCGCTAAAGGTGTCGCCGCTATTACGCATAATTCTTGTAGTGATATATTATACATTAATCAACTAAATCCTTTTAGAAGTATATTTATCCTTTCAAGATATCATACAAATTAATCTATGGCAAAAGAAAATGATTTGGTAATCAATTTGATCAAAAAAATTTTACAATCATACAAAAATAGTAAATAATGTTGAACACATGTGAGGCAATACACATTTAAATCCCAAACACATTATGCTATAGTACCAAGTACAAGAATAGATTAGTTATATGCTTACTTATATAATGTGGATTAGGCTGGGCTTCTGATTGTTGGAAAGATGACACGAAGATGTTTGTTATCAACCACCTCAAATTAAGCATTGCACACATTTAGCTATGTAACCATATAGTCATGCACATTATCCATCACCCAAGAAGCTCTTCTCAATACAATTGCACACATATTCAAGTTTAATTGATTATTAATACCAACATTATTATTAGTACAAATATCAAGCCACAATCATTCCACAATTCAAAAATCATAGATATGCAATTCACACAAACATGAGTTTTCATCAAGACATGCATAAACCACTCATGATTGGAATTGCTACCAATCTCAACTTAATGACATACATATCTTTGGTTAAACATAAAACTCTTCTATAAAATAACTATTAATATTATCGAAATAATATCATCCCTCATTTAGGGTTAACATCATCTAAGTGAATTCTAATGCATTTGGTCTATAATAACAATGAAATAATAAAGGCAACAAGCAAACAATAGTTCATGCGTATTTAGAGATCACTAAAATCAAACCACAAAACTATGAACGAAAGAGATGAATTGATGTTTTTTTCCTGTGATAAGCACCTCTCTTTAAGCTCTACCAAAAAACTGTTAACAAATAATTATTAAAGATCCCATAAAAATCTAATCTTTAGGTTAATAAGTCTGAATAGTAACAACTCGATTTAATTGGCCATGTCAAGATGTTGGCGTATGAACTGGTCTATTTCCTTAAGCTACTTTGTCAAAAATTTCACGGTCATGACTTAATATGCCACACACACAACTAAGGTCAAAGCAAAATGATGTTCATGACTTATATACATTAAGGTAGCGTTTGGTACTCAGGAATAAAGGCGTAGAATGGAAGGAATCATTGAGGTGAATGAAAAAAAGATATGTTTACTTGATGAAAGTAATGGAATGAAATATTACATAGTTGATTCCATTCACTCAAATTCATTCCACTCACCCCTTTTCTTTTTCTTTTTTTCATTTTATTACTTCTTCCATCATTAGTTATCAACACCACCCACCCACCACAACAACCACCACCGACCACCAAGATCGAACGTCACCAGCTACCAGGATCAATCGTCACCGGCCACCACCAGCGGCGGGCACGGCCAGCACCGCCACCAACCACCACCACCAGTAACCACTAGCAACCGCTGCTGCCAACCATCGGCCACTACCTCCATCGGGAGCCACCACGGACAACCATCACCATCATAACCACTTTCACATTTCATTCTTTCATCTTTTTAGCTAATAAATAACATAAAGTAATGATCCATTTCATTACTAAAGGGTAAACAAACAGGACAATAGAATGTAGTTATTCTTTTCATTCTCCCATTCATTTCATTCTTTTATTCATTCCATTCATTCATTCTATTCATTTATTCATTCCATTACCCCATACCGAACATAAGTAATAGCTTGAGGTTTTCTATATGCATAATTCTTGTGGTAAAAGGGAATGTCATGTTTGTGACTTCTTAGTTCGTGGTTGACTAATAAAATGAATTTATTCTTTATGGCTTAGTCTTAACTTTTATGTCCCATTTGTGAATGTGTGTAACACATAGGTAGCGTGGCTGCATGATGCAAATAGAAAAACTACGTATATTATAAAACATCATATCAAATATAGGGAATTTGACTTGGTTTTAATCGAAATTTTGTTCAAAACATAAATACACACATACATACATATATGTAGTATGTGTTTTGGATTAAAAATTGTTGGATTAAAATCATAAGATGGAAATTTGGGTTTGGGTAGAATCTGACTAAGGGTCGATACTCAATATGTTAAGATTTCTAAGACAAGCTTATGTCATTTCAGTGTGCATAGTCATGCTATATGTAATGATTCGACTTAAAGTTTAGAAACATATATTGAATATGATTATGCCATTATAGGATCCTAAGTAAAACTAGTTTACTGATCAGGGCGTTAATTCACAAAGTTTTGTACCCTTTTGAATTATTAAAGAAAATATGGGAATCGAGCTACCGTCAAGGGGACTATCTCGAACCCGTGTGGCTGCAATGGGTTGGGGCATGCGCTACCATTAGACTGCCAGACCAACTTAATTGTTTACATATTTTAAAACCATATATACAAAGAGAAATAAGGTATCACGATAATCCGATCTTGGATATGTAATATAAGGATTAATAGACGATTTTATATATTTAAAACCATATATACAAAGAGAAATAAGGTTCCATAAAGTCCACATGCAGACCCCACACCATGACCTTTCACATATAACAAGTAAAACTTTTACAAAAGATTGAACTAAGTGTTTGCATGTGAGTTGGTGTTTCTTCATAATTATAGACCGAAAACATATCTTTAAAAATTAAATCTTACGCTAAACTTAACTGCAGATGATTTTATCGCTTTACTGTTTTTTTGTTCGGCTTAATCTAACATCTTCTTGCTAGAAAGAGAAGTACGTGCATGAGTACACTTTTTTCATCATAAAGTTATGTTGGATTCAAGTACTGTTCGAACAAGCGTAGAGTACTAGCTCTAAACGCTAAAAAAACATCATTCGACAATGAATATTGATCGCGTGTCAATCAACATCAGTACATCACGATAATCCGATCTTGGACATAGATCATGCTTCCAGCTTTTAGATACAAAGATAAAAGCTTGTATTAAAGAAAACATAAAAGCCATGCAACAAACATACAAAAAAGTTACATCATTACTCTTTGGAGAAAAACATATGGTACATTTCAGTTTACTAAATCAATAAAACGTCACATCCCATTGTGAAATCATTTCTGAGCTATTAATATATAAATTCAAATCATTCTCTTAAGTCATTTCAAAAGTTACCGAACCGATTGCTGCTTTAATGGTAAGAAGCCATTGACTCGTAGAAATGATACAAGTTTAAGTCTTTTATGTAAAGAGTACTTCAAATTTGTGATTGTTTGGGCTTCCGTCGAGATCAAGACCTAACAACGACATCAAAAGTTAATTTAATCGTATATTATTTGTCACACCCTCAAAATCCGTTAACGGGGTTTTACCGTCAGGCGTGTGACATACCAGGATCTCAGATAGCATCAGTTACACCAAACACAGTAATTACAAAACATCACATTAAGTAATTAGACTTTTAAATCAATCATGAGTGTAACACCCCAGCCCGACAAGGCTGACGTGTCACTAATACGGATATCAAATCAAAACGCATTCCCATTATTAAAAACGATTACAAGTTCAAATCCCAAAACCTAATTAAGATGTTCAATACATCAATTAAAATAACAGATAATCTTGGTCTTCAATTCACTCTTCACTTGTTTCCCGGATTACCCTGCTGACCTGACGTGCATGAAAACAAAAGCACGCCTGAGCATAACGCTCAGTGAACGGAATAGCGGATAACAAAATAAACAGACATGTTGATAAACAAAGAATCGGCAAAATTCAAAAATAAACAGACATGGTAATAATCAAGGAACCGACAGATATCAAAATAAACAGACATGTGATAATCAAGGAATTGGCAGATATCAAAATAAACAAACATGGTGATAACGGAGAATCAAAGATCATACGATATATATATATATATCAAATAGAACATACGTCATAAGACATATATCAGATAGAACATACCCCGAGCTAATAATCATATCATATAATAACTGAACAGGGGGAACACAGGTAGCGAGCCCGTGAACCAATGTGAAATGGAGTATGGGCAGACATACAAACCATTCACCAGAGTCCTGAATGGAATAGTGTGTAACCATCCATCAGGAAATAACAGAACTAACCTAGGATCGATCCATACGCCTCTGAGGAAATAATAATATAACCAGACATAATTTCAGAGTCCTCTTTAGAGACGCCGTGATCTCAGCTCACCGCCACGGTTGGTGCCACGTTATCGATGCCGCAATAACGCGTCTTGGTCACCCCCAAGATAGGGAGAGCTCGGGTAACAAATTCAGAAATATATAGTAGTCAAGCTACTTATAACAGAATCAAAAGCAAATTATCAGGAATCAAAACTAGAAATGAACGGAAATCAATTACGAGACAGAAATCAGGAATCTGTACTGCAAAGTAACGGAACCAAAGTAAATACTTATGATATAAAGAATTAGGAATCCGTACCTTATACACGAATGACAATAATCAGAAACAAAGTCTAGGCTCGGTTAACGCCGCGAGAACCTACGATAACGTAACGCAAATTATAGTTTGGAGTTTCCTATTTTAAATTGGAAAAATTCCAGTTCTGCCCTTGTCTTTTCGCACTCGTTAAAAATACTAAACGACGTTTAAAAATTCTGAAAATCTCCAGTTTACTAGATTAGTGATTTCTAAACAACTTTCATTTAGAAAGTTTCTGATTTGGATTACCGAAATATGAGAAAAACGTAGATCTTTACAGCTGCGCAGAACTGCTAGCTGTTACGAAAACGACTATTTGGAGGTCTAAACGAATGAGTTTTTCTATGTTTTATATATCAACAGATTCGTTTTTCGACGAAATTCGTCATGGACATAAGGTTTAACTGATTTGGATCTGTTATGATAAAGTTATGGCCTCCGTAAGTTGGCTGTAAAATACGTATAAATCAAGGTATTTTGGTGAACCGTAAAATTATTTCTAGTTAAAATACGTCCGTTACGGGTCTGGAAATATTTTTATAAATAAGTATAAATCATGATTGACTTCTGAAAAATTTGGCTAATCATATTATTAATCCGTTTGTCATTTATAAAATCACATCCCAAAATATTCATAAAACTAGTTAAACGTGTAACTTGTTTAAAATGCTCGGTTAAGGTCTAAATCTTAATTTGGTCAAAATACTTATATTTACAGTAGCTAAAACAATATCAAAATAGGATCGTATCAAGTTTACTAAGTTAAGCAAGGAAACTATGTTTAAAACGTAAACCGAATTAAACGAGTACTTATGCGAACGGGCATCCTATGATCAAAGGCAATGAACTAGAATACTAATTAGGATGTCTAAGATTCAAGGATAACATAATGGCTAATAACATCTTAATGATTCCCACTATTTAAAGTTTATTTTTATAAAAATAAACTAATTATAACGTTTTCTTACTATTATATATAATAATTGTTAAGGTGTTTTAATGAAATAAATTTACAGAAATTAGTTACTAACCTTTAAAATAACAAGGTTCATAAAACTGATTTTTAGAAATTTTATTTAATTTTTTTTAAGCCCAAAAAGGCTTAAAAAAATGATTGTGGGTGATGGGGTTCGAACCCGGGACCTGTCAGATGGGGAGACATGTACTTAGCCAGTGAACCAAGGCTTATAGCCGCACCAAGACTTGGTTCCATACACTTTTAAACACACTACAGATTTTCCCCAATCCACCAAGAACCCTAGAATCAATCGATCAAATTGAACCCCAAATCGATGTTATAATCGATTGAAAGCATAGGGCTTTCAATCCCCACATGAAATCGAGTGTGTAGGTGGTTCTAATTACCTGATTCGTTTTGGAAAGGTATCAAGAACACACGATGAACAGTCGCGGCTGAGGAGGACTCGGTTTGATGCCCAAATCACGATGATAATCAAATTCCTTTCATATGAAGCTTCAACGGGTGTTTATGATTCAAAGCCCCAAATTAATTTAAGGTTACCAGGCTTCGAGAACAGCTGTCGACCAAGTTGCAGGTCCGAGACAAAGTCGCGATCGAAGGTGATGTTTTAATGTATTTTAGATCGAATTGAGTTCTATGGAAGGTTTTAAATGATTATACGATCGTTAGCGCTCCTTTATTTCCATTATTAAACACGTTTTAGTGCGATTTGAATGTGGGTGTCGGCCGAAAGTATAAAGTGGTCAACTTAGATCGCACTACCGATGTTAATAATTAGTTTGTTGTGGGGTATTATGTTCGCCTCTTTCACGTGAACGATTTGGTGTATTTTGGCATTTAAACATTGAGTTTTTGAGTGGGTTCGGGGTCGCCGGAGGGCCGACCGGACTTTGGCCGGAAAACCCACCGGAAAAACGGGGTCGGGAGAGAGAGAAAGAGAGGTTTTACAATTTTTACAAAATGGTCCCTGAGGTTTAATGTTTGTTTCATTTGGGACCCAAACTTATTAATTTAAGTTTCAAAAATAGCAACATCACCCCCTGAACTTATTATTATTATTATTATTATTATTATTATTATTATTACTATTTTTTTTTATATCTTACGGGTATTATAATTCTACCCCCCTTAAAATAATTTCGTCCACGAAATTGCTATGTACAGATCGAATAAGATATGACATAACGTACACGGAGTAGTAAAAATCAACAGTGAACGAAATCCCTCATAATTATTCGATAGCTGAAACAGAATCGATTCGGCAGATAAAATCGTATAAGAGATGACTAATGTGATGTTCAAGAAACAGATAATTGATAACCTCATAACTGATAACAGAAACATATAGAAGATAATAACTAAGAGGTAAATAGATACGGATATTGAGAACGGATTTCATCTTCTATCTCCCATGTAGCTTCGCGTTCGGAATGGTTTTTCCATAATACCTTGACAAAAGGAATAGTTTTCCTTCGCATAATGCGTTCTTGTCGGTCAAGTATGGCCTCGGGTTCCTCCTCGAACGATAAGTCTTCACGAATCAAATGAAGCGGATAATTCACAACGTGAAGAGGATGATAATTGTACCCCCTTAAAAGAGATACATGGAAGACATTATGCACATGTGACAGTTGAGGTGGTAAAGCCAAACGATACGAAACCTCACCAACTCTTTCCAGGATTTCAAAGGGTCCGATAAACCGTGGACTAAGTTTCCCTTTTAGACCAAAACGTCGTACACCTTTGCAAGGCGAAACCTTCAGGAATACTTTGTCACCGATCTTAAACTCCAAAAGTCGACGGTGTCGGTCTGCATAGCTTTTCTGTCTACTTTGAGCTTCTTTTAACTTTTCTCTAGCAATAGCAACTTTTTCATTCGTGATTTGAACTAACTCGGGTCCTTCGATGACTCTTTCACCGACTTCTTCCCAACAAATAGGTGCTCTACATTTACGACCATACAATAATTCGAAAGGTGCCATGCCAATGCTAGCTTGCCAACTATTGTTGTAAGCAAACTCGACCAAACACAAGTATTCATCCCAGTTCCCAGTCCACTCTAAGGCACAAGCTCGAAGCATGTCCTCAAGTGTCTGAATAGTACGCTCCGACTGACCGTCAGTCTGAGGATGAAACGCCGTACTAAACCTCAACTTGGTACCCCATGCAGCTTGCAAACCCTTCCAAAAACGAGAAGTGAACCTCGGGTCTCGATCAGACACGATAGACACCGGAGTGCCATGAAGTCTAACAATCTCTTGTGTGAACACTTCAGAAAGTTTGCTAACCGAAAATCCTTGCTGAATTGGGAGAAAGTGAGCCGACTTTGACAATCTGTCAACTACAACCCATATTGCATCATTCTTCTTAAATGTCCTTGGCAAACCTGTCACAAAATCCATGGAAATATCATCCCATTTCCATACAGGAATAGGTAGTGGCTGAAGCAAACCACTAGCTCTCTGATGCTCCTTGACCTGCTGACAAGTAAGGCAACGGCTAACATACTTAGCCACGT
This sequence comes from Flaveria linearis, assembly GCA_024085815.1. NCBI lineage: Eukaryota > Viridiplantae > Streptophyta > Magnoliopsida > Asterales > Asteraceae > Flaveria > Flaveria linearis. Next base: position 4,490,317 of record CM044015.1, read on the forward strand.
CTTCTTTCATACCATTCCACCAGAAATTCTGACGAAGATCACGATACATCTTAGTAGATCCTGGATGGATAGAGAACGGAGAACTATGTGCCTCAGCTAATAACGATTCTCGAAGAGAAGAATCATTAGGCACACATAAACGTTTACCACACCAGATTACTCCATGCTCATCTACTCTGAATTCTGATTGCTTACCAATCTCCACATTCTGTAAGATTGCCCAGAGTTCACCATCGTCTTTCTGTGCGTTCTTAATCTGGACTATTAAGTCTGATTCAATCTGAAGACTAGCGAGATATCCGTCACTCTTGCCAATATGTAGGCCAATACCCAATCTATCAAGATCGGTAATGTTCTGAGGCTGTAGCTGTAGGGAGGCTACTGTTCCTGAGCTCTTCCTGCTAAGAGCGTCAGCTACCACATTGGCCTTTCCCGGATGATATTGAATATTGGCATCATAATCTTTTAATAACTCTAACCATCTTCTCTGCCTCATGTTTAGTTCTTTTTGTGTGAAGATGTATTTCAAGCTCTTGTGATCAGTAAAAATATCACAAGTCTCTCCGTAAAGATAGTGACGCCATATTTTCAGCGCGAAAATAACAGCAGCGAGTTCAAGATCATGCGTAGGATAATTAACCTCATAAGGTTTCAACTGCCGCGAAGCATAACAATGACCTTACCATGCTGCATTAGCACACATCCGAGTCCCTTTTTAGAGGCATCGCTGTAAATCTGATATCCACCCGTGCCCGATGGAAGTGTAAGAATCGGGGCAGACACCAATCTCTTCCTAAGCTCTTCGAAGCTTTTCTCTCGCTCATCATTCCAAGAGTACTTAACCCCTTTCCTTAGAAGTTGCGTAAGGGGTAAAGCAATAACAGAGAACCCTTCAACAAATCTACGATAGTAACCAGCAAGACCAAGAAAACTCCGGACTTCAGTGGCTGAAGTAGGTCTTGGCCATTTAGTGATTGCCTCTATCTTTGCTGGATCCACCATAATACCATCTGCAGAGACCACATGACCCAGAAAGGCTACTTGACTCAACCAAAATTCACATTTTGAAAACTTAGCATAAAGCTTCTTTTTACGCAGAGTTTCAAGCATGATACGAAGATGGTCTTCATGTTCCTCCTTACTCTTAGAATAGATAAGAATGTCATCTATAAACACGATGACGAACTTATCCAGATAGTCATGGAAAACTCGATTCATTAGGTCCATGAAAACAGCTGGGGCATTCGTTACCCCGAACGGCATGACCAAGAATTCATAGTGACCATATCGCGTACGGAAGGCAGATTTAGGGACATCAGAATCTTTGATCTTTAGCTGATGGTAACCAGACCTCAGATCGATTTTAGAGAAACACTTTGCACCCTGAAGCTGATCAAATAAATCATCAATACGAGGCAGAGGGTAACGATTACGGATAGTGATCTTGTTGAGTTCTCTGTAGTCAATGCAGAGTCTCAAAGAACCATCTTTCTTCTTCACGAATAGGACCGGTGCACCCCAAGGTGAGACACTTGGTCTAATAAATCCAAGATCTAATAACTCCTGTAATTGGTCCTTCAGTTCTTTGAGTTCAAGTGGTGCCATACGGTAAGGTGCCTTGGAAATCGGTTCAGCACCAGGAATAAGATCAATAGTGAATTCCACCTCGCGGTCTGGTGGAAGTCCAGGTAGCTCCTTAGGAAACACATCGGGAAAATCACAAACAACCGGATAATCAGAAATACTAGGCTCTTCAGGAGATAAAATTTTAACTGAAGCAAGGAATCCTGCAGCGCCGTGCAGTAGGGATTTACGAGCCTTAAGTGCTGAAATTATTTGAAGAGTTTTTCGAGGTTTAGTCCCCTGATAAATGAGTTCAGGATGATGGGGATCTCCAAACAGAATGCGACGAGTCTGACACTCAATTGTAACATGATACCGAGTTAACCAGTCCATTCCCAAGATGATATCAAAATCTTCCATTTGCATGGGCAACAGATCCGCGTAAGAATGAGCGATTCAACTCGGATCGGACAATCCTCATACACATGAGAGATTGTAACAGAGTTTCCCATAGGAGTCATAATATTCAAAGTATTTTCTAATAATGTTGGGCTCATCGTTAGATGTTTAAGAAAAGATTGAGAAACTATGGAGTGTGTTGCTCCAGTATCAAATAAGACTTGAACTTCACGAGTTCCTAACATGAGAGTACCAGAAACAGTACCTAAAGAATTTATGTTACCATGGCACACTTAGTATATAGATAACAAGCATAATTTACATGGTAAGACTACTAGATTATTCAGATACGACAGATTCACATATGGGAGGAATATCAAGAGTCATACCTGGTGTGTTTGCTGCATCCTTTGCGTTCAGAGCAAACACTCGTCCTCCATTAGTAGGCTGTTTTGCACTATTTCCAGCCTTCCCTTTGTTATCAGGATACGGACAGTCTTTCAGTACATGGCCGGTCTTTCCACATCTAAAACAGGCTCCTGAAGCTCGCCGACAAACACCAAAATGACGTTTTCCACATGTAGTGCAGACCGGAACTTGCTCTTGACCTTGGTTTTTGGCAGGCTTAGGGTTCTGCTGTTTTTGTTTCCATTGATTACCTTGGCGGTTATTATTTCTGTTGAATTGGGCTTTTCGATCACCTGTATGGTGTTTCTCGCTTGAAGATTGCCCAGAAGGTGCGGTATGGTGTCCTTCACGATTTCTCTTTCGACTCTCCTCAGCTTTAGCTAACCTCTTCTTATTTTCCATGTCAAGTGTTTTCACGGCATCAGCTACTTCATTGATATTGTTAAACCTTTGAGTCACTATCCACCTCCGAGTCCTCTCATGAACAGCCCATTTCAACTTTTCTGCTTGGGCCTCTGGGCTACCTGCAGCTTCCCCAAGAAAGCTAGCCAACCTACAGAATCTTGCCATGAATTCCTGCCAAGGTTCACCATCGCGTTGCTCAATAGATGCATATTCACGTGCATACTCATTTTGTTCCACTTCCGAGAAATACTTTCGGAAGAATATTGTGCGGAAATCGGCCCAAGTAAGGGTAGCAGCATAACCTTCTCCACCATGTGCAAGTTTTACCCCTTCCCACCAAACTAGAGCATCATCCTCCAGTTTGTAAGAGGCCAACCTAGTTTTAAATATGTCATCGACTCCTAGTACTTCGAATATCTTTTCCACATGGGCTATCCAGTTCCGAGCATCCATCGGTGTAGCCGCATCACTAAAAGATCTTGGTCTTTGCTTCATAAAGCGCTCAAGCCAGACATGAATCCCGGCCACAAGTGGTATTGCATTTCCACCGGAAGATGGTCCAGTGTGGTTCCCGCCAGAAGGTGGCTCTGAGTTATTTCCACCGGGTGGAGGTCCTGTGTTGTTTCCCTCCGAATTTGCCTGTTGCATCTGCTGGATGACTGTTTGAGCAGTCTGAGTCATCAGATTAGGGAGTATTCCAGAAATAGCAGCGTTTACAGCATTAGCAACGAGGGTTTCAAGAGGAGTATCAGATGAGGGGCCACTCGATTGATTGCGGTTGTTCACACGTCTCTTAGGAGCCATCTGAAATGAAAATATACGTGTGAACACTGGAATTTAGATTGAAAAACAAATTAGATCCTAACCCAACGTCTACCCATAACCTCACAAATTTATTATTAATGTTTAAGTTTTCTACAGGAAAGAGCCTTTGCTCTGATACCACAACTGTAACACCCCAGCCCGACAAGGCTGACGTGTCATTAATACGGATATCAAATCAAAACGCATTCCCATTATTAAAAACGATTACAAGTTCAAATCCCAAACCTAATTAAGATGTTCAATACATCAATTAAAATAACAGATAATCTTGGTCTTCAATTCACTCTTCACTTGTTTCCCGGATTACCCTGCTGACCTGACGTGCATGAAAACAAAAGCACGCCTGAGCATAACGCTCAGTGAACGGAATAGCGGATAACAAAATAAACAGACATGTTGATAAACAAAGAATCGGCAAAATTCAAAAATAAACAGACATGGTAATAATCAAGGAACGACAGATATCAAAATAAACAGACATGTGATAATCAAGGAATTGGCAGATATCAAAAATAAACAAACATGGTGATAACGGAGAATCAAAGATCATACGATATATATATATATATATCAAATAGAACATACGTCATAAGACATATATCAGATAGAACATACCCCGAGCTAATAATCATATCATATAATAACTGAACAGGGGGAACACAGGTAGCGAGCCCGTGAACCAATGTGAAATGGAGTATGGGCAGACATACAAACCATTCACCAGAGTCCTGAATGGAATAGTGTGTAACCATCCATCAGGAAATAACAGAACTAACCTAGGATCGATCCATACGCCTCTGAGGAAATAATAATATAACCAGACATAATTTCAGAGTCCTCTTTAGAGACGCCGTGATCTCAGCTCACCGCCACGGTTGGTGCCACGTTATCGATGCCGCAATAACGCGTCTTGGTCACCCCCAAGATAGGGAGAGCTCGGGTAACAAATTCAGAAATATATAGTAGTCAAGCTACTTATAACAGAATCAAAAGCAAATTATCAGGAATCAAAACTAGAAATGAACGGAAATCAATTACGAGACAGAAATCAGGAATCTGTACTGCAAAGTAACGGAACCAAAAGTAAATACTTATGATATAAAGAATTAGGAATCCGTACCTTATACACGAATGACAATAATCAGAAACAAAGTCTAGGCTCGGTTAACGCCGCGAGAACCTACGATAACGTAACGCAAATTATAGTTTGGAGTTTCCTATTTTAAATTGGAAAAATTCCAGTTCTGCCCTTGTCTTTTCGCACTCGTTAAAAATACTAAACGACGTTTAAAAATTCTGAAAATCTCCAGTTTACTAGATTAGTGATTTCTAAACAACTTTCATTTAGAAAAGTTTCTGATTTGGATTACCGAAATATGAGAAAAACGTAGATCTTTACAGCTGCGCAGAACTGCTAGCTGTTACGAAAACGACTATTTGGAGGTCTAAACGAATGAGTTTTTCTATGTTTTATATATCAACAGATTCGTTTTTCGACGAAATTCGTCATGGACATAAGGTTTAACTGATTTGGATCTGTTATGATAAAGTTATGGCCTCCGTAAGTTGGCTGTAAAATACGTATAAATCAAGGTATTTTGGTGAACCGTAAAATTATTTCTAGTTAAAATACGTCCGTTACGGGTCTGGAAATATTTTTATAAATAAGTATAAATCATGATTGACTTCTGAAAAATTTGGCTAATCATATTATTAATCCGTTTGTCATTTATAAAATCACATCCCAAAATATTCATAAAACTAGTTAAACGTGTAACTTGTTTAAAATGCTCGGTTAAGGTCTAAATCTTAATTTGGTCAAAATACTTATATTTACAGTAGCTAAAACAATATCAAAATAGGATCGTATCAAGTTTACTAAGTTAAGCAAGGAAACTATGTTTAAAACGTAAACCGAATTAAACGAGTACTTATGCGAACGGGCATCCTATGATCAAAGGCAATGAACTAGAATACTAATTAGGATGTCTAAGATTCAAGGATAACATAATGGCTAATAACATCTTAATGATTCCCACTATTTAAAGTTTATTTTTATAAAAATAAACTAATTATAACGTTTTCTTACTATTATATATATAATTGTTAAGGTGTTTTAATGAAATAAATTTACAGAAATTAGTTACTAACCTTTAAAATAACAAGGTTCATAAAACTGATTTTTAGAAATTTTATTTAATTTTTTTTAAGCCCAAAAAGGCTTAAAAAAATGATTGTGGGTGATGGGGTTCGAACCCGGGACCTGTCAGATGGGGAGACATGTACTTAGCCAGTGAACCAAGGCTTATAGCCGCACCAAGACTTGGTTCCATACACTTTTAAACACACTACAGATTTTCCCCAATCCACCAAGAACCCTAGAACCAATCGATCAAATTGAACCCCAAATCGATGTTATAATCGATTGAAAGCATAGGGCTTTCAATCCCCACATGAAATCGAGTGTGTAGGTGGTTCTAATTACCTGATTCGTTTTGGAAAGGTATCAAGAACACACGATGAACAGTCGCGGCTGAGGAGGACTCGGTTTGATGCCCAAATCACGATGATAATCAAATTCCTTTCATATGAAGCTTCAACGGGTGTTTATGATTCAAAGCCCCAAATTAATTTAAGGTTACCAGGCTTCGAGAACAGCTGTCGACCAAGTTGCAGGTCCGAGACAAAGTCGCGATCGAAGGTGATGTTTTAATGTATTTTAGATCGAATTGAGTTCTATGGAAGGTTTTAAATGATTATACGATCGTTAGCGCTCCTTTATTTCCATTATTAAACACGTTTTAGTGCGATTTGAATGTGGGTGTCGGCCGAAAGTATAAAGTGGTCAACTTAGATCGCACTACCGATGTTAATAATTAGTTTGTTGTGGGGTATTATGTTCGCCTCTTTCACGTGAACGATTTGGTGTATTTTGGCATTTAAACATTGAGTTTTTGAGTGGGTTCGGGGTCGCCGGAGGGCCGACCGGACTTTGGCCGGAAAAACCCACCGGAAAAACGGGTCGGGAGAGAGAGAAAGAGAGGTTTTACAATTTTTACAAAATGGTCCCTGAGGTTTAATGTTTGTTTCATTTGGGACCCAAACTTATTAATTTAAGTTTCAAAAATAGCAACATCACCCCCTGAACTTATTATTATTATTATTATTATTATTATTATTATTACTATTTTTTTTATATCTTACGGGTATTATAATGAGTGTTTCAGATTTGCGGAAGCGTTTCGAAAATAGAAATCAACAGTAAATAACCATAAGAATCAATAGCGTTCAACAAATTAAACCAGTTGAGTAGTGATGTATGCCATGCATGCATCCTAGCTGAGTTCTTAACCTTGTACGTTTCTGTGACCTGAGAAAACATGCTAAAATGTGTCAACATAAAGTTAGTGAGTCCACAGGTTTAATCAACAAGAAATGTGTCAGAAAAGCGTTTCACATGGTTTAGTATATAAAGCATATCGATAGGTAGCGAGCATATAAACAAGTTAGTTAGTGTTTCAAACCGAAGCTGACTGTGTGTGTTTAGTGCCTTTCCATCACGTCTTAACCGACCGTGGCAATCGTTAGGTCAATTTAGCACCCGTTCGACCTCCAATCAAGCTAGCGCGACTAGCCCGGGCGGGGTTTGTCAGACCCAGTAATACTACTCAAAATTACCTCGCTAATCCATTACTAACGGTTTGATACTGTAAATACTTTCAAATGCGTTTCCCACTAACATAACAGGCGATATCAATAATACTGGCAGCTATAACAAAATAGTGTTTGTATATTTTCTCCCTCAAAAAGGAAAGAAAGTAAAATGGGGCCGTGAAACTCACCTTGATTGCACAGCAGAGAAATAATACTCGAGCAACAGTTAAGGTTTCGATTAACCTGTGTTTCATTTAATATTCAATTAATATTAAGTACCAATAACGTGATCGTACGGTTTCGCGTTTCACGACTCGGTTACGGTGTATATTATATATATATCCGCGTTATATACGTTATATAATACCTAGTATTATATTCCCACGTATATATATTAGAATACAAGTAATAATAATTTCATGATTTCAATTGTTTATAGTTTATTTTTACATAAATAAACTAATTATATCATTTGTTAATAATATTATATATAAATTTATTAAAATGTCTCAAGAAATAATTTTACAGAAAATAATTAGATACTTTTAAAATATACAAAGTTTATAAAAATTATTTTTATAATTTTTAGTAATTTTTTTGTATTTTTAAAAGGCTCAAAAAGGCTTTAAAAAATAAATGTTGGGGGCCGGGTTCGAACCCGCTACCTCAAACACACACTGCCACACACATACCAGTAAACCAAGGCCTCAACCGTGATGAAAACCCGTTTCCAAATGTTAAAAACAGACTTTTAAACAATCCCCAATTTCCCCAAATTCCCGAAACCCTAGTTTTGTTCTTGGATCAAATTGAGCCATGATTCGATGTAATTACAGACTATGTTCATGGGGCTTTTATTCCCCATGATGAAACGGTTATGTACATGTGTTTAATTGCACGAATATGTTTGAATTGAAGGTATACCCGACGAAGAACAGTCCGCGACAGGAGGTGAAGTGGTTCGAGATGCAATCGTTGATGGGAATCAAATCTGTTGCACAGGAAGTTTCTAGTGGTGTACACAATCAAAAGCCCTCTGTCAATTTCTGCTTTTGTTGCTCGGAAGGTGACTCTCGATTAACTTGCAGGTCGAGAGAGAAATGGGGATTGAATCGAATTGTTTGTATGTTTTCAGATGCAATTCAAGGTGATAATAGTTTAGGATTCTTATAATAGATCATTTGGATTAGTTTAATTGCATTATTGAAATGCGTAGTGCGATCGGGATGTGTAAAGTAGCCGAAAGTGAAAGTGGTTGGATTTGTGCGATCGTGAGCTGGATTTGAATCAATTAAAATGGGGTCATGTGTTCGATTTTTGTTCACGAATCGATTGGGACCGGTTTCGTATTTTATAATTGAGTTTTGAAGGGGTTTTAGGGTCGCCGGAGTTCGGCCGGAGGTCGCCGGAGATGGTGCCGGAAAACCGAGGGGATCGAGGGTTGGGTTTCAGAAATTACAGAAATGGTCCCTGCAGTTTATTTGTTGTCATTTTATGTTTTAAAGTTTTAATTTCAAGTTTCACAAATTACACATTCACCCCCTGAACTTTATTATTCTTATTATTATTTCTAAATTTAATAAACTTTTATAATTTACTATTATTATTATTATTGTTATTATTAACAATATTATTATTATTATTATTATTAATAAAGGAAATATAAAAAAATCCAAAAGTGTAAAATCACATAAATAATAAATCATGAATTTTTCCGGGTTGTCACATCATCCTCCTGTTACAGGAATTTTCGTCCCGAAAATTAAGAAGTACTGGCAACATTCTTGAACAGGTTAGGATGCTTGCGCATCATTTCGTCCTCTCGTTCCCAAGTGAACTCAGGACCACGCTTTGAGTTCCATCAGACTTTGACAATAGGGATACGACTGTGTTTGAGTGTCTTGTCCTCTCGGTCCATAATTTCCACTGGTTCCTCGATGAAACGTAGTTGTTCGTCAACATGTACCTCGTCTAACGGAACGACGAGAGTCTCGTCAGCAAGGCATTTCCTTAGGTTTCAAACATGGAACACATCATGTACTCCACTGAGTTCTTTAGGTAGGTTCAACTGATAGGCTACGGGGCCGACCCGTTTGACAATCTCAAACGGTCCCACATATCTCGGGTTTAGTTTTCCACGTTTCCCGAAACAAACCACGCCCTTCCAAGGCGACACTTTCAAAAGTACCTTATCACCAATCTGAAACACCAATGGTTTACGTCGCTTGTCGGCGTAACTCTTTTGTCGGTCACGTGTTGCTGCCATACGGTTGCGGATCTGCACGATCTTCTCAGTCGTCTCGTGCACGAGTTCAGGACCGGTAAGTTGACTTTCCCCAACTTCCGCCCAACAAAGAGGTGATCGGCACTTACGCCCATATATTGCCTCAAATGGAGCAGCTTTGATCGACGTGTGATAGCTATTATTGTATGAAAACTCAACTAACGGTAAGTGAGTTTCCCAACTGCCGCCAAAATCAATCACACAAGCGCGTAACATGTCTTCCAAAGTCTGGATCGTACGCTCACTCTGGCCGTCAGTCTGTGGATGATATGTCGTACTCATATCTAACCGCGTTCCCAATGATCGTTGTAGAGATTGCCAGAAGTATGAAGTGAATCGAGCGTCACGATCAGAGATAATGGAAATTGGCACACCGTGCCGAGAGACTATTTCCCTTAGGTAGATACGAGTCAACTTCTCCATTCGGTCAGTCTCCCGGATTGCCAGAAAATGTGCGGATTTCGTCAAACGATCTACAATCACCCAAATGGTATCGCATCCGCTGGGCGTCCGTGGAAGTTTCGTGATGAAATCCATTGATATTTGTTCCCACTTCCATACTGGAATTCCGGTTGTTGGAGCAAACCGGATGGCCTCTGATATTCCACCTTAACCTTAGAACAGGTTAAACATCTGCTTACATAAGTGGCAATGTCAGCTTTCATATTTGGCCACCAGTATAGGGTCTTCAAATCTTGATACATCTTATCCGAACCAGGATGAATAGAATTTCGCGACTTGTGAGCTTCATCCATCACCAGCTCTCGTAGGTCTCTATAGAAAGGAACCCATATTCGTTCCATGAAGTAACGAATTCCGTCAGGTTTGACCTCTAATTGTTTCTCCATGCCTCGCAATGACTCGGCTTTCAGATTCTCCGTCTTCAAAGCCTCAGATTGAGCAGCTTTGATTTGCACTGGTAGGTCAGAGTGGATAGTCATTTGCAATGCACGCACCCGACGAGGCTTTAGGGTTTCCTTACGACTAAGGGCATCGGCTACCACATTGGCCTTGCCTGGATGATACTTGATCGCGCAGTCGTAGTCGTTCAACAACTCGACCCAACGACGTTGTCTCATGTTCAGCTCTTTCTGTTCAAAGATGTGTTGGAGACTCTTGTGATCGGTGTAAATGATGCACTTGGTACCGTACAAGTAGTGTCTCCATATCTTGAGTGCAAACACAATGGCTCCCAATTCTAAGTCATGTGTCGTGTAGTTTTTCTCGTGAACTTTCAATTGACGGGAAGCGTAAGCAATCACCTTCTCACATTGCATTAGCACACAACCGAGACCTTGAATAGAAGCATCACAGTAAACTACAAAATCGCCTGTTCCCTCAGGCAGGGATAGAATCGGTGCCGTACAGAGTTTCTGCTTCAGAATCTGAAATACGGATTCTTGTTTGTCACCCCAATTGTACGTAGTGCTCTTATGAGTCAGCGCGGTGAGAGGTTGGGCAATCTTTGAAAACCCTTCGATGAATCGTCGATAATAGCCAGCCAACCCAAGAAACTGTCGTACCTCAGTCGGAGTCTTAGGTGTCGCCCAGTTCTTGACGGCTTCTATTTTTGCCGGGTCAACATGTATTCCTTTCTCATTGACCACATGACCCAAGAATTGGACCTCTCGTATCCAGAAGTCACACTTTGAAAATTTGGCATACAATTGTTCCCGTTTCAGTAGCTCCAGAATCAGTCTAAGGTGTTCCTCGTGTTCTTCCTTATTCTTTGAATAAATAAGGATGTCATCGATGAAGACAATGACGAACTTGTCCAAATAGGGTTTGCACACTCGGTTCATGAGGTCCATGAAAACCGCTGGTATGTTGGTCAACCCGAATGGCATAACCAGAAACTCGTTGTAACAACCCGTATATTTCAGGTTCACACCGTTCCGACTGTTTCGTTATCATTACTATTTGTCAACGATATTCGATATTATTATTAGTTCGAAATCTTAATTATTATTAGCATATAATTATAATTAACTTGACCACAATTAAACATTAGTAAAATAATAATAATAATTAAACAAACATCCCACTATATAGATAATAATTATTTAACAACAACATGGGAACAAATGGGTTTATCATCACCTAACAAACATCCCACTCTAACCACCTACCCCACCCCACGGTTTATTAACACATATCAAATCCCCATGTGTGAATGATTGAGCTCTCTCTATATATAAATTGTGTGTGAATAATTATGTGTGTGCTGGTTTGTTAAAGTGGGCACATGGGGTGGACAAATAAAAGCTTGTAGGCACATGGGGTGAAGGAAATTGCTTGGTGATGTGTGCTGCGCTGTATGTACATGCACATGTATTATGCGTATGTATATATATGCTTGTATGCATGTGTACCAGATTAGTGGATGTTGTGAGTGCATGTGGGACAAATAAATAATATAAGGTACAAGTGATCGGGTATGAAGGATAATATATATATATATATATATATATATATATCAACATGGAGATAACATGGAGATACAACCCCACTCCCGTAATTTATCCCTCCCATTCGGTACTCCAAAACCAACCCACCCAACCCATCGACCCCATCTTCATCACTAGCCCCTAATTTATGCTTCCACTCAATTATATAACCAACCCACCCAACCCAAAGCAACAATATAATAAGAAGTATCATCAATACATGCATCACAACCATGATCAATGTTGAACACATAGAAACAAACACCATTACCTCATCTGCGGTTTCTTGCTTTCGGCGATCCCTCTCCACTACCGATCATATATCTCTCGCAGCAGCACACACCGGCAGTCACGAACGGTAGACGTGGTAGCCTTCCGACGCCCTTCTCCCTCCCTGCGAAACGCAAGTCTCCGGCAACCGCGAGCCTTGATCGTTACAGCCCAGTACGATAAGTTCTCTTTCGTTATGTTTCTCGTTCGTATCGGTACGGTTCCGTTCTCAATTCTTGTTCGCGGTTATGGGTTCGGTTATGGAAAAAGGGTGCGTGAACCGTGTGTGTATATATGTGATTCAGCATGATACATATATATGGTTACGTATGTAAATGTATGCGGTTATGTGTGTATATATATGTGATTCGGTATGCATATATGTTTATGTGTGTGCTGTGTGCGTCAGGTATGTATATATATATATATGAGTGTGTGTTGCCGCAAGAAGCAAACAGCAGCGCTGTGTACGTATATATGTTCCTGCTGCATACGTATTCTGCGATATGTATGTATGTATTCGATCTTGTGCTATATGTATGTATGTTTCTGCATATGTTTGTTTCAAGTGGATGCATGGAGGAGGGACAATGCATGTGGGCACATGGGGTTTACTTATTTTGTATTTGGTTGGTGTTGTGTGCGTGAGTTTTGTGTGTGTGTGTGTTTTTGTTACTTTATGTATATATAAGTATGCATTTTCTCTACATACATATTTTCTGTGTATATATAGGTGTGTGTGTTTTGCGAACACACATACGTATATGTGTGTAATCCGTATGATATATGGTCATGTACATAGTTGTATATCTATTGCTAATGTGCATGCATGTATATTTTTATGTATGTGTATGTATGCGTTATGTGTGTATCATTGTATATATATGTATGCGTACGGTGTGTACCGAGTGTGTGTGTTTCAATATTGGGGTGTGTGGTTACGAATGTATGTATATGTATGTGGAGTGTGTGTGTAAATATTATGCATGCATAATTGAGCAGGTTGTTGTGGGTTAGGCGTATGGGAGGAGGGGCTACACATAAAATTCTGACTATATATATGTACATATCTTGAGTGTTGTTCATATATACGCAGGTGTGTGTTAGTACTGAATGTGTGTGGTTCATAGAATGTGGGGGGGTTGACCGAAAAGAGGTAAGCATGTGCATGTATGTATGTGGGTTAATATGTATGTACAGTAGATGATGGTGGGGTTGGTGCACATGGGGTGTTGATCTTGGTTATTTTTCAGGTTGTATATTTAATATGGGCTAGATACATTGCATGTGTAAATTGTTAAGTGATGCTCATGCATGTGTATGATGTGTATGTTTACAGTTTATACTTGTGTGATAAGTATATATGATTACGATACATGTATGAGTCCTAGGTAAAATATAATGTGACTTATAATAAATAAGGTCATAATTAAATATATATATATAAAGAGTACCTTCACGTATGATTCCAGACTGAGCGTCAGTAGTTGGGCTTTATGCTTGCGTGAGTTGTGTATGATTATGCTTACATGTACTTGGGGAAACATTTATGACTCGCACCGTAACCGAACCGTGAACGCGAAACCGTACGACCCATTGTTAATAATTAATATTTAATATTAATTATATAATGACGTTCAGGTTAACCGAGAACTATAATCTTTGTGCTTTCGTTTACTGTTGCTGTGCATTCAAGGTGAGTTTACAGCCCCACTTTTACTTTATACTATTTTGGGGGAGAGAAACATGCTGTTTTCATAAACATTACATTATATTGGATTGTTGTGATACTGCATATACATGATACTATGTTCGTATACTTTGCCCTTCAGTCCGTTACTACGCAAGTAGAAACGTGGAAACAATTTCATTCGGTCCGTTACTACGCAAGTAGAAACGTGGGAAACAAATTCATTTCATTGATCAGTATTATTGTAATATCACCTGTTTACTAGTGTGATACCACTAAGTCCTCACTCTCAAACCGTTAATGTATGTAGTATAGCGAGGCAATTCTGAGTAGATCTACTGGGTTTGACAAACCCCACCCGGGCTAGTCGCGCTAGCACAACGTTCGTCAAACGGGTGTTTAATTGACCTAAGTTCTGTGCTGTGACCTGGTATTCACAGCCGAGGCATTCAGTTTCGATTGTCAGCTTCGGTTTCGAACTTCATACACTGAGTAACTGGTTTAGTAGACTAGCTACCTACTGATATTACTTTGTTTACTGTATCGGTTTACTTTATGTTCTGTTTATCAAAATACATACTTGACGGATTACATAATCCGGGATTTTCATACTTGACGGATTACATAATCCGGGGATTACATACTTATCGGATTACATAATCCGGGGATTTCATTACTGATACATACTGTTTCTGAAAAACCTGTGAACTCACCAACCTTGTGTTGACACTTTAGCATGTTTCTTTCAGGTTCACAAGACGCGCACGATTAGGAGCATTCACTCATGCATATCTCACGTGGCTTATTTAATATTTTTCAGTAACTTCCATTTATTCGGTTTGCGCGTGTTGCGCCATTTAAACAATTAAGATTTACTATGCTTCCGCAACTTCTGTTATGTTTACTTTAAAACTTGGTCTTTGGAATATTAAACTTCAAAAATGAATTATGTTTTACAATTAACGTGTCGTTTGGTGTAACTAACGGCTGAGATCCTGGAAGTCACACGCCTAACGGTAATACCCCGTTTGTGGAAATTTGAGGGTGTGACAGATTGGTATCAAAGCCATTGGTTATAGCGAACTAAATTGACATTGCATCCCATTTTGCATTGCATTTAGACTATAGCCGTTGCCTTAGTTACACGCATATAGACACGTTTAGCTTTGTTAGTTGGCTTTGTTGGCATGCCTTGCTGGTTTTTGCTTGCTTGAGAACTATTGCTTTGGCGTCTTCCTGTAAGTGTTCGTCTACAGGGATGGTGTTTTCTTATGCTATGTCTAAGGGAAAGGGCCGGTTCGTCCTGATCCCCTGTTGTTACCGCATGTTCCTTAGTACGGATGACTCCAAGTTACTGTGAGTCACGAGGAGGTTAATTACGATTAATGATTCATCGTACCTTTTACATCATACATTTCAAAGTTGAATGCGAAACCGTGGGTACCTTACTTGGATGGTCCATCAGGAGCATATCTTGCCACTTGTTAAATGCTTTTCTCAACCGATTCTTTCATACAACTCTGGTTAATCAACCCTCGATGTATAACTACATATTTAATACCTCTACCGTTGATAATCTCTGTACTGGACAAGGTATGTTAGCTCGGATAGGAGGAACCAGGGGTGACCATGCAAAGCAAATTACCATTACGGGTGCACACGTAATTGTAATTTGTCGTGCATGAGAATTCTGGCAACTCTATCGGGTGTTAACAGACATCCACTTCTTAAGGTATCATTTTTAAGATACCTTTTCCTATAATTTCGAGACGAAATTCCCTTCAACTAGGGGATGATGTCACAACTCTGTCAAACATGTCAAACGCGTTACTAACCACCAACCCTAACCGAATCTCACACATTTGACTGAACCCTAACTGAAGCTCATGCGTTTAACCGAGCGTAACATTCTAATTTTCGGGACGAAAATTCATTCAACAAGGGGATAATGTAACAACCCGTATATTTCAGGTTCACACCGTTCCGACTGTTTCGTTATCATTACTATTTGTCAACGATATTCGATATTATTATTAGTTCGAAATCTTAATTATTATTAGCATATAATTATAATTAACTTGACCACAATTAAACATTAGTAAAATAATAATAATAATTAAACAAACATCCCACTATATAGATAATAATTATTTAACAACAACATGGGAACAAATGGGTTTATCATCACCTAACAAACATCCACTCTAACCACCTACCCCCACCCCACGGTTTATTAACACATATCAAATCCCCATGTGTGAATGATTGAGCTCTCTCTATATATAAAATTGTGTGTGAATAATTATGTGTGTGCTGGTTTGTTAAAGTGGGCACATGGGGTGGACAAATAAAAGCTTGTAGGCACATGGGGTGAAGGAAATTGCTTGGTGATGTGTGCTGCGCTGTATGTACATGCACATGTATTATGCGTATGTATATATATGCTTGTATGCATGTGTACCAGATTAGTGGATGTTGTGAGTGCATGTGGGGACAAATAAATAATATAAGGTACAAGTGATCGGGTATGAAGGATAATATATATATATATATATATATCAACATGGAGATAACATGGAGATACAACCCCACTCCCGTAATTTATCCCTCCATTCGGTACTCCAAAACCAACCCACCCAACCCATCGACCCCATCTTCATCACTAGCCCCTAATTTATGCTTCCACTCAATTATATACCAACCCACCCAACCAAAGCAACAATATAATAAGAAGTATCATCAATACATGCATCACAACCATGATCAATGTTGAACACATAGAAACAAACACCATTACCTCATCTGCGGTTTCTTGCTTTCGGCGATCCCTCTCCACTACCGATCATATCTCTCTCGCAGCAGCACACACCGGCAGTCACGAACGGTAGACGTGGTAGCCTTCCGACGCCCTTCTCCCTCCCTGCGAAACGCAAGTCTCCGGCAACCGCGAGCCTTGATCGTTACAGCCCAGTACGATAAGTTCTCTTTCGTTATGTTTCTCGTTCGTATCGGTACGGTTCCGTTCTCAATTCTTGTTCGCGGTTATGGGTTCGGTTATGGAAAAAGGGTGCGTGAACCGTGTGTGTATATATGTGATTCAGCATGATACATATATATATGGTTACGTATGTAAATGTATGCGGTTATGTGTGTATATATATGTGATTCGGTATGCATATATATGTTTATGTGTGTGCTGTGTGCGTCAGGTATGTATATATATATATATGAGTGTGTGTTGCCGCAAGAAGCAAACACAGCAGCGCTGTGTACGTATATATGTTCCTGCTGCATACGTATTCTGCGATATGTATGTATGTATTCGATCTTGTGCTATATGTATGTATGTTTCTGCATATGTTTGTTTCAAGTGGATGCATGGAGGAGGGACAATGCATGTGGGCACATGGGGTTTACTTATTTTGTATTTGGTTGGTGTTGTGTGCGTGAGTTTTGTGTGTGTGTGTTTTTGTTACTTTATGTATATATAAGTATGCATTTTCTCTACATACATATTTTCTGTGTATATAGGTGTGTGTGTTTTGCGAACACACATACGTATATGTGTGTAATCCGTATGATATATGGTCATGTACATAGTTGTATATCTATTGCTAATGTGCATGCATGTATATTTTTATGTATGTGTATGTATGCGTTATGTGTGTATCATTGTATATATGTATGCGTACGGGTGTGTACCGAGTGTGTGTGTTTCAATATTGGGGTGTGTGGTTACGAATGTATGTATATGTATGTGGAGTGTGTGTGTAAATATTATGCATGCATAATTGAGCAGGTTGTTGTGGGTTAGGCGTATGGGAGGAGGGGCTACACATAAAATTCTGACTATATATATATGTACATATCTTGAGTGTTGTTCATATATACGCAGGTGTGTGTTAGTATTGAATGTGTGTGGTTCATAGAATGTGGGGGGGTTGACCGAATAGAGGTAAGCATGTGCATGTATGTATGTGGGTTAATATGTATGTACAGTAGATGATGGTGGGGTTGGTGCACATGGGGTGTTGATCTTGGTTATTATTTTCAGGTTGTATATTTAATATGGGCTAGATACATTGCATGTGTAAATTGTTAAGTGATGCTCATGCATGTGTATGATGTGTATGTTTACAGTTTATACTTGTGTGATAAGTATATATGATTACGATACATGTATGAGTCTAGGTAAAATAATGTGACTTATAATAAATAAGGTCATAATTAAATATATATATATAAAGAGTACCTTCACGTATGATTCCAGACTGAGCGTCAGTAGTTGGGCTTTATGCTTGCGTGAGTTGTGTATGATTATGCTTACATGTACTTGGGGAAACATTTATGACTCGCACCGTAACCGAACCGTGAACGCGAAACCGTACGACCCATTGTTAATAATTAATATTTAATATTAATTATATAATGACGTTCAGGTTAACCGAGAACTATAATCTTTGTGCTTTCGTTTACTGTTGCTGTGCATTCAAGGTGAGTTTACAGCCCCACTTTTACTTTATACTATTTTTGGGGGAGAGAAACATGCTGTTTTCATAAACATTACATTATATTGGATTGTTGTGATACTGCATATACATGATACTATGTTCGTATACTTTGCCCTTCAGTCCGTTACTACGCAAGTAGAAACGTGGAAACAATTTCATTCGGTCCGTTACTACGCAAGTAGAAACGTGGGAAACAAATTCATTTTCATTGATCAGTATTATTGTAATATCACCTGTTTACTAGTGTGATACCACTAAGTCCTCACTCTCAAACCGTTAATGTATGTAGTATAGCGAGGCAATTCTGAGTAGATCTACTGGGTTTGACAAACCCCACCCGGGCTAGTCGCGCTAGCACAACGTTCGTCAAACGGGTGTTTAATTGACCTAAGTTCTGTTGCTGTGACTGGTATTCACAGCCGAGGCATTCAGTTTCGATTGTCAGCTTCGGTTTCGAACTTCATACACTGAGTAACTGGTTTAGTAGACTAGCTACCTACTGATATTACTTTGTTTACTGTATCGGTTTACTTTATGTTCTGTTTATCAAAATACATACTTGACGGATTACATAATCCGGGATTTTCATACTTGACGGATTACATAATCCGGGGATTACATACTTATCGGATTACATAATCCGGGGATTTCATTACTGATACATACTGTTTTCTGAAAAACCTGTGAACTCACCAACCTTGTGTTGACACTTTAGCATGTTTCTTTCAGGTTCACAAGACGCGCACGATTAGGAGCATTCACTCATGCATATCTCACGTGGCTTATTTAATATTTTCAGTAACTTCCATTTATTCGGTTTGCGCGTGTTGCGCCATTTAAACAATTAAGATTACTATGCTTCCGCAACTTCTGTTATGTTTACTTTAAAACTTGGTCTTTGGAATATTAAACTTCAAAAATGAATTATGTTTTACAATTAACGTGTCGTTTGGTGTAACTAACGGCTGAGATCCTGGAAGTCACACGCCTAACGGTAATACCCCGTTTGTGGAAATTTGAGGGTTTGCACACTCGGTTCATGAGGTCCATGAAAACCGCTGGTATGTTGGTCAACCCGAATGGCATAACCAGAAACTCGTAGTGGCCATACCTAGTTCTGAACGCAGTTTTTGAAATGTCTTCTTCTCAAACCCTTAGCTGATGATATCCTGACCTCAGATCTATCTTGGAATAGAAACTCGACCCTTGAAGCTGATCGAACAAATCATCAATGCGCGGAAGAGGATAACGATTCTTAACCGTCACTTTGTTCAGTTCACGGTAATCAATACACATGCAAAAAGTTCCATCCTTTTTCTTGACAAACAGGACTGGAGCTCCCCACGGGGATGAGCTGGGACGTATGAATCCCTTGTCTAACAATTCTTGCAATTGCTTAGACAGCTCTTGCAGTTCTTTTGGAGCTAATCTGTACGGTGCTTTTACGATAGGTGCGGCTCCAGGTACCAAATCAATCTGGAACTCGACTTGGCGATGCGGTGGGAGACCAGATAGGTCTTCAGGGAAAACCTCAGGGTAATCACGTACAACAGGAATATCTGCAATCTTCTTTTCTTCGGTGGTTTTCTCTGTGATCATAGCTAAGATGGCAGTATGGCCTTTGCGTAAGTACTTCTGGGCTTTCATATACGAAATAATGCTAGAAACAACACCACTTTTCTCACCCTAAACGGATAAGACTTCATCACTAGGGAGTGGTACACGAACGATTTTCTCGTGACAGAAAATTTCGGCTTGGATTTTAGATAACCAATCCATGCCAACGACTACGTCAAAACTACCCAGTGTAACAGGCATAAGGTCTATCCCAAATTTGTGTCCTGATAGCTCTAATTTACATCCTCTAACAATATGAGTTGCCTTGATCATTTTACCGTCAGCTAGTTCTACCGTATAACTAGGGTTCATTTCAGTCAAGGTTACATCTAAAAACTTGCTAAACTTAGTAGATATAAAACTCTTATCAGCACCGGTATCGAATAACACGGAAGCAAAACAATCGTTCAGAGGAAACATACCGGTAACTACGTTTTGATCGTTTCTTGCTTCACCAGAACCAATCATAAAGGCACGACCTCTGGCGCCATTTCCATTGTTGTTGTTTCCGTTATTTTCCCTGTTGCCATTCTTCAGTTATGGGCAATCCTTCCGGTAATGGCCCTCCTTACCACACTCATAACAACCCTTAGGTGTTCCTCCCGGTTTTTGTTGTTGAGGTTGTTGCCTAGCCATCAGATCACCCCTGCAATCCCTAGCAATATGACCCGTCTTGCCATATCTTTGACAACGAAAACGATCACACTGACCATAATGATGGAAGTTGCACTTGTTACACTTTGGGTTTTTGCCAACGTAGTTGCTCGATCCCTAACCAATGTTGTTATTGTTCTGATTGTTGTTTGTGAAGCTTCTAGATGAATCAAACTTTTTGAACTATTGTTGTTGGTTGTTGTTGGAGTTTGAGGACTTGCTAGTAGTACCATCCCACTTTCGTTTATTGTCAGATGAGCCAGATGCAGCGCCACATTTAGGTAAGGTACCATGTGCCACTGCCTGATCGGTGAGCTTGTGAGCTAGCCGGATAGCCTGCTGAATAGTGACAAGATCAGCAGCCATAACACTAGCTTGGATTTGAGGAGCTAGACCATCAATGTACTTCTCAATCCGTTTGTAAGCCGGGGTCACCATCTGAGGACATAAAGCAGCCAACTCGTGTGAACGAGTCGTGTATTTCTCAATCTCAGAGCCAGTCATTTTAAGATTCCAAAACTCGGCTTCTAGTTTCTGGACCTCGTTTCTGGGGCAATACTCTTCTTTCATCAAAATCTTGAAGTCTTCCCACGGTAAACCATTGGCAGTCTCAAGTCCTAGGGTCTGGACTTGTGAGTTCCACCAAGTCAAAGATGGTCATTCTAGTGTGCCGGAGGCGTACATGACGCGGCTTCCCACCGGACAGTTACACATAGCGAAAACTGACTCGAGTTTCTCCAGCCAGCGAAGTAAGGTGACAGCACCCCCAGAACCACTGAAGGAGTGAGGCTTACAATCCATGAACATCTTAAAGGTACAGGCTGTTGGGCCTCCTTGATTCAGATTCTGGTTGTTCTGGTTCTGGTTGCGGGTCTGTTCATAGGCTGCGAGCGCATCAGCAACACGCTCATTGATGATGGCATCCAACTCAGCTTGAGTCAGGTTGATGTTTCCATGTCCCCTCGGGCGTCCAGGTCTCCTTCCAGACATGATTCTTCTATTCACAATGTACGACAGTCACTATCGAATAATAACTATTAATAATAATAATTTGTTTCATACTAGTAGGAATGGAGGATTTGTTTGCATATCGATAGTGAGGTTTCATGAGAACCAAGACAAGTATGATAGAGTTAGAGAAGTAATGTGTGTTGTTCTCCTTGTTTGTCATCGTGTGTGTTAGAAAAGAGTTTCGCGTTCCCAAGTGGTAATGGTAGATTCGGGTTGTCATTGCCTTAACTCCGAGAGTGAAGAATCATGTGTAGATGTTGGAAGTGAGCGAGCGGAACTCCCCACCCCTCTGTTAGTCGAGGACGATACAGGTGATATAGATATTTGTGTATATTGACCATAGTTTATCACTCATCCCAGAAATCCCCAGGTAAGCATAACTGGTCTCGCAATGAGATTTATACGATATGCTTGCCTTAGCCCGAAGGCCTTTTGTCAGGAAATCCAGAATACAGGTGTCTATGTGTCACACAAATTTCTTTGGTTCATAGAATAAAACTTTAGAGAGAAATTAAAGGCACGAGTTATCAGTTTCTTTTCCTCAGGTATCTATGTGTCACATAAATATGTTAAAGCAACAGTTCTCAGGCATCCAAAATTAGTAAGTACAGCTTAGTAATCTATGTGTGTGTAACTAATGCAAATCCAGCTATAGTCTAAAATTCTATGCAAATGAGATGCAAAGTCCATTTTAGTTCGCTATAATTAATGCTCTGATACCAATCTGTCACACCCTCAAAATCCGCTAACGGGGTTTTACCGTCAGGCATGTGACATACCAGGATCTCAGATAGCATCAGTTACACCAAACACAGTAATTACAAAACATCACATTAAGTAATTAGACTTTTAAATCAATCATGAGTGTTTCAGATTTGCGGAAGCGTTTCGAAAATAGAAATCAACAGTAAATTGTTTCAACATGCATTTCAACCATAAGAATCAATAGCGTTCAACAAATTAAACCAGTTGAGTAGTGATGTATGCCATGCATGCATCCTAGCTGAGTTCTTAACCTTGTGCGTTTCTGTGACCTGAGAAAACATGCTAAAATGTGTCAACATAAAGTTGGTGAGTCCACAGGTTTAATTAACAAGAAATGTGTCAGAAAAGCGTTTCACATGGTTTAGTATATAAAGCATATCGATAGGTAGCGAGCCTATAAACAAGTTGGTTAGTGTTTCAAATCGAAGCTGACTGTGTGTGTTTAGTGTCTTTCCACCACGTCTTAACCGACCATGGCAATCGTTAGGTCAATTTAGCACCCGTTCGACCTCCAATCAAGTTAGCATGACTAGCCGGGCGGGGTTTGTCAGAACCAGTAGTACTACTCAAAATTACCTCGCTAATCCATTACTAACGGTTTGATACTGTAAGGACTTTCAAATGCGTTTCCCACTAACATAACAGGTAATATCAATAATACTGGCAATCATAACAAAATAGTGTTTGCATGTTTTCTCCCCCAAAAAGGAAAGAAAGTAAAATGAGGTCGTGAAACTCACCTTGATTGCACAGCAGAGAAATAATACTCGAGCAACAGTTAAGGTTTTGATTAACCTGTGTTTCATTTAATATTCAATTAATATTAAATACCAATAATGTGATTCGTACGGTTTCGCGTTTCACGACTCGGTTACGGTGTCGATTATATATATATCCGCGTTATATACGTTATATAATACCTAGTATTATATTCCCACGTATATATATTAAAATACAAGTAATAATAATTTCATGATTTTAATTGTTTATAGTTTATTTTTACATAAATAAACTAATTATATCATTTGTTAATAATATTATATATAAATTTATTAAAATGTCTCAAGAAATAATTTTACAGAAAATAATTAGATACTTTTAAAATATACAAAGTTTATAAAAATTATTTTATAATTTTTAGTAATTTTTCTGTATTTTTAAAAGGCTCAAAAAGGCTTTAAAAAAATAAATGTTGGGGGCCGGGTTCGAACTCGCGACCTCAAACACACACTGCCACACACATACCAGTAAACCAAGGCCTCAGCCGTGATGAAAACCCGTTTCCAAATGTTAAAAACAGACTTTTAAACAATCCCCAATTTCCCCCCAAATTCCCGAAACCCTAGTTTTGTTCTTGGATCAAATTGAGCCATGATTCGATGTAATTACAGACTATGTTCATGGGGCTTTTATTCCCCATGATGAAACGGTTATGTACATGTGTTTAATTGCACGAATATGTTTGAATTGAAGGTATACCCGACGAAGAACAGTCCGCGACAGGAGGTGAAGTGGTTCGAGATGCAATCGTTGATGGGAATCAAATCTGTTGCACAGGAAGTTTCTAGTGGTGTACACGATCAAAAGCCCTCTGTCAATTTCTGCTTTTGTTGCTCGGAAGGTGACTCTCGATTAACTTGCAGGTCGAGAGAGAAATGGGGATTGAATCGAGTTGTTTGTATGTTTTCAGATGCAATTCAAGGTGATAATAGTTTAGGATTCTTATAATAGATCATTTGGATTAGTTTAATTGCATTATTGCAATGCGTAGTGCGATCGGGATGTGTAAAGTAGCCGAAAGTGAAAGTGGTTGGATTTGTGCGATCGTGAGCTGGATTTGAATCAATTAAAATGGGGTCATGTGTTCGATTTTTGTTCACGAATCGATTGGGACCGGTTTCGTATTTTATAATTGAGTTTTGAAGGGGTTTTAGGGTCGCCGGAGTTCGGCCGGAGGTCGCCGGAGATGGTGCCGGAAAACCGAGGGGATCAGGGGTTGGGTTTCAGAAATTACAGAAATGGTCCCTGCAGTTTATTTGTTGTCATTTTATGTTTTAAAGTTTTAATTTCAAGTTTCACAAATTACACATTCACCCCCTGAACTTTATTATTCTTATTATTATTTCAAATTTTAATAAACTTTTATAATTTACTATTATTATTATTATTGTTATTATTAACAATATTATTATTATTATTATTATTAAAGGAAATATAAAAAAAAATCCAAAAGTGTAAAATCACATAAATAATAAATCATAAATTTTTCCGGATTGTCACATTATTGTTAACTTGTTATGTATTATTTGTCGTTTTAAACTTGTTATTTTTAGTTAAGGGTGTTACATATATAGTTATAATGAATAGAAGTTTCATTATATGAAATTTAGTAATGTAATATATCACATGAAGTCAAATGCATGACGAAAAATATTATTTCTAGTAATATAGAGGTGGAAAACAAGGCTAAACGGACCAATCACATGTAAAAGTTGTTATTTAAAAATAGAAAATAATTAAATAATATCTTGAGACATACAATCACGGGGTGTACATAAGTCCAAAGAAGATAAGCTTTTTCTTCACGGATAAATATACTCATCATCTACTTACAGACAACGAGACCCACAGATTCACAATTTTGAAGTCTGGTTTTGATCAATTTATATTTTTTTCTTAGATACTTGTTTCATTTAATTAATATCCAAAGATCCGATCTTGATCACGTATCAAGATCAGTCTTATTTTGATTTCAAGGGCGTGTGCTTAAGAAAATGTTTAAACCCGATGATGTGCGATGTACTGTAGATCGTTGTTACATATCCGAGCATAACCTTTTCAATATTGCGTGTTTGAATTGAACAAGTCAAATTTCTTTGAGTTGAAGTTACAAGTGACTGGAGAACATATAATAAGTCGAGTTTATAAGAGGCTGAATTGAATTGGTATGGAGCTTTTTCGTATCCCATGGACGAGAAAGTACTTAATCGTGGTTAGATAAATTTAACTACTTTCGTTTTAGACTTATGCTCTAGCCAGGCTTTATGTAAACTTTTAGGAGTACTTGAGTTAATCTTGATTTGTTATTTTTTTTTTGTTTTCTTGTAATTGTTTGATTTGTATCTTTCAAATTAAAAAAAATGAATGAAACAATAAGTTTTTCGGTATTATGTGATAATATTGTTAGTCATTGTATTGTGATATAGTGATGATATTTATGTTTATTAGTTTGATTTAGGTTTTTAATAGAACTAGGCCTTTTATTTTATCAACCTTATTTAATATTAACATATAAGTGTAGATTTTTGTTAATATCTTTTTCATCATATAATAATAAACCTTTGTGATATGATATGCTACTAGATTGTATTTGTTGTTTTATCATCTTATTTCATGTCAAAGTTTTAACCTTTTATGTTTGTTTTACTTGTCGGCACGCATTGTCTCAAGGTTTCAAAATATCTCATCTGCCATCTAAACCCTAAACATGGTTAAGTTCTTGTCCGGTGAACTCATCGTGACACACTACAAGAAATAAGGGCTATTGCGACGACATTTGTCGTCGCCATAGGTTCAGTTTGTCGTCGCCATAGGCTATGGCGACGACATGTCGTCGCCATAGACCAAGTCGTCACAGCCTTGTCGCTATAGCTTATTTTTGAGTCGTCGCCAAAACCCTTGTCGCCATAGAGCTCTATCCCGACGACATGTTGTCGCCACAAAGTTGTCGGCACAAAATTTTCATATTGTATTTTAAATTAAAAATAATTTTATTTTTCAGGCTATGGCGACGACATGTCGTCGCCATAGGTCCAACTATTTTTTTATTTTAATAAAAATAAAAATAAAAATAATTTAAAAAACCTATGGCGACGACATGTTGTCGCCATAGCCTAGAAATTTTTAATTGTTTTTTATATTTTTTAGGTTTTGGTAATATTTAATTTATAAATTGTTTTTATATTTTCTAGGTTTTCCTAATATTTTAGGTTTCGTGAACATATTTATGAACTAAATGAAAGCTAATATTACTAATACCTAAAAGGTAATCATTTTACAATTCAAGTTAAATACACGTGCATTTAAATAAAATAACCAACGTACACATTTTTTTACGAAACACACAACATCTAATTTACGTCACCTTGATCATCTTCTTCATCTTGATCATCTTCGTCATCATGATCATCTTCGTCATCATTAAGTCTATAAAAAATAACAATTTTAAATTAATTACCATTATTCCTAAAACAGGTTACAAAACATAACTATTTTAACTTAAAGCATATCATTAACCAAATCAAAAAATAACAAAATCAAATCAAAAATCAAATAGATCAACATATTATCATTTCATTCTACTAAACAAGAACCAAATCAAAATATTTAAATAACTAATGAAATAGACAATATACACACCTTAAAACCTTAATAAAAATGATAATAATGATATGTTGTCAGTGACGATGGTGGTGAGATAATGATACAAAAACCCAGAGAGACATGAACGGAGGTGGTGGTAGGAGTGGTAGTCATGGTGGTAGGAACATGGTGGTGGTGCAACCTAAAGATGATTCATTCTTGGTAGGGTGTGATGGGAGGTGTAATGGGGGTGATGGAGGTGGTGGTGGTAGCGGCTAGAGACGGTGGTGGTGGCTAGAAATGATGGTGGTGGACGGATTTTGGTTATTTTCGTCGGAGATGAAGGCTTGTGGTGGGTGGGATTTGGGTTTGGGAAAGTGAAAGTGATAATATTGTATACCGGATTTAATAGATACTGTACCCTATGGCGATGACATGTCGTCGCAATAGGGTTTTTATTTTTTTAATTTTTTTCCAAATTATTGGCGGGATAATCTCGCGGCATATGAAATATCTATGGCGACGACATGGAACACCTATGGCGACAACATGTCGTCACCATAGAGTGTTTTCTGATATTTTATATTTTATTATTTATAATAATGTAGTTATTAAAGATATTTTTATATTATTATTATTAGTATTTTATTATAATTATTATTATGATGGTTACTATTTTATTATTATTATTATTATTATTATTGTTGTTGTTGTTGTTATTATTGTTACTAGTTGTATTCAGTGTCGCGCGTTGCGCGAATACACACAACCAACAATAAGACGTGTGTTCGACAACCGTTTATTGCATACGCGATAATCAATATAGACAAATGAGTTTGATCGGTAACCAATGCTCAGAACAGACGGCCGGTTGTGGCTGCAATGCAAAAGCAATGCCACGCCAAGCGATGGACACCACTCTGGTATCTCATCACGGCCCTTGGCTCATCTGGCGAGCAACACATCAATAACAAACAAAGAAATGTAGTTGCATCTCCCTCACTCAATGTATAACTTCCTTACTTGCTTAGCTCTTGAAGCAACTGCATTATTTAAAGATAATCAAAGAAATCATGAATAATAACAGGCTAGATGGCATATTGCATATTTTTTGAGCTCCATTTCATAAACACCGGCTTAAATACTAGAGTAAAACGTCATCCCTAATAAACTGGTTCTTCTTACATGTGTTACAAAAATCATGCTCATGTTCATCTGTTTATGAAGGGAACAAACTTCCAATCGAACGAAGCACATCCATTATATATCTTAACTAATATCCACATCACCCAAAACAATTTGCTTTGTAAATAGAAAAGAATCAAAATCGTTAATAACTATATGATCAACATAATTAAGCAAAGTTATAATAAACAATTAGATGCAAGGAGCTAAAACTTACGTTGATCATCCACATAACTTGTCATTGCGTGAAAAAATTAATATTGAAAAAGAAAGGATGTCAATAAGAAAACATACCAAGTGACTCATGCATCTTGTCACTTCTAATTAAACCAAAGGGGGAAAGAGTAGAATTCTTCACTTATGGCATTAGTTTTAAATGATCTGTATTTGTCCTATCAATGCATTCCTTTGTCCATTGTCCATCCTTGTTGCCATATCTTTCTGTTTATCCTCCCATAATTAAACCAAAGGGGGAAAGAGTAGAATTCTTCACTTATGGCATTAGTTTTAAATGATCTGTATTTGTCCTATCAATGCATTCCTTTGTCCATTGTCCATCCTTGTTGCCATATCTTTCTGTTTATCCTCCCATAAATGCCTCATATATAAGATAATGATACAGAAGTGCAATAATGAAGATACAAAGGTAGAACTACCTCCTATTTCTCCGATTTCTCATGTTAACCCACCAGTTAGCTATCTAAACCTGCAGTAACGAAACAAAAATCAGTATCATACGTTTAGTAGTAGATATGTGAAGACAAAGAATCAGAACGTACCAGAATTTGTGAGGTGAATCCGGTAATCAAAGTAAAAGTGTTCAGAGGATCGTTTGTTAATCAACTCTAATGAGTGATGCAACTGTTAAAATATGAAAAATAAAAACGAAGGAACCAAATCTACAGATTTCAAACTCAAATCAATACAAACAAAATTAAACATAAAACAGTAAAATAAATCTAATTTCTACATCTGCATAGCATATCACTACATAACATCCCCGTCAACTGCCCTAATTTCTTTCTTTTTTTATTGTGTTTTTTCTCATATATAAAGTTTAGCATTTGAAAGGTGACATGCATTATGAATTTACTCAATTCACAACATATATAGTTTAGAGTAATGGAATAATTACATGCAACCACAATTATGTTTTAATATTTGTAATTCTCAAGGAACAAATCAATGGTGTCCTTGAATTCCTTTCGACTAAGCAATACTGAAATGTTTTAGTTTGTTGATCATAAAGTTGGGCATCATCACCATTCATACCAAAAAAGATCTTGATCAGGGAGAATCCAGCCTCTTTGAATTGATGACCCGCGTTTTCACCTGTAATATAATTGCTTAACGATTAAACGGATTTAAATCTAAAAAATCATAGCAGTTTAAAAACAATAAATTAAAAGTTAAGACCTAAATCTATCATTCCAACCCCCTTCTAAATATTCATGAAATGATCTGTGCACCTTCATTAAGAGTTGGTGAATATATGTCCCTCACTGCCTTTCTGCAGCAAGAAACAAAATTCATAAAAAACATGCTAACAAATCAAACATTAATGAAGTAGTCAATAGCTATATATATAAAATGAAACTATAGAAAAGATTTCAAGTGCATATGCAATAAGAAATGAGTACCTCGTGCTGAATTGCAGGACATTAGCTCAAACATGAGGATTTGTATCCTGTAGAAGTAAGAACATTAGCTACCAATTACAATGTTAATAAATGAAAATATGAATATACAAACATGTCATTATCATATAATCATCTTTAAAGCAGGAGTCACGGATCCATTTTTAACAACAAACAGATTAGAAAGCAAAATGATCCATGTTAATGATTGTGAAGTATCTGCCTGTTTAAGAAAAAGTGCACCATGAGCGTCTACATTCCTGCTCATTTTGTCATACAACTTCAACCTCACCGACTATTCACGTTCCATAAAATTAACACATCTTAGCGGAAACGCACCCCATCTTTCATCCTCTAGAAAAACGCTCTTGCATACCTCAACTGCGTAACACGTGTACTATCAAATGTTCACACTAAGATTATAGTATCGTTCGCACTGAGATCTTGGTACGGGCCGCACATAGAACAATTCATCACCTAAATTCATCCCTGCAAAAGCATACTCACACATCATATGTTCATGCCTTTAAAGAACATGTTTCTACAAGTCTACAAAGAACAATAAACATCATATCACATGTATCATACCTTTGAAGGAGTTTCAGAAACTTTATATGAATCAGCAGTAATTGAATCAAGCCACAAACCAGGAAACAAATTCTGCAGAAATTGAAGAAATTCTAATCATATTATCATAATCAACTCATACAAATTTAGATCCTTAAGAAGATGAAATCAATCTATGATTCAGTTTCCGAATCTCTAATATCTGAAGGAATTTATCAGTATCAAACCCTATGATGATGATTGATCAATTGAACAGAATCACAGATGATACAAAATTAATAATCACAAAAGCAATCATAATAAAACTTACATCAAGTTGCTTCTGAATTGCCCTAGGTCTCTTCTTCAACCTCCTAGAAGGCTTTGAACCAGTGAGAAACATTATATCAGCTTCAATCTCACCACGCGAAAGAGAATTTGAAATTTTCGGCAATTTCATCGTCGTTGTATCGCTGTTATCGTTAATATTCACTTCCGATGATCGTTTATCGATACTAATGTCACCTGAAGTTTTGTTCTCCTGCAATCGTGACATTCCGATCACCGAAAAACCTCCGGCGGATCGCTTGTGGCTCACCGGCGACCTCCGCAGCCGTAGATTCCATGTTTTCGGTGACGATTCGACATCTGCTGATTTTGGAGTGACGGAAACATCCATTGGTGTACAGATCTCATTAGATCGTTTCCGTTTGTTATCATAATCATTGATTTCAGCTAACGATTCCGTCGTTCTGTTGATAATCTGATAACCGGCGTAGTTCCGATCATCTTCAACCTCTGAATCACGAACAGTGGATTGCTTGTGCGGAGGTGATCGTAGGCCGGAAACATTCGCCGGCGAGGTGTGACGGTGAGTATGTGACCTTAGTGCCGGCGGTTGGAACCATGACGGTGGTGGCGATGAGGTGGTGGGTGGTGGTGCGACCCAAGATGAATAGTACTATTCATCAAGTCACATCACAAGTTGGTTTTTTAATATAAGTAAATTACTATTACTATTATTATTTTTATTTTTATAATAATTACTGTTATTATAGTTATGATTATGATTATTATTACTACTATTATAAACATATTACCATATGTATAATAATACTTATTTGTCTTACCTAATCTTTGTCGCATATAATTAACCTTAATTACCATAACCGATCATATTTGAGGTTTTTTGACACTCTTTGATGATAATTAAGAATAAACAAACTTAATTTACCAGGAGTATGCCTAATTTTGTATCAATTACTATCAATATGTGTAATTTAACACCGATGATCATAATTGGATCATAGCTAGCAATTGACGTATGAAATCGACCCTAGTTATCATAATCGAACATATTTGACTTTTTTCATACTCATTGATGATATCTAAGCATAAACAAACTTAAGTTACCATTACTAAGGATAGTTTCATTTTAATTCAATCATAACTAACCTTTAATGTATTTGATCGTCCCTAATCATCAAAACCAAACATCTCTGACATTTTTTACACTGATTGATGATATTTAAGTATAAATAAACTTAATTTACCATAAACAAGCATAATTTCCAATCTCATTACCAACATTGTATTTAATTTAACACCAATGATCATAATTGGATCATAGCTAACCTTTGACATATGTAATCGGCGATAATCATGATAACCTAAAATATTTGGACTTGTTTAACACTCGTTGATGATAGTTAAGCATAAATAAAAGTAACTTACCGTTAATAAGCATCATTTTTGTAATTTTAACACTGATCATCATAATTCAATCATAGCTAATCTTTAATGTATTTGGTCGAACCTAATCATCATCAGCGAATATATTTGATCTTTTTTGAATTTGATTGATGATATCATAGTGTATAATTGAATACAAATGATAATAATTGGATCATAAATAACATATGACGAATATAATTGATGTTATCAACATAACCAAACATATTTCGTATTGTTTGAAATTCATTGATGATAATTAAGCAGAAATAAACTTAAACTATAGTTAATAAACTAATATTCGTACAAAGTACCTATGATATGTACATAAATTATCTATAATTAAGCAGAATCAATGAAATTCATTGATTCTAACTGATATAAGTTATCTATAATTATAATTATAAATATAAGATTTGTTAATATTATTATTATGACTTATAATTATAATAAACTTATAATAATAGCAATGATATGTACATATATTATTATTAATACTAATATTAATAATTATAATTATTATTTGTATTAATATTTAATTCTTAAAAAAATTAAACATTTTATGACGACGACATGTCGTCGCTATAGATGTTTCATAAAAAGCGAGCTTATTTCCCTCCAATTTATTTAGAGGGAAAAACAGAAAAGAATTGGTTTTTACCTATCGCGACGACATGTCGTCGCCATAGATCATGAAACACGGGTTTATTTGCCTCCAATTTATTTAGAGGGAAAAAAAGAAAAAAATTATTTTTTACCTATCGCGACGACATGTCGTCGCGATAGGTAAAAAAACATTTTGTGTTATTTAAAATAAATCAAATTTAAAATAAAATTACCAGTAGCGACTAAATATGGCGACGACTTTTGTGTCGTCGCGATAGATTGCACCCTAAGGCGACAAAAGGGCGTCGCTATAGCTATGCAGTAGCCAAAAATCAAATCACCCCTATGACGACGACATGTCGTCGCTATAGGGAGATCTGTGACGAAACCGTGTCGTCGCCATAGGTTTAGTCGCGATAGGGTGAAATTCTTGTAGTGACACTGCTGTAAAAAAAGCAAAAGCAATCAAAATATGTAACTGACAAAAATGATCGCATGATTAGCGACTAGGTTAGTAACTGAAATCAAATGAATGATAAACTAGGGAGAGAAACAAAATTTGTTGCAAATTAACGAAATAAGTCACATAATTAACGCCTCTGAAATTAAATTTGTCAAAAATTAGCGTCCGAAAATAAGTTGGACACAAATTCGGTCTCTGATTTAAAAAATAACAAAATAAATAATATAAATAAAATATAATGTAATTTGGTTGCACACATATATATTGACTAGATTAACAATTGAAATAAATGGTCAGAAACTTAGCCACCAAAAATGATTCGATCACAAAAACGACCGTAAACTATATTAATAAATCTGTCAATTACTTTTGGTTGTAGAAATGTTCTCAAACTTTTATCTATAAAAGCTTAGAAAAGAAAACGCCTGCAAAATCAGTCATAAAAATCGATATTATTTGGTTTTAGCACGTTATAACATGTCGTAATACGTGATATTAGAGTATATCAATACTAATAAACAATGTTTTCAGAACCGGATCGGACGTCGAACCGGACGCCTTACTGGTTTGGTGGTCGGACCGGTTGGACCGATCGGACCAGTTGAACCGGATTTAACTATATTTTAATTATATTTATATATGTAATTAAATATAAGTAATTTATATATGATTTATATATGTATTTTATAGTTATGTATAAAATTTAAGTATATTTGGGTGTGTGTGAATGTATGTTTAAGATTATGGTAAACACTTTGTCCCACATCGGTGTGGGGACAAAGTGATGTTTGGTTTATAAGTAATTTTTTTTATCACTCTAGTGTATCTTTATGACATATTTTGCCACAAGTCCTACCCGCACGCGCAGGGGGGTGCAAAAATGGGGAAAAAGGTTGGATTTCCAGCTAACTCGTGTGTGCCCGCACGCAGCTTCAAAAACCCAGGCCCGTGCGAGCCCGTTTTTTGAATTCGGTTTTACTTTTTGATCTAGCACACTAATTTATAGTTCAACACCCCGTTTTTACTCAAAAAAGTATAAAAAAAAAACTTCTTTTAAAAAAAAACTATAAATCATGCTATATTTTTTACTTGAAGTTTTTATTTTATTTTAACTTTTTTCTAACCACAAATGTGAAGTTTTTTATTTTTTTAACTAACTCAATCACCATTAACCATTCTAACGATTTTAAATCTATGATATCAATAATCTCAAAGCTTATTTAACCATTTAAACCTTATAATCATAAATTCTTATTTTCATATAATCGACTTAAAATAAAAACCGATATAGTTTTTTTATATTTTTGTTTATATATTTGAATTATATATTTATACTTTTAACCCATGTAATACACGGGCTGATAACCTAGTTCATTAATATAATGTTACAATGGGTCGCTAAAATCGACTTTATTTAATATGTCACAATGTTCATTCCAATCGATCACGATAGTTGCTTGGTTTTAACGTGTGATATTAGTTATAAATTATATTAAAATTTGTTTATTTCCAAAACTCATAAAACTAATCTTGATCACTCATTCATTTCTAATATTAAAACTTAAAAAGTTAATTAAATAATATATAATAAAAAAAGTGTTAAATATTCTCTCTTGAATTAATTAATCAATTTCCATTCTCATCAAATTTTACATTTATAAGTGTAACGAACAAGCATTTATGTATTACAATATCAATTGAAAAACAAACACTTAAATCATATGAGAAATATAAAAATACGAGAACTCCAAGATGATTGATAAAATCTCATCGTGTGAAAACTTGTAATTGTCGCGTGAGAACTTAATGTTCTCCCGTGAGAGAACATCTGCATAGTATATATAAATGTTTTTCTTTGTATTTCATTATTTATGTTTCATTTTAAGAAAGTGCTCTGAGGGTGAAAGAGCAAGTGTTGGGTGATAGACCGCCCGAGGGGAGTTCGCATCGGTGGATCGAGCTTCAACAATGTAAACTACTTTGGTATTGTAATCGTTTTATTAATAATATTTGATTGAGTTTGTTTGAAGTTCGTTGATATTACACATGCACACATCCGTATTAATTTGATTATCAAGTGCAACAATATCACACGATCGTTATGAGGTTTTTACATTTGGTATCAAAGCAAGGTATTGCTCTTGATTCACGATTTTCATTCCATAATCATCTGTTTAAGACGTTAACATGAATATTGAAGATTAAAAGGTTTAGATCGAGTTTGGACTGGTTTTGAAGAAGAAGAAGGTGAAACCGAGGGTGAACACACATGAAATCGCTTTGTTACATGCTATATTGATGATCTGCATCATTACGCTCAGTGTTTTCGTGTTTAGATGGTGGAAAATGAAGTTTTTAGACCGTAGCAGTGATTCAAACTCAAAAGGATCAATTTCGGTTGAAGTTTTCACGAGAATAACTACATCATGTGAAAACTTTGCAAAAATAACCGTATTTTACGAGAACTTTTTAATGAGAGAACTTTTCATGAGAAAACTTTCTATGCGAGAACTTTTCATGATAGAACTTTCCATGAGAAAACTTTTTTATGAGAAAACATTTCATGAGAAAACTTTTCAATGAGAACTTTTCAATGAGAAAACTTTTCATGAGAAAATTTTTCATGACAAAACTTTTCATGAGAAACTTTCATGCAAATTCTTTGCAGAAGTAACCTTCATTTACGAAAATTTTCTCATGCAGAAACTTTTCCATGTTAAAACTTTAACATCCATACAAAAACTATTACCGATGCAAAAACTTGTTAGTATTTTAAGGTTTTGGAACAAGTGTTTTTCCTATATCTGGAAGATGCCGGATGATTTGAAGTTTGGTACTTAAACAGGGGGTTTTGTGATGGTTGATCAAGTTCAAGATTCTATATCTACAACATTTGATTTGGATCGTTCGTGAATTAAAACTTGACAGTGTAGGCTTATCTTATATTACTGATGGGGATATTGATCGAACGGTTTAATTAAATGAATAATCAATATTGTTTGGTATTCTTACTCTGAAAATATAGGCTCATTACATCTTACATAGGGGGAAGAATACTTTAGATGATCTAGTTCGTAGTTAGAGAACCTTGTCATCCGATTGAAGAATCGGGTTCTTTGGGAATCCAAAATGGAAGTTGGATCTCTCTGTCATATGCCAAATACATCTTAATTTGTAAGTAATCAAGATAGAACAATTTAGTCTTTATTCAAACGTGATATCCTTTATAAAACTATACATTAGGAGGAGGTTAAAGATGAGGGGGAAGACTGAATTGACAGATATCTAAAAATCGGATAATTCTTGAAGATGAGTGATTCAAGTCAAACATAGCTTGCTATCATAATCCATAAGGGAAATTGTAAGGAACTAGCATTGATGGAATACTCAAATCATATGAGAAATACAAATATGCTAGAACTTTAAGATGATTGATAAAATCTCATCATGCGAAAACTTGGAGTTGTCACGCAAGTTCTCGCACGAGAACATCTGGATAGTATATATAGATGTTTTTCCTTTTGTATTTCATTATGTGTGTTTAATTTTGAGAAAGTGCTCTAAAGGTGAGAGAGCAAGGGTTGTGTGATAGCTCGCTTGAGGGGAGCTCACATCGGGTGGATTGAGCTTCAAATATGTAAATCATTTGGTATTATAATCATTCGATTAATAATATTTGATTGAGTTTGTTTGAAGTTCGTTGACATCACACACACACACCTTTGTCTTAATTTGATTATCAAGTGTAATAATATGTGAAATCGGTCGTTATGAGGTTTTTACACTAAGTTTTAAAACATATATTAAACCTCAAAATTTTATGTTTTTACATACATTAAACATTAAAATGGTCTTGAACGTTAATTTTTTATTTAAATAATTAGGGTAAGGTTACTGTAAAAATTATGTTTAATCTAAAAAGGCTAAGAAGGTTTGTGGGTTTGACACGTGTCTTTATATTATTTTAAAGATGAGTGTATTTTGATTATTGTGTCAAATACATCAGTTTATTTTGTCTTACACGTTAATTGTGTCATATTTTGCACATCATTTGTTATTTGTATTAATCATTGTGTTTTATATTTTAGATCAATTTGTGTTATTTTGTAATTATTTTTATATATTATAAACTTATTATCTATCATTATGTTTTACAATTAGAAGTATACAATGACATACTTTCACCAATGTATTTATCAAAACTTATAATATTAAAGTTAACACAATGATGATTTGTTATTATTTTTTAATAAATTACATAAACTTGTTGTTATCTATCATTACGTTTTACCATTTGAAGTGCATAATGATATTATTTCACCAGTGTATTTTTCAAAACTAATTGTGTTCAAGATAACATAATGATGATTTTAAAAGAAACAATGGGTCACTGTGTCATTTTGTCATTGTTTTTAATGTATTAGATTTAATTAGTTGTTAATTTATTATGTGTTTTATATATTAGAGATACACAACAATATTAATACATTATTATATTTTTAAAGTTTATTATTCTAGGAAAACACAATAATATTCAAAAATGCACAACAACTAACAAAAATATACAATGAACTGCACTAAAGATACAATGATGATATATGACCTTAAAAACGTAAAAATAAATTATGAGCTTAAAAATGTAAAAAAATTATCTTTTTATATAAAAATATT
Source organism: Flaveria linearis (assembly GCA_024085815.1). NCBI lineage: Eukaryota > Viridiplantae > Streptophyta > Magnoliopsida > Asterales > Asteraceae > Flaveria > Flaveria linearis. The sequence goes on from CM044015.1 coordinate 4,528,021, forward strand.
ATGCTCGTTTTAAAGATAAAAAATGCTCATTTTCATGGTGTAAATTTTGTTAAAAAATAATATCGTACATAAAAGTTATAAATGTTTAAAAAAAGATGAAAATTGCAAAAATAATGGTTATTCCTAAAATACTACTCTAACAAACGTTTATTATAAATTATTTTCAACCATTGATTAAGAAAATGTATAGTTGAGATTACTTATTACAGTTTTTAGTTTAGAAGCCTTTGTATTTGAACATTTCTCGAATAATTATTATAACTATTTACACATGTGTAAAATAACTTTACAAGATAAATGTTAGTTTACATATAATTACTTGTATTGATCTATGGATGACAATGGGTCGGGTTTTGGACGAGTATGGGTAGTCCCAACCCCATACTCAATGAAAAGTATGTCCCATATCCACTCTAAAACTCGTCGGATATGTATCGGATATTTATTTGTCGGGTGTCGGGCATACCAGCGGGTAATCGAGTATACCTGTCAAGGTTGTAAAGTTACCCGTTGGATATACCCATAGAGTATATATTGAAATAAAAAAAACATATATGGCTACATTTGCATAGACGTTGTAGACAATATTTTATGTTAGTTATTAAGATTTTTTTGTTATGTTTCACTATTACTACTCTTTAGTTTTAGGGATGAATATCGAGTTTTATTATAAGCTTTGTAAGTTACATATAGTGCAAGTGATTAAAAGCTTAATATCTTATACTCAACACACAAGTAAAAGAAAGAGTTCAATTTAACTTTGCTTCCTGCGGTTTGATGAAAATAAATGTTTTTTTTTAAAGATTAAAAACATTAATTTACATTTAAAGGTTTTCTAAGTTGTTTCAATTCAGTTCAAAAGTTTTATAAATTGTTTCAACTTGAATCCAAACAATAAAACTTTTGGACCAGAATTGAATCAAATGACTTTTAAACTGAAATTGATGTTTTTAAACATTTGAAGAAAAATGATTACTTTTATCAAACATTTGAAACAAAACTAAAATTAACTCAAAAAATAAAAAAAGATATTAAGTGAAAAGAAATGAAAATTTAGTGTGTTTATATATAATGTAATTGTTAAATACAATAAATTGAAAATAAAATCACTTTGGGTATATAATCAAGTAAATGAGTATGTTTAATCAGGTCGGGTAAGCAGGTATACGATGCAATCTTATACCCATCTCATACCCGCGAAAAAAATAACCTTGATCTCATACCAAGTCCAATACCCTCTTACCCGAGACATTTATACCCGATTCCATATATAGTCGTACTAAATGTCCCGGGTTTCGGGTATTTTCATCGGGTTCAGATTTAATTGTCATCCCTATATTGATCATACTTTTTTTAAACTAATATGTGCAAATTTCATAGCAATCATTTATTTTTCAAATTTCATGTTATTTGCATATACTTAAATCCTCAAACAGGCAATCTCTATATCACATACATGTAAATGCTTTACATATGCATAAATCGTGTATTTGTATATACATATTTATACAAAAATACAGATCTTGAGTTGATTCTTTTTATATATATGTAAAACTGATGTCTTAATATTAATTGATTATTTACATATACGTAAATCGTCATCCTCCATGTCTTAAGTTACTCATTTTAACGCAAATCGTTTAATTTGGAATCAAGTACTCATAAGTCATAACACGTTACATTTTTTATTCTACCATAGCACATCAATTTTAGATGAATTATTTAATGCTTCATCTGTTAAAGAGATAAGATCTCATGTGCTAGTGACTCTATACAACAAAAGAATTTGCAATTTTATATATTTCTAATAACTTGAATAATATCATTAAATAATAGAAAAAGTTAGTATTAAATTAAATATTACTTAATTAAAAACTTAGAGGCTTTTGTTTCGCGAATTTCTTTTAGTGAACTGGAAGTTATCAAAGTCTGGAAATTAAAGAATTGTACTCAAATTAATACAGATTAAAGGATATGAATTTAAGGATTTAAATACTATAAAAATTACATACTACAATACAGATTAATGGAAGAGAACTTTTTAATAATCCTTCATTTTACCATTGAACCCTTACAAGCTAGTTTAGTTAGATTATTAAGATGACATAATAGTAAAATTATAATTTCTTTTTCTTTTTATTCAGCTCAAGAGCACATAACAATTTGCTTCTCTTTTCCTTTTCTTCAAACTCTGTAACACATAATAAAGTTACATTTCTTTTCACACACTTTCTTTTCTTTTCTTTTCTAAATTTCCTTTTGAAATCTAAAACAAAACCAAAATGGGCTGGGCTTTCCATCAAAGAAACATGGGCTGATTTCATAGCAACCCAATTCAAGAACTAGCCCATTAAGAGTCACGATGACCCAATTGTATAAACTATAAAATTAGGGATTTGCAGGAGCAACAACTGGATACACAAGCCTATCGAATCGAGAGCGAGCAACAACAGTTGAAGAACAAGGTTAGTAGTTCGAATTAAGCGTAAAATTAACATGTTTTTATGTTATAATAGACTTGAATTCACTCTCAACACTGTTTTTTACACCCACAAACACGTAAACGGTTGGTGATTTTTAGGGGTTGTGGTTATAGTTAATGATCAAGTGTGCGCTTGCTTCTAATGTGCTGTGGTAGGTGATTAGGATATTATCCGTTGGATTTATGTGATATTTGCGTTTGTTGATTCGTATGGTTTTGTTAATTGTGGGGGTGTTTGTGTTTATGGGTGATTCGTCTTTTGTTGGACTTTCTTAGGTTTTGATGAGATATGGAGGTTGATGTCGTAATTTGGTTTCTTAGGGTGTACGAAGTATCTGCTTTTGGTGTAAGTGGGTGTCAATTGTGGAAGTTGATGTTTTTCTTGAAGTCTTTAAGGTAATAAGGTTTTAGATGTGTGGATAGGGTTTTAATTTTGTAAGAGGGTTGGTTAATAGGAATTAAATTTTGGGGTTCTTTTTGTAGGTTTAAAGAAACCTTCTCTTTTATATTTGAATACGATATACCACATTCTTGTTAGTTTTACATTGTCATCCATCTTAGATTAAGCTGTAAAATAATTTTAAAAAAAACACGGTTATATGAAGGTAAAGTGGTTCTATGATCCAATCAGGCCAAACAACATATGTACATAAGTCAACACCACAGTGCAACAAGAAAATCAGTAACTCTATAAAAAATCACAGAATCATGATTTAGTCAAATGATTCGCGGGCAACAAATTATTTAAAAAAACTCGATTTTGCATCTAAGCAGAGATTCAAACATATTTAGATGAAATGGCAATCAGTAAACCTTTAAAACAATGCTAGTTGCGTGACTGCAATCAACAAACCTGGGATTGACATAGAATTCGAGTCGCCAGAGCTGAAGCTAGAGGATGCGGGTCATTTTTTTAGTTTTTATTGAGAAGGGGTTGGTTATTTTAAGATAATAAAAAAGGGTATATTCAAGAAGGGTAAAATTTCCATAAAGTTAAAAAAATCATTAAAAAAGGCATGTTTGATATTTTTAGTTTTTGTTGGAAATATATAAATTATGATATTAAGGAGGTTAAGAGGGGGACATATGAAATTTTCCCATTATGAACCACAAAGAAATTATAAAAGCAAATCGTCTAGAGACTGCTTGCTGATTTCATTGGGCCAACGATTGTGGTCTTCATGTTGAAATAAGCAATTAAAATTACAGTCTGAAGAGGTTTGTGTGCTTGGTTGTGAGATTGAAATTATTCAAGTTAGGGTTTGTAGGAGTTAGCAATTGTTCATATATTTGTTTATTTCAACCTTCTTGTTTGTCAAGCATTCACATCCTTCCATAGTATGTATGTTCTTTTTCCTTTGTTTCACTTTACATATTGATTACATCTACTATATCTGTGCAGGTCCTTTGTGGTGGGGACGTGGAGTTGAACAATATACATCTGCTTTTTTTATAAAACTGCACTAAATACCTTAGCATTAGTGACATTGTGTGATGAAAAACAATCTGAAGAAGCTAATTACAAAAAAACTCAAAACCTTTTGAAACTCTGACCAAGAAAGGGATTAAAATCAAGGATTAATCCAACTTAATGATTGACAGACATATTGTGAACATCGGTATGTCCTTCGGTTTATTATTCTTAAGGCATTTTTCCTAAAAAATGAACACAATCACCTGTTTGATCTTTATTCAGTCATGCATGTTTAGGTTGAATGATTCATATGGGTAGTTATCTTTAATATCAAGTATTACTGTCACACCCGGCTTCCGATGCGTGACATAGGTTGAACTTACACGGTTTTTACCTAAAACATAATCTTTATTTTTACAGTCGAAGTCTAATCATACATCTTACAACTTTAAAATGGAAATATTCCTTAACTTAACTGAAATTAACAGAATCAGAGTTCAACTATAATGATATAAACTATGCCGATTCCTTTGTTAGATATTTAGTTGATGCTTTCAATTATGCTGCCTCCTTTCCCTCTCTACTATAGGTCATTCACTTTCTTAATATACATGCTAAATGAGTCAACTTATGCTGGTGAGTTCTAAGTTTTACATTTCAAACAGCATCCATTCACAAACATGCCAATAGAAATAATATTGAAAACTGTAAAGTACAGTGGACGGGTCACAACGTTGCAACATTTAACTATGTTTTTTAGACTGGCACACAATTTGGGTGTGTTCATTTCCGCCCAAAAGCTCCTTAAGCAATTAAGCTACCATACCACCTTAATCTAAAAACATATAAAACTTAACTTTTTACTCATGCCACGATCCCCGCTGTCACTACCAGTGAGCATCGCCCACCACTTATTTTAAAATAAGCAAACACGTATTACAACAGCTTACTTTAAACTCAGAAAAGTAAATTAGCATGAAGGTATATTTTTAAAACATTTACTTGCATTTATTCCAGCACAAAAACAGTACATGGCAAAAATCATAGAACTCGCCGTAACTGTTGTGTTTGGTGACAACCGGTGACCTTTCACACCATTCACTGACGTTTCTGATCAAGTTACTACTCAAATCATAGAGGCTCATTATATGACTTCCAGATTTCTTACACCATTGTATATTGTCGTCAGCATTACTATACAACCATATTATGTCTTTAACTTCATATACAGCCGTATCCCTTTGGTATACACCCGTGTATAACTTTTGCTTTTTGTACAGCTGTGTGCTCTTGATGTACGCCCATATACTTCTTCAACCTTTTATATGGCTGTTTACAATAATTCTGTATGCCCATGTACGAACTTGAAATTCTCAACAAGCTGTGTGCTCCTGATATAAGCCCATATACTTCTACAACGTTTTATGCGGCTGCTTACAATATTTCTGTACGCCCATATACGAACTTGAAATCCTGAACATCTGTCTAACATAGTTTAAACGTCTGTATACATAACCCCAAACACCATTTATGACTCATCAGTATGTGTTTCACTTTAATTTCATCAAATTCTTCAAAAGTGAATTTCTATGATTCTAACTTGTTTTTAACACCAATATACATCACAATTTCAATGATTTCCAAATACAGTCACCAAATTTCATCGTAACTTGTTGAATAGAAACAAAAGTCTATTTAAAAAAGGCGCACACTTGCAGTTGAACACAAGAGGTTGAAGAAAATCTTATGCTGATCAACCATTCTTCTGTTTTTCTCTTCTTCCTGATTACATTCTTTTACTCTCCAATCTTTGTGATTTTCCTCTAGAAGCAATTGAATATTGTGACACGTTGGCCGTAGACCACCCCAGGTATAAGCCTGTATTTGTTTACGGTTGTATACCTTATCCTTTCTGACCTTATGCAGCCATTTAGGATGTTTTAATCACATTATTTTTTATTTGAATAACTTGTAGAAATCTGATCACAAAATAAATTGCTTCTCAAAAAGAGATGCTTATAAGCTATTTTTGGAAGATTTACACCATTAAGACACTTGCATATGAAGAACTAATGAACTGACATCACACAATCAACAATAGAGATAGTTTTATGGATATTATGCATGTGACACGTTACCATATATTTTATATCCATAATTTTGAGAAGGTTATATTTGTTTTAGCTATCTGCTAACTGCCATGAAAGTTATCATGGTCTGGTTGAGCTGAATAAGTTCACAAAGCAGAAAGGGTCTAATCAATGAGATGGGCTGCTCAAATAATCAGTCTAAAATGCTTCTTATAACAAGCATAATGCCGGATAAAATGCAGTATAAATTTGCTTACTTTAACATTGTATAGTTTTTGCTCATAGTATATCTGGATTCTGGAGGTAGAATGAGAGAGAAGTAAACTAGTAGTATACTACTATCCAGTACATACGAAGGGTTTTTTACATAAATAACAACGTATTTTTTAATTTTCTCGTTTTAGTCGTTGCATTCTTTACATCTGGATCACTAAGAGATGGCTTTGTGTACAATATGGGTTATTTTGTAATCAATAAGTAACATTACCATACTAAATTTAAATTTTATATATAAAACTAGTATACTCAACAAAAATCTAACATTTCTTATAGAAACTATCATTTCTGACGGTTGGGTTTTTAGTACAAAATTACCCACATGGGACACTAAATCATCTCTTAGTGACTCCGTGGGACAAAATTTACAATGACCAAGACAGGACAAATGAGAAGTATGTCGGTATTTCATGTAAAGGAACTCATGGCTTCTCTTGTTTGAATTCTGTACACCAATCTGGTAGTGTAACAAGCACAAACAGAGTTCACATTCAGGTCAAAGAAAGATCTTTTTAACTGCAGACACCATAATATCTGATCAAGGTTGAAGCTGAAAAAAGAGAAGACTTAGACATTTCTACATACCAGAAAGATAATATCAACTTCATAAACTAAATATCATGCAAAAATTTGTTTGCAAGTTGCAATCAACTAGCTAAAATAATAACTGAATTTTATCTGATTAATGAACTCAGGCAACATATATACAGGAACATATCATAATCATGCTAGTCACAGTTTAGCATTTGATTGGTAGATATAAGGCTACCCATTAAAAACTAACTTAAGATCAGCAGGCTCATTAGCAAAATTGCAAGTTTCAGTCATCCATGTTGCATGCTCAGTTAGATACTATGATAGAACAGCAATCACATGAGTCCACCTTATCACCAATGACTCGTACAGCAAAATTTAAAATATCATTAACAAGTTGAAAATGCCAAAGAAAATAATGGAAGGTAAATGCATATAACAAGTTGTCGTATGCCAAAGAAAGTAATGGAAGGGAAATGCACAACTATAACCTTAGTTTAGTTATTTTGGATGTTCCCTTAAAAATATTGAGATAAATGAAAACTAAAAGTAAGAAGAATGTTCAAGATGGTATGGTTTTTATGAGAAGAATGTTGAAGATGGTATGGTTTTTATGGAAAGAGGAGGGACAAGCTCATCTGTGTACTTGAAAGTTTTCGTCGTTCTATCCGTGTATGTGAATTCACGCTTGAGCACCACCACTTAGGAAAAACTAACTTCAAGATCTATATATGTTCCTTGCAAATTTTAACTTAAAGAATGAGATTTAGTTATTGATATGTAAAACTTGATTGCCATACATTATCTCTAACATAAAGGCTATTTACTTTTCATAGCATAAAGTTAGCTTAGATGCTGTTTGCTAGCCTCTCAATGGTCATTAAGAAGCTATCTCTATATGAACTCTACTAAGAAAGACCTCAATATGTTGAGCATATATGAACTCGACTAAGAAAGACCTCAATTCTATATGTACTGCTGCTTATTAGTTTTGCTGGTTTCAACAAGTTTGTTCTTTTCCCTTTCAGTTACCAAATCAATTTACAAATCAACTTGATTAGATCCATCATTGGGGTTAATGTTGAAAGATAATTGGGGAGATAAACATGGTCTTAACTTACCTGCTCACCCTTCTTGTTCAAACAATATGGTAATTCAACCTCTTCAAGGATTATCTGATAATGGTCATCTTACTGGATCAACAAGCAAGATAGATGTAGCAACTTTAAATTCTTCAGGGTCAAACTTGCAAGTTGGTAGATTTGATTCTCCTATTAACCAAACGACTTCTGTAGAACCAGGTAGCTTCAAGCATCAGTTTGACAATCAGTCCCGTCAGCAGAATCGTTTTTCAGAAACTCATTCAGGAGAATCTTTAGTTGATTCTAATCTGCAAGAACTGATAAAGTTTCTCTCTACCAATTATGGGCCAATGAAAGCACCACTTGAAGCTGGAACTCCTGAATATCTGAAACTTGTTGAGATCTTAAAACAGAGTTCTGTTAATGGCAGAGGGTCTTCTGTGGAAGAATTGCCAGGTGGTGTAACAGAGAGTGGTTATTCAAAAGATGGAGCAACAAATAATATTCAAAATGTAAAATCAACCTCTTTGACAAAAGATAAATATTCTACTTGTAGAAATAATCAAGAGAGAGAAAGTTTTTCTGAGAAGGCTGCTGAGCAACTGTGGGAGGGAACTCTTCAACTAAATTCTTCTGTCACTTTATCAGCCGTTGCTTTCTTTAAAAGGTCGTCTAACTCTCTTTTAGCTTATCAAAGAAGCTTTTAACAGTTTTAACTAAAACCAAGAGTCATTCTTCAAAAATTGTAACTGCAAATATTATTTAAGTTAAATTGTATTGGAGATTTCTCCTACTTTTTGTTTGAATCTGAGATGCTTCATGGAAGATGTGTAGATGTATGCGTCACGATTGGTGCACCAAACTTCATGCAAGATTATATCACATTATTTCTATTTTGTTTATAATGGCCTGGTTGCTACATTACATAGGTTCGATCAGCATACTGAACTTCTACAATCAATTTTATTACATTTTTTCCATGTGCTATCAATGTCTTAAATAGCTAAATGCTTCACCTAAATGGGAGTAACATAATAGATAATAAAAAAATTCATCTTATGCATTATTGTTTCTTTGTAGTGGTGAGAAATTAGTTGGTAACAACTGGCCTGATTTCATAGAAGTTAAAGGAAAAGTAAGATTGGAAGCATTTGAAAAATACGTTCAAGATCTTCCTCGCTCGCGTAATCGCGGATTAATGGTATGATGCTTTCATTTTTACTATATTAGTGAAGATACTTGCATTATGAAAAATTATGTGATTTATTTATAATCCTGTACTATACAAAAATAATTACTGCGCCAACAATTAAAAGAACAAACACCTTGCTGTTAAATATCAATCATACTTTATAGAGATTTAACTTTGCTAAATCCAAATTGACATGTGTTTGTCTCTTACTTTTAGTTTCAGGTGTATGGTATCATCTTTAATTTCGTGATTAATTATTTATTAAAACAATAATAGATCTTTTTACCTTGAGATTTTTGCATCACTAATCGAAGGTATAAGTTGATTTGGGATAGTAAATTCACATAGATTTTCTACATTATCATACTTGTTATCCATTTTTCCATATCCGGGCATATGTTTTGAAGATGAAGAATTGTATTAGTAACATGGATTAGGTTGTTTGCTGTTAAAATACGGGGATGTCGGTCGAATAAACGAATGGCACATAGAGATGGAATCCCAACAACTTTATAATAAGTGTTAGGAATAGTATTCCATACTTTACTACTGGTTTAGGAACCCGTGTATTAGGATTCAGATTCAATCTTTGGTGAGAGATGGAAATGGATGTGACTTTGTTACATCCCTTTCAATTGTCTTTAACAAATCAGCTTTTTCATCTCTAGCAATATTGCAATAAAATCAATATCTAATGACATGAGAAGAGAATATCATTTGTGTTATTCTTAATAAACAGGGAGCACTTTGTCTAAAATTAATCCACAAAGATAACAAAGGAAAATATGAAGCTCTGAAAACAGCATCCAATAACTCATAATAAAAATCTCACATGCTCTGCAATAATTATCCAGTAGTGTGTAGCAGCTAGAGAATATGCAGAAATATCGTATTCATGTCCATAAAAAACAGTAAACCATATAGCTAGATAACAGAAATGAAATACTGCAAGAAGTTTGATAGAAACAGGAACTAGTCGGGCTTAATTTCTTACTAAACAAACGAATACCCAATTGGAGTAGTGTATGATCTCTAAAAGTTCAACAAAGAACATAAACAAACATTCAGAAATTCTAGACCGAAAACATAAAAGAAACTAAATTAATGCTACTAAACAAGAGGAACTGTCACCTCTTTTTAACTGCTCCACTTTCCCACTCAACCATTAAAAGAATTCCACTCTTGACTAAGGTTGAATGGGTCAACCTGGACCCGAATTGGATTCGATTACCCACTGGAGTGCACATAGGCTGCTTAGGTTGACCTGTAGAACTGTATCAAAGTTTCATTACGTTCGTTATGTTATAATGCTCCCTTCATTACATAGTTGTCAATAGCGACCGTAGCGGGTGCTATAGCGCACTCCGTTGTGTACAGGGGTAGTGGTGCTACAAGGTGGTTAGTGGTGTAATAGCGATAGGTAGAGTTTTTCTTTTTCTTTTTTTCTTTTAAAATTTTAATTATAAATTAGACACTAAACTGTGTAAATATGAGATTTAGATGATTAGTAACAGAGTGTTTTAGTTATTTTGGTGGTGTTTGTTTAAATTTTCTACTATTTTATTTCTAAACATGTTTATTTATTAAATATAAAACATTCATAAAGTTTATACTACTTAATCGCTAAACACGAAATAGCGGACGCTATTTTACCGCTATTCACTACGTCGCTATTCACTACGTCGCTATTCACTATTGACAACTATGCTTCATTAACAACAGATGAAACTAATTGTACCTATGGTTTATCAAAATTACGGATCTCGTCTCTATTTTAATTGTTTGCTTTCACTTATGGTCCTGGTGTGTTAAACTTAACAACTGATCTGTTAAGTGTTTACAGATATTTTAGCCTTTTTGAATTCACAATTTTAGTCCTTGAAGTTGACGATTAATTTTTAACTTTTTCCTTAATCAATTTCTTTTTGTTTGATTGAAAGTTTTTATTTTTCTAAAATGTTTATTACCTTTTTTTATCATTATTTGTTACATTTTATCCTTCATAATATATATTTTTGTTGAATTTGTTCTTAAATTTATATTTATATTATTTGCTAATTCTTTTTTAATAGTTTCTTTCATTCTGGGTGTTCTTCATGGACATTCTGTTAGGAATACACACACACAAACAATAAATTGCAGAAATGTAAAGAACACAAGATTTAACATGGTTTGGTCTAATTTGTCCACGGCTGCAACTAGGGTTTATCTTTTTCAAGGTGCTTAAGAGAATTACAATGGCATGTCATCTATATATAACAGTTAGATTAGAATAAACAATTGTTGTGAAAGAAACCATAATTAAGGAAACTGCAACAGGGTTGATCCTGTTAATTACTAGGGCCCATCTAAAGCCAGCTGCCCTGCTTGATCCGAAGACTCTAGAATCCCACCACATTCAGTCAAGAACATGATATACCAAAGGGCTTGTAGCCCAATGTTGTCATTCGTGAGGTTGAGGGTTCGAGTCTATCGTGGTGGACGCGGTAGATTTAGGAGTAGGAATTGATGTGTGTGTGTGTGTGAAGAAGGGTCTTTTCAAAACTTTACACCGAGACTATGATGTATAACGGATGAGGACGATAAGCGAAAGCCTAGTTGTACTAATTATGACATCATAATTCAGCTCCCAATGGCCATTAAGTGACTGACACTTCAGAAACTGAAGCCTAATGGAACTAATTATGATATCAAATATCTCATGAAGTGCACAAATTTGAAACATGCTTTTAAAGTAAACTTATAAATGACTAATCATGAAAATTGGGACCTTGGGTAAAAAGGCGCATCTTTGATGCGTGAGGTGATCCTTGGGGCCATGTGGCGGCGCCCGATATTGATGTTTGTTTTGATTAAACAACTGTTCATACACGCTTAACAAAGCAACCATAAATCACCAGTTTGAACTAGTGATTGCTTGCCAATAGGTGATAGGTGTGCGAAAGATCGCATCAAATTTGTATGTTAGATCCAGAAAGTTTGGTTCAGAGTTCCAGGCTACCTGGTTTGCGCATTTTGCAAACCAGCACTTTTTCATGCTAATTATATGAAATCCTTGTCGTTGTCCAACGAGAAGAAGTTCAATTTATCACAAATACAAGAAATATGATAATATGATATCAACAATGGACAGCCTCAACATCAATTAAAAATATCTAAGCATTTGAGAAGGCCCCTGGATTAAATCCTGTGGGAGCCGTTGGTTCCTTTGAAGACCTATAATTCATATTATCAACTATTTATAGCTATAACATCTACGTAAAATATCCTAACTAATACATTCTATCTCTGATTTATAAAATCCATTTTCGTTCCTTTGAGAATTGAGAATTATAATAAATGGATGAAAGAATTGAGAATTATAATAAATGGATGAAGAAAATGTGTAGTACCAAGAAGCTGCCACTAAATGCATCATGGGTGTCATAGTAGTTATTGAATGTGAAAAAATCATATGATAGTTGTCTAAAACTGGGATAAGTAAATTGCAAAGTTGACTCTTAAACCTACTAACATTAGGGCTGTAAACGAACCAAAAGAACACTTAAATGGTCAAAGTTTTCTGTTCATTCATGTCTATTAACATGCCCGAAGCTTAAATATCCTTTTAGGTATCTTTTCTATTTGACCCACTTGAACCGTTTTCTTTTTTAACTAATATTTTTATTTGACCCGTGTCATGTGTTTGAGATCAATACTACTAACTGAAGGCAAGAGGGATCATCTAACCTAGGACAGAGTTTGTAAACAGAATGTAAAACTAACAGTTTAGTAACACTTGATTGCAGGTAACTTCAATATGCTGGAACGAGGGATCATCTAACATTGGTCTTAATGGTATGAAAGAGGTAATAGGTAACATACTGTGGTCAAATCGCATAAACGCTTATGGCTCAGTTCGTTATATATTTGTTTCTTTTGATCTTTTCAGGTAGCCAAAGGATACAAGAAAAGTTCTAGGGTCGGATTTGCACACCTTTTGTCGGGTACAGATCTTTACATATGTCCTCGTAGCGATCCCATAATAACAATTTTGGCAAAATATGGTTTCTTCAAAGGTATGTCAGTCCTTGATGACAAGCCTGATTCGATGATTGGTTGTGTTGTATGGCGTAAAAACCGACCTTTAAATCCTGTTGGGAATACATCAGATGATAAAAGTAGCCCAAATTTAACCCAACCTCAAAACTCACCACCCGGATTTTCAAAAATACGAGGTGCTGAAAAGAAACTATCCCCTGAAAGGGCAGAATCTAGTAAGCGTGACGAGTCTTTGACTTCACCGTTGACCGCAACTTGTGCTGAGGTAGATCACAATAGGGGTAGTAATTCATCTAATGCTGAGGTTGACCCTTGTAATTTGGTGTCAAGGAAGAGACCTTTTGAAGATGATGATCTTCCTGAGTTTGACTTTGGTGTTTCATGTGGAAAGTCAACTTTAGCAAGCCAACCTTTGAATTCTCCTAAAAAGTTGGAGCCTTCCCCATTGGCCCAGCTTCCTTCAGTTGTGAATGCTACAGAAAGGAACAACAATAATAATGGTTCAACGCAGTCGGTTAAAAAGACCAAACTGTTTGATGACGATGATATGCCCGAATGGCGCCCGCCTGAGCTTCACAACCAACCTCCACCGCAAATTACAACCTCAAATTTCCAGAATTTACCTTTACACCCTCCCCGTCCGCCTCCACTTCCTCCTACTCCACCACCACCAAGAGCTGACATCCGTCCACCATTCTGTTACCAACCATTCCGACCTCCGATTAGCTCTCAGCCACCAGCTTTCGTAAGATCACCACCAACACAACCACTACCCCCGCCACCGCCATCACATCCACTACCCCCACCACCACCTTCACAGCCCCTACCCCCACCGCCACCACCATCACAGCCACCTTCAGGCGCTTCAGCCAGGTTCAATTCTAATCAAGTTTTGTGGCACCAACGGCCATTCCTGCCTAATGGAAGACATCCACAACTTTGAAATGAAGAAGGATCATGTCAAAGTTTGTATATAAGTCTGTTTTTTTTTTTTTTTCTGTTCTGTTTTCAGGAAAACATAAACTGTAAGATGTTTTGCATCAATTTCATGTTGCGGTTTTATGTCCATCGGTGTTTTCCCTAAAGAATGGTGGAAAAAACATTTACCGAACTGGATGACTTAAAGATATTTATCAAAATAGGTGTTTTTTTTAGTTTTTCTAAACTAATATGATATGATCTGTTTTTTTTTTTTTATTCAATTCCTCACTATAGCCGAGGCCTTTGGTATTGAAGCGACTCTAGGAATTGGGAAAGTTAATAAGCAAAAAAAAAGATAAACAAACATTAAAATTTGATGATCTCATAAATCAAACAAAAACAAATGTCATATAAAGCTGATCAACTAACAGTATAAATATCAATTACAAATCAAAAGAAAAAAAAAGGGTCAAACAATTCGACCCCCTTATACATCCCATCTTTAGTTTCATTTCTAATTCCATCTTCCAACACATCATCATTGTTTACAACAACTTCTTGAGAGATTCTGTTAAAATCCTAATTTTGAAACGAAAAAGGTTCAAATACAAAGTGTGTTTTTGCTATAAAGTGTGAGAAGACACAATGAGTCAAAAAATGACAAAAAATTATATCTCACAATATAAATCGAATTTCAAAAAAGTAATTCGGAGCTTTTGTTCCCCTAGTCGCCCTCACTAAGAAAAAAAATAAACGAAAAATTAAAAAAAATTAACGTTTTCTTATTGTGTCATTTATGAAAGACACAGTAACTTCATTGTGTCATTATAAAAGACACAATGACGTCATTGTGTCAATATAAAAGACACAATGACGTCATTGTGTCATATAAAGACACAATAAAATTTTTTCTAAAAAAGGACAAAGAGAGGAACAGATGCTCCGAAATACTTTTTTAAAATTCGATTTAGATTGTGAGATATTAATTTTTTGTGACTTTTTAGACACATTGTGTCTTCTCACACTTTGTAGCAAAAATGCACTTTGTAAAATAACCTCACCCTTTTAAAATATGTCTAGTGTTCCTTAACTTGGTTCATTCCAATGAAAATGAGAGTGACAGACATTATTTGATGACAACAACAAAAATTAACAAAGAGATTAACAGAAACTAAATTGACAAATGGTTGGAGTCTAGATCAGCTGGTTTAGGAGGAGTCACCTATGACTTGCCAAAGTGGTTGGAGTCTCATTAGGTGCAATGTGCTCCAAGTGGGCCAAGGGTTTTACCACAGTGGGGCGTTAAGTGGTGGGTTTCCCTTGAAATGGTGGGCGAGCCGGGTCACCAGCGTTATCTGTGTTCACGGGCGTGGGTGGTCTTTCGCCGATGGGTTTACCCGGGTGACCGGGCTTTGGCCATTAAAAAAAAAGTATTAATGATGTGATTAACCTGATTAGAATTGTTGATGATGTTATTGAAGAACAAACAAGAATTATTGATTTGATTGTCGAACAAGAATCGAATGTAAATCATTAAGCAAAATTGTTGATGGCAATGAGAATTGAAGAATGAAAAAAAAACGTTTATGACAAACTCGACCTAACTAGAATCGCTAACACTGTGATTGAAAGACAAACAAGAATTGATAGAGGCGAGGGAAACAGACTTTAGGGCTTCAATTGTTCTCCTTTTACAAAATTAAAATATACTTAGTCTAACCATTTTAACAAATATATTCTAAGTCACTCATTTTAATAAATACTTTTCCATCTACATTCATTTGAGGAAAAAAAAAAACATCTATTCATCAACCGTGTGTGTATTTTTTTTTCTAGCTTGGTCTTTAATGTTTCTCATATTTGTCATGCACCTGAGCTTGCTACCCCCCTTTATTTAAAAAAAAAAAAAAAAAAAAAGTTAATCAAACCCTCTTTACTAAAGTTTACATTGATCACATCAACTAAAAAAAGTTCGACCGAACACAACACATTAACCAACAAAACAATTAGATAAACCTGAGTGACGGAGAGACATTTACAATGTGAATTTACAGACACTCTACCCTGATTTTTGTACTATATTCAAATCCACATGAAAATATGAAACAACAGAAAGAGAAAAAAAACAATTAGTATAACATTCGACCTCTCATACCAACTACTACTATTCATTTTGATCAAAAGGAGCTTGTGGCTTTGTTTTTTTGTCCGAGCGGAGATTCCCAGAAGGCCACCTAGCACACTTAGTTCCGAAGTTCTCTCAATTATAGTTATATATGCTTTGGTGCAAGTAACTCCAGGACAAGTGACCTACTGGATAGCCTCCACTCAAGTAACAAAAAAAACCTTGTGAGCTCCTCGTGACAAAAAAAAACAATATTTGTTGGTACTAGGAGTCTAATGTTACAATCTGAAACGATAAAACAAAAAGAAAAAAAGGTAAACTTTAATGATTAGTGTACTACATATCAACATCATCAACAGCATGCCAATCACTTGATGATTCTTCACTTTCTGACCGTCTTCCACGATATGCTGAACGCTTTGCTTTTGAAGTTCCCCCAATACGAACCCAATCACTGTTTTCGCTTGCTGAAGAAACTCTACTTCTTTGTGTTTGCTTAAACTCCTCATCTTCCACCTCGCTGAAACATACATCATCCTCGCGGTTCTTGTTTTTTGTCATATTTGTTGCATTATCACTCACCCCTGATGATTCGGCTTTGGTTCTATTTACCATATTACCCATTTCATTGGGAGTATCCTCTGAATATCCAGTGGCTGTGGGTGTATTCTTCTTATTTCTCAGTTTCTGCAGAGCCGCCTCATGCATTTGAAGAATCTGTAGTAGAACAAACAAGGTAAAGTAATATTAGGATCCGCTTATGTTGTTTCGACTTTGAAGTTGTAACTATGATAATCGCTTATGTTTACTTTTTGGGTAACTGTGAAAACACGTTACTGGAAAACTCATAGGTGGAACCAATGTGATCAGGTAAAACGCAACTTATGTTGACCAGATGGCCTTCAAGGGGGTAAAAGACTAAAAAAACAAGTGAAAATTGATTCAAACATGAGACCTCCAGTAACCCAATCGCTTACCACTTATATTGTTGGTATGAGAACATGACTATCTAAAACTGATTATATTATCCAACATTTAAAACTGATCATCGCGCCTTCAAGCATGCAAAGTTCAAATCTAATAGAATCAAGACGTGATTTGAAGATATAATCTTACCTCTGGAGATGATAGAAGTCGACAATCATCCTCATTTAACCGCGGGACCAACAGGATGAAATAGATCATCCAAAACTGCTGTTCACTCACGAAATTGCGAATCCTATGCCTCAAAGTAGCAAGATTTGGAACCAATTCTTGAATGACAAAGGCGTGATCTTTCTGAACGTGTGACATATTAAAATCTGAACTAAGATACACCAAATTTAGTTTATGTTTCTGATCTATTTCTAATAGCTAAGTTGAAAATTATCGTAAAAACGGGCGAACAAGTTCAAGATAAACGGGTCAATGTACTCAAGCACCATAATCAATCTTATGGGACTAGTTTTGATCATAGATCAGCTCAAGATTCATCACTTAACATAGATTTCATAGACATATATCAGATTGCAGGCTCATGAGTCAATTAACAGTGACTGATAATATACAGTCAGTAAACACAATATCATAAACTTTCTGCAATTCTTAATCAAACAGTCATAAAGATCATATACAATAACAAATTAACTCCAAGTAATCAGAATCAAAATCAACAAAAAAAAAATCACACCTTTGTTCTGTAAAGATAGAGGAAAATCAATCCAACACTCAGGGCGAATCGAAATCTCCCGAACAAAATCAACAACATCATCAGTAACTCCCACAACATCAATCTCCTCACGATCACTCCCTTTATCAAATCGGAGCAGATTCGAAGCAAAATTAGAGATTCCAGTCACCGCTTTCTTGGGTGATAGCAGAGATAGCCCCGTCTTCAAGCTATCCCCAATTTCAGCAAGATCGTTCCTTAAACCCTCGTAAGACGACGGCGAAACATCGCCAGAAACTTCAGATTGCACCGGCAAGGGCGGAGTAGAAGAAGAAGAATAAGGGTGTTGTGGTGGTGGAGCAAGAAACGAAGCGAAGTTGTGAAGTTGACGTCCGATGGTGTGTGTGATGACGGAGAAGTCTGGTTTAACGGCGGCGGCGGCAGCGGTGGTGGTGGTGGTGGCGTTGGGGGGTTTTTTAGCGTCGGAGATGACGGAATTGGAAGGGGAAAAGGGCGGATTTGACATGGGTTAGGGTTAGGGTTTGTGGGTTTTGGGGTTCTTGAGATGTAGAGGAGAAAGAAGGCATTAATGGAGGTTTTTGGGGATGATGACGGAGACGATGATGGAAGCTTTATCTGCGTGCCGTATGCTTTGCGATTCTACATAAAAGATTCATCTTTACACGAGATTAAAATGTTTTATCAGTTTTTTTGTTTTTAATTATATACTTTACACTTGCTTTTAATAGTCACTTTACATTTTCTATATGAACCTACAAACTTTAGTCGAGTAGTACGTCGTATTATCACCGGTGTCGGTTTTGATTTCACCAAATCGACGTTTGCTATCTATAAGATAGACGATATGAATATTTTAGAAGTAGATTTAAAAGCATGTTTATTGATGGTTGATTACTTGTTAATAAGTATAGTTTTCTATGCATATGTACAATTTTCTTCTTTAGAAAGGATGGGTAAATGGAGTGTATTGAGTATAATAAATAGGGTTTAAAAGGGATATTTGTGTTGGTATTTTGAGTTTTAAGGTTTAAATTTTATAAGTGTTTGTATAGGTAAAGTAGTTTAAAATTAAAAGTTAATAATAAGATATATTTTTAAATAGTTGTTTGTATAGGTGTCTCTTGATGTATATATCAGGCCAAGATAGCTTGAAGATATGATGTGAATCATGCAAGAATTATGGATCGAGAAAATTTGGAGCAAACGACCAAACGTATTTTATGACCAAAAGTTTACACAAAATGTAATCTAAAAAGTAAAGAGGATGTAAAATATCAATGCAGGTTACGAGGTGTTACAAGAACGTTAAAAATGATGATTACTTTACAAGTACACTCATCTATCCTAAGTGGTAACACAACTACACTCACTATCCTCACATTTTTTTTCTTGGATTTTATAACAAAAAATAAATTTAATTTATTCTAAATAAAACAAAGAAAACATCAAAAAAAAAAATTTAAAAAAATCAAATATTTATCGTCCTCGTTTGACTCCGGATGGTTCAAATTTAGTGTTGCAAGCTAGATGTTTTATTAAAGTTCCAAAATGTTCCACTCTTTATTTATAGTAATGTCGTGAAACTCTTTTTTATTATTCTGCCTACGTCCTCTTGAAACCATTCGTTTGTCCTTCAATATCGCCAACAATTTTTAAAAATGGAATTGATATACAATACATGGCTCGAAACATCCCATCTATTTTGGTGAGTTGCCGAAATAATCCTCTATTAGAGTTTTGGGAGCTTTTCCTAATCACGTAAAACGTATCCTTTTTAGATGTTGTCACGTCTTCAGCTTCGGCTTGGATAATAATTTTTATGAAAAATCAGTGACTACTGTCATTCGAGAAAAGCTCGTCCAACAAAATGGGTGGAAGGTGCAATTTCCTACCCATTGGTTTAAATTTAAAAAGTTTGAGAAAAGAGAAAAAATCACGTGTTAAATAGGTATGAGATATTGGGTATTTGATGCGTTAAACAAATGAGTTAATGAGTATTCTATAGGGTAAAAAAAAACTTTGAATAGTTGAGGGTAATATTACCAATGGGGTATCCCAACGTTCAAAAATGAGATGAAGCAGAAGCGGCTTTTGAAATCCACGTCACATAACAGAACAGGGCATGAAAGGTGTTGTTACCATACTTGTAACTTGAATATCCGAACTACAAGCATAACAAACAAACAAACAAGCCCAGTAGATCCCACTCAAGAGCAGGGTCTGGGGAGGGTAGATGGTGGCGAGTCTTTCCTCTATCTAGGGAGATAGAGAGACCGTTTCCGAAGAGACCCCCGACTCGATAACGAAAATCGAAATCAATAACAGCAGCAGTCATAAAATACGGCCACAAAAAAAGCTCAGAACTACAAGCATAATAAGACGAATTTAGTGAGACTGTTAAAATGGTAAGATGTTTTGTCTCTACACTAGAGGTTAAAGATTCAAATACTACAAATGACATGTAGTATACTGAAAGACATTCTAAGAAAATCATAGTCATAAATGTTTTAGAAAATGATGATCGTCATCTAGATATTGTAACTAAACCAGCGTTAGATCCGCTTATTTTGCGAGTACACTACAAATCTACACTACCTGGCGCTAAACCAAGATGGACATGATCTAATCAAGGTGATACGACATTGCTTCTCGAAGTTCTACCTAAACTTCGTTGCAACATAGATCATTACATAAATTATATTATAACGTTTTATAAAACTCGCACACGAAACGTCTAAGACTACCACGTTTATTTTCCTATTATGTTGGTCAATTACTAAAAATATGAAAAACCAAATTAAACATTGGACTTTCAAAATGAAAAAAAAAAATCCAGATCCAAAACAGATGTACAGCTTTCACAGTATAAAGTACAACTAATTATAGCTTTATTCCTCAAGATTTGGTCCTTGCAACTGTCTCCCAACCTCTATACAATATAAGTTTCTTTCATAGTATAAAGAACAAGAAAAACACAACACTGACAGTTTATTCTTTGAGGACTCCAAGTTTTACCAGCGAGCCACGAATGTCGGTAACACTAAACTGCTCAGGTGTCTGAATAACGTTAGGGCTGTCTGCAGGCCAGACGTCAGAAAGCGGGTAAATTATGTTGCCATGAAAGTGGTCGCTAACAATATTACCGGCTCCTTTAAGTACAACGGTTTTATGAACACCACCAAGAAATCCCTCATAATCAGTGTCTCCATTTTCGCCGATAAAAACCACCACCTTTGTTAAGTCCATACCCCATCGGAGATATAAGTACCTGAAAACATATCACATAATGCAAACTGAACACCATCACATAATCATATTGTGGAGATATGAACTTATGAGTTATGACTGCACAAATGGTCCAAGGACTGGACCTGCCCATGGCCCAGCCCGGCCCATGACCAGTCTCGTAAGTCCATGTGGTCCTAAAATAGACCCGGTATAGCCCCCCAACTTATAAATCATGGACCAGTTAAATATTGTTATATAACCAAATAGAGAAACAAAAAATGTATCACAGATAAGCACCTGAGGGCTTGGGAACGAGATGCTAATACTGGAATAACATTTATTTTCTTCCCATTTTGGCAATAAATAACATGACAACGGAGAGCTTGGATTCTCATCATCTTCCTAAGCTCCTTTGCAGGCGGAACCTACAACAATTGAAGTAAAATAAGAAATATAAGCTAAAGGGAGAGCGGGTCAAACGGGTTGAAAGTCACCTGAAGTCTATTTTTTCAGATACAACTTGTTTTTGTAATCATAACTAACGAGCTAATTATTTATTTAGTGTTTGTGGGTCAACCAAACCTAGATCGATCCCTTTTGATTTGTTACCCAACCCACCCGACTAATATGGGATTTAATTTGGGAAGAGATGAAGTAATGAGTGAACTTACCAATGCTGGGTTTTGAACATTAAAAGCATAACAATAGTTGGTAGAAACTGCTTCATCTTCTGTAACAACATGTTCATTTTTATTCTGGGCTTTTTTGTCAATAATAGAAGAAGCCCACCTAACCAAAGTCTTCCTAAGCCCTTCACCACCCCACCGGTATTCGATATGAGAGTGATAATAAAGATCAAATACAAACGGGTTATCTTCAGAATGAGAAGATGTGTAGTACAGATCAGCACCACTGTTGCAGATAAAAGCGTCAAAATCAGAAGGATTTAGCCCGTTTGAGACCATAAACGCATGAATTTCCGCCATCTGTAAAGATGTTGCCAATATAAATCCAGTTGACCCTTTGTTTTTCTCATTTTCTACAGCCTCAAAAATCTTCTTAACATTTTCAAAAAGATTTTTGATATTATCGGCATCAATGGCAACTACAAAAATACGATCTCTTCTTCTTATGGCAGGGAACTTAGCTTGATCGGCTTTTTCTCCAGACGTGGTCCTTTGTGCACCTTTTACAATATTACCCTTCGAATATGACATGTTAACAGCATTCTCTAATTTACTCTTTCTATCCTCCGACTCAACACCATCCATTGAAAACTTTAAATTTAGAGATATATCCTGCATATCCCTTAATGAATCACTTGGTGATTCGAGCTCTGAATTTTCATCATCATCACTATCATTACTTTTTAGCCACCCAGGGTGCCTTGGTTTGCAACTTGCAATTCGTGAAAGATAAGTTTTACAATGTGCAGTCCACGAAAATAGATGAATGTTTCTCAACCCATTTGACCTGCATTTTGACCAAAGTTGCTTATCTGCCACGAGTTTTAACAAGGCATCAGCAACAGATTGATGATCATGTGGATCAACGAGTAAACCATTGTCAAGCACCTGCAAGGGTAACATGGTCAGTTTGCGGGTTAATTTAATTACATCATATAACGTAACAGATGCAACTTACACGGTGTATATCTACAGGACCTCCATTTTTTGTGGCAACCATAGGTAGTCCATGAGCTGCAGCCTATTTGACGGAAAATAACAAGTTTATGTTAACACTATTATAGCTTTGATAATTTCAATTGCTAAAGATAGAAGTGGCAAATTCCACCTGTTTACTTACAACGGGTCAACTTGGGTTATGGTTTATCTCAATTGGGTCCAATGGGTAAAATAAGAAAATAGCAAAAAGGCAACCAAGACAAACAGGTTTACCCAAAGTCTATTTTAATGCATACAACCTCCTAAATTATTTATTCAAAAATTTAGATTTTTATAGAAATAATATTTTTTCAGTGATCATAAATAAGGCATTGATTAATTTATAAAAAGTTCAACATGTATCAAACCAAACCCCTTTGAAAGTTTACCCATACTGCACATTTTGCCATCTCTAGCTAGTTTATCAGAAGATAACCTCGATCAAAGTGAGTCCGAATGGCTCTATGAAAGCTGGATTGATAAAAACACCCTGCCATGAGAAGTAAAACAATTCTTTTACGTCTGAGAATGCATAATTGTCATACCATATTATGTACTTTAATCTTCCTAACTTTACCTTGGTCCTTGCTGCTAAACTGTAGATATCAGGAACCTCACTCTGCTTATGATGTTTAGGATATGCCACTTGACCATAAAGATCATACTTATCAATCATTTTAATAATTGAAAGAAGCATGGAAGCACTGGTGCTTGACATCTCATCAATGTTATCACGGTTACCCATTATTAAAGTCTATAAGATAGAAATGGAAGTTAAAATCCAAAGAAGAAACAAATCAAATATAAAAGTTAAAAAGAGACCATATATTAGGGTAGCTTAGACATACTAGATTGGCAAGCTCTTGTAATGGACGACACTCCCCAAATGCTTTGACTAAAGTTGTAAGATTCTTTTTCGGGTCGGGCCTAGCAAGTGCAAGTATCATAGGCTTGCGTGGGTTAGTAAAGAAACGCATTATCTGCATGACAACAAGGTTAAGAATCTAATGAGTTTTAGACTTTCAAATAATTGCAAAGACCAAAAAAACCAATTTTCCAAATAGCAATCAGTAGAGGAGTAAAGGCGGCCGTTTCAGCCATTTACTTATAGATCTGTTTATTTGAGTTGTGATTTATATCAAATGGGTCAAATTTAAAAAAAAAATAGCTAAAAGGAAAAAAGACAATTTTTTTTATAACTGCGAAGTCCATTTTTTGTAATAATTTTATTTTGAATTACTGATATTATTTCAAAATATCACCCAACCCGAGTCCACATCGACCCATGCTAAAACCAAATCAACCTGACCAGTTACCCAATACGCCCATATTTCCAGCTGTAGCTATCAGAATTAGATGAAAATGACATGAACCTCTGTCCAAATAGGTGGGTCTGGAGAAGCTTGACGATCTTCTGTTCCATCTGTTTCACCATCCATATCACCATCATGTGGAATAATATGATTAAACTCCATCCCAGGAGGAATTACCTGCCAGTAAATATAATTATAAATTCTGCACACACGTGGCATTATAATAGAAACAAAAAAATGCTAAGTTACTAAGTTTTGGAACTTACAACCATGCGAGGCATGAACCTGCCATAACAACTAACATTACGCCTGATCCTAGCCCGAAGCTTACGTTCTAGCACCGGGTCAAACCCATTGTACAACCGCCATTGTTCTTCTATTTCCTGTCTGGTACTGGTTATAACCACCTCAGATGCATCAAGGCTCAACTCCTCAGCCTCTATCCTACGCATAATTTTATACGTATCATTAATTTCATCCTTGGATAATCTCCCTTGTCTTAAAAGTTGTTCCAATTTATCTCGCCCTAATGAGTGGCCCGTAAAAAGCATGGGCACATTTAGGGCACCTGAAAGAAGAGCAGCCGAGTCACCAGCATCTGCATAATGACCATGGATAGCAACAGGCCATACAGGCCGACCACCACCAACTTGCTCTCCCAGAACTTTGGACATTTGGATTATGTGGTTAAGTGCACCATCAACAAATTCAGGAATGTGTGGCCATAAAAGCTCTTTAGGGATGTATTTATCTTTTGGACCGAAAGGAATACGAATTATATATGCACCACTACTCTCGCCTATTTCATCTGTCAAACTGTCTGAATTATGTGGGGCGAGCATTTCTGTTGGTTCACCATAACTCCAATCAACTTCAGGTGATGCTACTTGTCTAGTAAGTAAATCAACTCGGTAGACACCTGGCATTGAAGCTAAAGCCCGTGCAAGTTCCACAACGTACTTAACCTGGAACATGAGAGAAAACCAGCAAATTACTAGATTGTCACAAGAAACCTAGGAAATACAATTATTGAAGTATTGTAAATTAGTGAAATCCATCAAAAAAATATACCTGACCGCCCGTATCAGAATCACGACCAAGCTCCATATTTTCACCACGAATTAGACCATGAAGACTGCAAGAAATTTAGTTTCAAGAGCTTTTAAAGATTGTTACAAACCAGACTACAGGAAGCGCAGAATAAAAAAACACTGTTTTGAAACAATATGCTGACTACAATGTTGAGCTAGTTATTGAAAATCTTAACTCTAAACAACATGGGTAACTCTATTAGGAATCTATAACAGCCAAAATTACAGGCTTCGAAGAAAATTTTATTCAGATATATTTGATGGGCTTGTAGTGATGCCAGTAAGATTATATTTGCTTACATAAAATTTTATGCCATATATGGTTTATAATAAGACCATGACACAATATTTGAAACAGTTTCTAGGAGCAAGATTCTGGACGTTTACAAGCATATCTTTAATGATTGTCGTGTAGTGTCTTGACGCCATCAGATTCTTTTGGCTTTAGCCCTTAATAAGGAAGGGCCACACGTATTGATTTACAATATCAATATTCATGTTTTACGCCTCACTTTCATCTGAAAATTCAAATTTGAAAAATCCACTCTCATTGTTTTAGAAGCACGTTTGACCATTTATCATGATAGATTGCGATCAGTGCCATGTTATTATAACATCAACTAGCCATACATATTTAATTCTCAACAGGAAGTAATGTTAAAATTTTATATCTTACCTTATTAATACAAGGTACAACTTTTTTCCCTTCTGTTGATTAGCCCATGCTTCCATTGCATCTGTAGAGCTAATCCTCGGCAAACGACCTTTGAGGTTATCACCATGAGCAGAAACATCACTGATGGCATCTCCTTTTTCCCCCTCTGATAAGTCTTCTGACATATCAGCCACAGCTTCCCTTCGACCCCGTTCTCGCTCTAGGTGGCGTTTGGTCATTCTTTGAGCTACCTCATTCTCAAGCTAACAAAGAAAACTCAGTAAATCAGTGTATTTATAATATTATGATTGCATACAATTACAAATTGTAATTTCTAAGCACTTGTAGGAAGATAGGATTCATAGGTTTGACGATTACAACATCAGTCGAACATACAAAGCATATAGGCTCATCAAAGACACCGCCTTTGATTCAAGTACTCAATAATTTGAAGATGAAAAACATGAATTCATACTTCAGATCTATGTTTTAGAAAATAAAAAACCTTCAAATCAAGCTTTATTTCAGTAAAAGCAAAAAAATTATCAGCACAACTTACAGAAAGTTACTATTTGACTTTCATTTATAAGAAAATCACAACATCACACCCTGGTCAAAGATTCTTCATAAAACCTTCAGCTTTCATATAAATGTTAATCAATCTAGGTTTTGAAGCTACCTGGCTCTCAAGCTAACAAAAACACGAAGAAAATTAACGTATCCACAATATTATGATTGCATACAACTATGAATAGGAGGCATACGTACGATGATTACATCAGCAGCCAAACGTTTAAAGCGTAGAAGATCGTTAAAGACACCGGCTTTAATTAGAGTACTCAATAACATGAAGATGAAAAACATGTATTTACATTTCATACCTATGTTTTAGGGGAAAAAATCCTTCAAATCAAGCCTTTTTCCAGTTAAAGCAAAAAATCATCAACACAAATTACTAAAAGTTACTATTTAACTTTCATTATTTCATTTATCTGAAAATCACAAAATCACACAATGGTCAAAGTTTCTTCATAAAACCTTCAGATTTCATATAAATGTTAAACAATCCAGGTTTCCAATCAAGCTCCAATTTCCATCCAAAGTAAAAACTTCATCAATCTACATAGATACTGCGCTACATGAACTTCAATTCGTTCTGTAAGTAATTGACTTAAAGAACTACAACAACATTTCATTCAAATTAAGTTATTAACCTTCTTCTTTCCCCTTTTTCCTGTAGAACCCTGAATTGAGTGAATTCAACAAGAAATCAACCACAATCGTAAGCAGAAGAAAACAAAAACCTGCTTTTTCTGTCGAGCCAGATTCCAAATCCTCCAACACATATTCTCAAGCCTAGTGTTCCTCTCCTGAGGACTCCTCGTCGCCTGTGCCTGCACACACACACCCAATTTCCACCAAAATCAAAACCACCAAAAAACAGAGCAATCAACAAACACACTACCAAAACATACACACTCCATACTCCAATTCACTTCATTCACCTCGCATCAACATACACAACACACACAAAATCACACAAATCCAACAAATCAACCAAACAAAAAAGCCACTCGCCTTCACCCACGAGCGATGGAGATCCGTTTCATCGAATCCGATGACGTTATCGACGAAGTAGCGAGTAGGACTGAAGCGCCCTCGTTCACGAAGAAGCAGTGAGGATTTCGCATCGTCGAGATTAGGGCCTACGTCAAGTATCGCTTCTAAGTAACTGTTAATCCAATCGTTTCCCGCCATTTGCGCGCAACTCCGGCTGCCGGAAACGCCGTGCCTCCGCCGCACCGGTGAGAACTGTGTGTGTGTGTGTGTGTAGTGTGTGTTTGTAGTGTGTGTGAAGATTTGGGATTTATGGTGAATTTGTGACGGTGTTGCGACGAGATGAGGTTGAATGTGAGGGACACACGATCTGATCACACGCAGATGAAAGAGAGAGAAAGAGGGGGCTGAGATATAGGGGTGTGCGTCACTTTTAATTATTATTATTATTATTATTATTTATATGTTTTATGGGGATTTGTTATATTATATTTTTTGTGTGGAATATCAGGTTGTCATAACATCGATGTTGGTAGCAGGTGCATGACTCACTGGTTACCTTTATTTCAATCATTACTTCTTTTTCCTTGTGATCGAGTTTGTATAGGTTAATTGTTTTGTTATCTTGAGATCACACGTAATAATCATTCATATAAAGTTTTATTAAAGCTTGGGAGGAGGGAGCGTCATTGGGTACCTGCTCGGGTAGGCGAGTATCCGTTCGGGTACATCGGCGTCACCCTTGCGTGTACCCTGGCGGGTAGTTGCTCACGGGTACCATTTGCCGAAGAAGAAACCGAAGAAGAACGGCTATAGAGCCATTGAAGATATCCGTTCGAGGCGTCTCATATTTAAAAAAATATTTTTACACTATAAATATTATCTACACAATATTATCTACACAAACACACACATATATATACACAAACACAAACACACATATATTTACACAAACACAAACACACATAGATTTACACAAACATAAACGCAAACACAAACACAATCACAAACACAAACACAATATTTTGTCATTGATCCCCAAAGGTCACAAACACAAACACATAGATTTTTAGTTTTTATATTTTTTAGGATTTTTTATTGTACTTTTATTTCTATTTTTTATTATTTGAATAAAATTGTAATTTTTACTTTTTAATAAAAGTTAATTTTCTTTTAAATTATTCTAATATTAAAATAAAAGTTTCAGTGTAGTTCAGAGTTGCAAATCCAGCTTTTTGAGTGTTTAAGGATAGTTCAGGGTACTTGTGATGTGTCAGTATGTAATTGGTGAATTCCTGAATAATTTAGGGTAGTGCCTCCTCCTCGCTTAGTATGTTTGATTTTAGAAAGGTCCGTTTTCATTTGGGACCCTGTAAATGTATATAGTAGTTAAATCAAACACCGGTATACGTGCATTTAATTAAATAAATAAATGTTTAAACCATTAAATTTTATTTTATTTTAGAATATATTAATTTAAATAAAGATAGAATTAGAAATTAATAATCGAATATTAACATATTTTGAATAAATTCAATCATACTTTGTAAGCGCTGGAAATCACTCTGCTTTTGTTAGTGTTAGTTATTGCAAAATTGTTTATAAATGATATAAATTTTGATTTAGAAACATAAATGAAATATATATGAAATTTGGTTATTATTCTTTTTTCAAGTTAACATTAAAAAACAATTATAAACTTGATTATTATTTCTTGAAATTTTTTGGTTTATAGTATCTTTTGCTTTGGGTTAAACTTGATGAAAATAACTACAAATAATAATTTGTTTTCATCCTGTGTTATTTTAGATCATTTAATTCGAAAAATAATGTTTACAAAATATTATAACAAGAGTTAATTGTCAATTTCGTCCCCAAGTTTTCGTTTGTTTTGTAGCTTTTCATATAAAATTATTTTCCCCTATGCTCCCCTAACTTTTCAAAAAAATTATCATTTTCATTCATTTTTGTTAACTCGGTTATTTGTGGTTGTTAAATTATGGGTATTTAAGTCATTATACAAAACACTTAAATGAAAACTTAAATTGAATTATTTGTATAACGACTTAAATATCCCTATTTAACAAACACAATCAACTAAGTTCAAAAAAATAGATAAAAATAACAATTTTTTAAATGTCAATGACCCAAGAGAGGGGAAAAATTGTGGAAGAAAATAGCAGAACGGACTTGAATATGAAAATGTCAATTAACAATTATAACGATAAAATAATTAAAACTTGAAATGATTTTTATTCTTTAGAAAAAATACTAATGCTTTCAATGAAGCTCTTAAAAACTATGCTACAATATTTCATTTTTTATTTACATAATTTGTTAAACTATTTTATTGAGAATATATTTAGAGTATTTTATCATCAATAACTATATGAATATATTTTGGGGAGATAGCTCAAACGATTACTCCATTGTGATTATAAGACGGAAAGTTGATGATAACCCTATCATTCATCCTCTCTTCAATTTTAGTTGGAACATTTGGATTCTAAAAAAGGTTAATATTCTTTGCTGGCGCGCGAAGATGGAAAATATCCCCACTTTGGTTGCTCTAAGGAACTGTGGTATTAGTATTACCAATACCTCATGTTCTGTTTGTGGGACCTTTGATGATATCCTTCTTCTATGTGACGTTGCATTATATACATGATCGATAATCACATCATGATGTAAGGTCTCTCCGATCTTTGCATTCAATATTTCAGATCTATTAAACCTTTACAAAACCATCCCGGGGAACAAAGTGAAAAAGAAAGTAATGCAAGGAATCATATATACAACATGTTGGCGTTTATGGAAAGCAAAGAACAAGAAAATCCATGAAGGAATGCCTATATCGGTCTCAAGCATTATTCAAGAAATAAAAGTAATGTCTGGACTGTGATGAAAAACCAAGCTAAATTGGAGGGTTATTCTTAGGATGCTTGAAGTACTTTTAACATTCAATGTTTATTATAAATTCATGTTTTTCCTGATTTATTTTTTTTTCCTTTTTGTATTTTCTTTTCTAACTCCTTGTTAGTTTTTATGAAATCTCTATCGTCTAAAATAAACTATATGAATATATGCATAGACAAAAGCGTCTGGTACGGAAGAATCACTTTTCGATTTAACTTATGGAATTGAAAATGACAACTTTGAAGTATAAAGTAGTGGGGGCATGCATATTCACCCACTAATCATACAATTGGACTAAGTTTATATCACTTTTCACAACAGAATATATATAAACAAACAAACAAACGTATCCAGTAAATCCCACTCAAGAGCAGGGTCTGGGAGGGGTAGGTGGTGGCGAGTCTTTCCTCTATCTTGTGAGATAGAGAGACTGCTTCCGTCACAACAGAATATATATATATATATATATATATATATATATATATATATATATATATATGAATATATATTCCACTATATGAGGAGCAATTTTTAAACTTATCATTTATTTAATTATTTTTTCTCAACTCTATAACCTAGAAAAATCAAAACCTATTAGATTAGATATACAGATATGATGACTTATATAGTTTAGGGGCCATTCTGGAACATTTGTACTTATATATATTCATGAGATAATGAGAAGGGGATCACGGGATTGAATGCCATTTATTATGGTATCAGAGCAAATCTTCTGATTACCTAAAATCCCTAAAACTTCTCCCCTCTCTTCTTCTTCTTGTTACGCCACCACCAACCCCCACTAAACCCTAATCGGCCGCCGGCCATCTTCTACCACCATCATCATCATGACTAAAGCTTCCACAACAACTGATTCATCCTCATCCTCCACAATCCACCCAGCAACTACTGTCCACAACATCAAGCAATGCATCCCTATGATTCTTGATCTTGATGAAGGTAACTACTTTTCATGGGAAGAATTATTCACCACTCATTGTAGTGCCTACGATGTACTCGATCACATCACCCCACCACCCGCAACATCTTCTTCACCCTCGACTGCCAAAGATACTCTTTGGTCACGTCTTGATTCTATTGTCAAACAATGGATCTATGGTACTATATCCAAAGATCTATTGGCAATCATATTGAAGAAAGGCACTACGGCGGCAGACACGTGGAAGAATCTTGCCATTATATTCGAAGACAACAAAGCCACGAGGGCAGTTTACTTGAAGAACAAGTTCTCCAATACCAAACTTGACAATTTCTCGAGTATTTCAGCATACTGTCAAGCTCTAAAGGTGCTCTCTGACCAACTGAACAACGTTGGACACCCGGTCTCGGATGAGGATCTAGTATTGCAAACAAGTGCCGGCCTCAGCGACAACTTTGACAATGTTGCCATGCTACTACGACAAACCAAACCCTCCCCACGTTCTCTGAAACTCGTGGAAAATTAATCATGGAGGAAACCTGAAAAGCCAACCAACACCCCAACCCACCCAACACCGCCCTACTGACCACCACCTCTCAAAACACCAATAACCACTCTTCTACCCACCCCTCGGCTGCCACTTCTCACCCGCAACACCATCCGCCGCCCACCACCCTTACTCCCGACGTCCACTCCTATCAACAACGCTCCTTTGACTCCTCCTCTTACCATGGCCGTGGTCGGTCCACTCGTGGCCGAGGTCGTGGTTTTTCCCGTGGCCGAGGACGTCGCGGGGGCTACTTTCCCTCTCCAACCTACCCACCACACTCCTCTTGGCATCAAAACTCTTGGCCGCAGCCTCATAACCCTTGGCAGCCCAACCCGTGGCCTACTCCACCATGTCCCTACCCTACCACCCCGGTTCGTTTCAATGCTAGATCCACTCCCACCACTGGTTCCGGCATTTTAGGTCCTCATCCTTCACAAGCTTATGCCGCCTCGGATCACAACACCATGACAAACATTGACCAAGCCATGCACACGATGACTTTGAATCAGGATCCACAATGGTTCTTAGACACGGGGGCTACCAATCACATGACCAACACTACAGGTACTCTTTCAACTTATGTCAATAATAACTTTGCAAACCACATCATTGTCGGCAATGGTTTCCAAATACCCATTCACGGGACCGGCCAAACGACCCTCACACACCCGTTCCCACCTTTACAATTAAACAATATTCAATACTCTCCACACCTAATTAAAAACCTCTTATCTGTTCGTCGAATTACAACTGATAATGATGTAGCTATGAGTTTGACAAATTTGGTTTTCTTGTGAAGGATTACCAGACGCGGATTTCTATTATCCGATGTGACAGTACCGGTGATCTATACCCACTCACATCTCCTTCGCTTTCCAAGTCTTCAAGTCCAGTCAATTTTGCAGCTTTATCTCAAGTCGTTTGGCACAGGCGTCTGGGTCACCGGGCTCTAGCTGTTTAAATGCTTTAAATAAACAACATTTTGTTTCGTTTGATTCTTCTTTTGTTAAACATTCTTGTCAATCTTGCGTTTTTGGGAAACATATTAAACTGTCATTTTATGATTCTTTATCTGTTACTCATATGCCGTTTGAGGAGCAATTTTTTCTCATTTATTTAATTATTTTTTCTCAACTCTATAACCTAGAAAAATCAAAACCTATCCAATCTCTCTCTCTCTCTCTCTCAGGTGGGGATGGGTGTAGT
Organism: Flaveria linearis; assembly: GCA_024085815.1. Taxonomy (NCBI): domain Eukaryota; kingdom Viridiplantae; phylum Streptophyta; class Magnoliopsida; order Asterales; family Asteraceae; genus Flaveria; species Flaveria linearis. The sequence goes on from CM044015.1 coordinate 4,560,967, forward strand.
GATATCGGTCAAATGGTGTTCTCATTCAAACTAAAGGTTATGCGTTTGAGTATTGAGAGTGATGATTTATCCTTTAGCGAAATGTATTTCATGTCAAAACGTATTATTCATTAAAAAAATCACATTTTGGTTAAAGGGTTTATAACCAAATGAGTTTACCTTGAAGGGGGTCTTTGAATAATAAGATAAAAAAATATCAAAATAGAGTCACTCGATACTTTTGGTTTTATGATGACTAGTGCTACGGATGGTGACAATGATGGTGTGAGCGATGAAGGTAACACCAAATGAGCGGGTGACAACGCGAATGGGAGAGGAGGTGGTGAGGACGCATGATGGTGATGATGCTTTTCATTTTAAACTTATTTTAAGTTATCAAGTATTATAAAAGTGGTCCAAAATTCCAAATTGGCCTATTCAAGAGTTTTTTTATAAAAAGAAGAAAAAAAAGTCATAGTAAAATTCATGCGGCTTTAACGATGAAAGTAAAAAGAGAGAACTAAAATCGTTAATATATTAATTTCTTCAAAAGAAATTATAAAGAATGAACAAGAAACAAGAGAGCATGGTTAAAAACCATGTATTCAATCGTCATGAAATTTATATTTTAATGTCTGTTTAGTATAAACTGTAACCAAATATCCAATTTTTATATGTGAACTAATTGAAAGAAGAAATAATTATATAATACATACACACTACAATTATAATTTTTAATTGTGGTGTATATATAATCAACATATAATGTACATTACCAAATTAATAATATTACTATCTTTTAAAATTAAAACGTAAACTAAAATAAATAAAAAGCCATACGGTTTTGTGGGTAAAATTAAAAGCATCAAACTTTTGTGCACACAATTTAATAAGTTTTTAATATGTATTATAATGTAGGAAATGTAAAAAAAATGATGCAGAAATCCATAATTTTTAATTGTGGTGTATATATAATCAACATATAATGTACATTACCAAATTAATAATATTACTATCTTTTAAAATTAAAACGTAAACTAAAATAAATAAAAAGCCATACGGTTTTGTGGGTAAAATTAAAAGCATCAAACTTTTGTGCACACAATTTAATAAGTTTTTAATATGTATTATAATGTAGGAAATGTAAAAAAAATGATGCAGAAATCCATAATTTTTAATTGTGGTGTATATATAATCAACATATAATGTACATTACCAAATTAATAATATTACTATCTTTTAAAATTAAAACGTAAACTAAAATAAATAAAAAGCCATACGGTTTTGTGGGTAAAATTAAAAGCATCAAACTTTTGTGCACACAATTTAATAAGTTTTTAATATGTATTATAATGTAGGAAATGTAAAAAAAATGATGCAGAAATCCGAAATGGGTCTTTTTCATCTCCCTAATCCCGAACAAGCTGTGGGCAGAGAGAGAAATAGAGTAAGCAATTGATGTAAAACTATGCACACTGCTGCTCAGCTACTATTATGGTACTGTTTCAAATTTATTGGTTTTATCTTCTCTATAGATATTATAATGCTTTGTTACAAATGAAGCCATCGATAAGCAATTGCAGTTGCTAGAGATTTAGAGAGGTGAGGCTGCGCACGACGGAGGATGGTGGCTGACTTGAAACTTTGTTTTAATGTCTAGCCACATTGTCGGATGAGTATCATGTAGACTTTGCAAGGAGAAAACAACCGGCGAGCGGGAGACTCATCGGAGAAAAAAAACGGCCAACGTCAGCATTTAAAGCCTTATGTTTTCATGAGCAGAAGCCAGTTCTTTGATTTATTAGAGGGTCTTTTTAACTGTTGGACTTTACAAAGAGTGATTCTCTAGAACAACAAAGAGATAAAGATGGAGACGGAGACAAATAATGGGTGAAGTACATAAATCCTAAAACTTTGTGGCTAAAACTAAAAGCATCACAATCACTCTACACCCACCTACATACGTATTTAATATATCTCACTACTCTAATAAAATGGTAACTAGGGTTGTCACATGTTACTTTTTAGACTCATCTAATACCACATGACATCTAGACATTTATCAATAAATATTTTTCTCTCTCAAAAAATTCAATCTATCATTTTTGTTTTTATTTTATTAAATAAAAATTTTGTTTTCAAATATAATATTTCATCCAAAACCTTTCTACTTTAATAAAAGAGTAAATGTGGGCATCACGTATTAGCACCACATTCATCATAATCAAATTTTTTCGCTTCTCTTTTCTATAAAATAACCACATTGATTACTACTATTATTAGTTATTTTTATATTATAATTATTTTTTAATAAATTAAGAAAGATAACTTTTATTAATGTTACTTCTATAGAGATAATTTTTTATAAAAAGATTTTTTCTAAAAAATAAAACTATTTCTACGTAATATTTGAAAATTGGTTTTTAAAATAATTTTTTTTAAAACAAAAATCCTTACTATAGGGAGTTATATTAAGGAAATTTAAAAAAATTAAAATGTTGTTTTAAAAAATATTTAATTTATCTATGTAAAATAAAAAATAAATAAAAATTCATATTATTGTTTTATTACTTATAACTATTACTTATACATAATTTCAATCATATCATGTTTTAGTCTATCATTTTACAATTAATAATTTCAATCATATCATGTCAAGTTGGTGTCACACCCCAACCGGCGGCGGAATATGTCGGGGCGTGTAGATTGTCTGTAACACGTGACACTATTAAAGTGATAATTTATTTAATCAACCCAATTACATAAAGAAACCATAAATTATACAAACAAAGATAGCATAAAATAAAGTTTGATTTATTAACTAAGTCCACAAGCATCCTAAGTGTCATAAACTTGAAGGCATCTCAAGCAGCATTTCCTGCAACATGTATAAAATAAAGGTCAACTATAAAATTGATGAGTAAATGTAGGTTTTGTTATATATAGTAGATTTAAAATACAATTCAAGAGTCAAAGTATGAATTCAAGCAAGTATGATTAAACCAAATGCATTGATCAAATATTTGTTGATAAGTGTCCCTAACCAACAGGTTAGACTAAGAATATCGGTTTTGATACCTAAATGATGTCTACAACAGCCCGTTCAGGCTAGAAAGTTAATGATCATATGCTAGCAAGTAAGTAAGCAAGATTCACCACCACATGAAAGATTAATCCAACAAGTTTTATCATAAATGCATAGAATACACACAAGACTTAATTAAATCGTATGATTTACAAAAAAGTTTTAGAATTAAATACATATACATGTCACATCCCAAAACATAAAAGAAAAAAGTATTATGAATACTCAAATTGAGTTCTTGAGTATAAGTTGGACTTATGACTTAATTAATAGAAATGATGAAGACCTAAATTAGTATGATTAAGGTTATGATTATGAGTATTGACCATAAAATAAAACGATCAAAAGCAAAGGAGAAGAAATGTTGTTGCAAGATAAAAAAAGATTTGGACATATTTATTGTTATAGAATCATATGATAATTAAAAATATCAAACTTTAAGTAAATATTATGAAATTCTCCGATCTACTATTTTAAGATGTTAAGAATAACTTTTGTTTAGAAATATTTTTCAAATTCGGATCAGAAGCTTATCAAAAACAGAAGTGGAAAGCAGATGTTGCAAATATGCGCACTTATTTTATAGAGGCTATTGCAGAGTTTTCAGATAAAATTAGAAGTCGTGTTAACTATAGTTAGAAAGGTAACTCAATGAAATTAATCATGGAGTCTAAGTTCGTAAATTTTTTACTTATTATGACCAAGTTATGGTCATTTGAAGTTGTAACAGATTCTGTCCAAAATCAACGGTAGCACTTACGTGAACCTTTTAGTGTTTTAAAAATAATAAACGCGTATAATAAATTTTGTTGAGAATACATATGATAATAGAAAGTTTATAATTGAATAAAACATGAGAATTCTGATTAAAAGAAGCTTAGAATTATTTAAAAAAATAAGAACACTAAATTTAAGAACATGGTTGCTACCTTAAGAACGACGAACGGATTTGAAACTTTCAAAGGCTTCAATTGAGGGTTGGGGATGAAAGTTTCTTAATATTATATAGAGGGTGGATAACAACTCTCTTGTAAGTTATGAAAAGAGTTGGTGCAAGAAACTTATGAGGCAAAGTTTAGTATTTATAGGTGGAAAATGGGGGCTATGAATGGAGAAATTTTAATGAGCATAATTAAGATTTGAGAGGGTTATGGATGAGTTATAAATGAGTCAAAGAAGAGGGAGTTTTGGTCTTTCAAATTTTATAAAAATGATATAATGTTTATAAAATTAAATTTATAAAGAGTTTGTATTAAAGTTACAAAGTTAAAAAATTTTGTTTGGAGAATTCAAAAGACGTTAAAATAGTTAATATTTCTTTTTATAAAAGTATAATAATAATATTTTTTTAAAAAATATTATGATTAAGACTTTCTATGAAATTAAGGATGAAAGTCCATAAAAATTTAGATTTATTATATAATAGCACATGTGTACTTTTATAAGAAGTTAAGAACTTTAATAATAATATAAACTTTAAAAATTTAATAAATATATAAGAAATACTATATTACTAATTTAGGCTTCCATCCATCATTATCATCAAGTCATAACATAAATAAAGTTATACAACAAAGATTAGTCATACTAGTACATGTAACTATTATATAATCTTGTGTATATCACGTATAAGACTATAAGTTTAATGTATAATAACATGTATGACAAAACAAATAATATAACTTAGAATTCAGAATGTTTTAATTCATAAAAAAAATGAAAAAAAATATACCGGGTTACAAATATGGATAGATACCGGGTATCACAGATGACATTTTAAATAAATAAACCATTACTCATTGTCTAATTATAACATTAAATAAATATTTGATCCAACAGAAATATAAATTAGTATGGTTTTATCCAACAAGGAAAATTTTTTAATTTTAGCGTCATGATTTACCAATGGTCCTTAGCCTAAGTGGTTGAGGTGCGGTACCTTAAAGCTTTATTAACATAGATGAAGGTCTTGAATTCAAGTTCTACGTGTGATAAAAAAAATTTTAGGGTGAGTCAGGGATTTTTTTCTCACAAATTATGAATTTCTCCTGATGATGTGTTGGATATTTTAGTGTAATTGGGTGTCACACCCCAACCTAGACGGCGGAAACGTCGAGGTGTGAGAATTACGATTGTTCACAGCCACATAACGCTATAATTAAATGTAAATATTCAAATTAATAGTTTCAAAAGGAATTACAAACATAAGTCTTGAATATGCAATAAGTTCAACATAACATAATATTTATTTATTTATCTAGGTCCAAGTCCTAGATTATGCCAGCAACGTAAGTTCACTTCAAACTTGGGGGTCTTCCAGAAACATGATAAAAATAAAAAATCAACTATAAATAGTTGGTGAGTTTCCAAGTTTTCATACATAATATGAAAAGATTTCAAGTAGCAATTCATGTCATAGGTTATAAGCTAGTAAGGTTATAGAACACATATCTTTACAATCAAACCTCGACTTGATTACAAGTATATAAGATTGGCTAAGTGTATTTGGTTCCCTAGTGCACAAGCATACCGCTCCTAGGAGTCGGCAGTTCATCGACTTTAGCACCAAATAGGCTTGTCAGGCCCAAAGATCTAAGACGTCGCCATGCTAGCAATAGTTAATGATTGTAACAAACTATGTATCTCATATAATCACTTACAACACACAAATAACCATGACAAGTTATAAAGATGAATTGCAAGTGCTTTACAAGTCTCAAACGTTTATAAGTGTATGATGTATAAGTATCATGTTTCACCCCAAAATGGTGTGAAATAAAGTAAAAAGGGGCAAGGAAAACTCACTTGTTCAATAAGTATATGAATGTCGATTAATAAGAATAATAGGCGGTGTTCCAATGTAACCTTCACGAGATACCTAAGAATATATATATTTACAAGATTTAAGTTTAATTATACTAAGCTTAACGTTTTAACGGGAACTAGGGTTTTAGGTGAAATTCGGGGATGTTTGTAAGTATGTTAACTATTTTAATAAAGAATTTCACCACTTAAACATTTTAATAGAAAGAAAATAAATTGTACTATTTGTACATTTTTGTATAAAGTAATGCAAAGAAAAAATAATATTTGTAGCAAAATTTAACCATAAATTGGAATAGTAATCATCGTTTATAAACGTATGTAGATATTGTTGAACAAATATTTTAATGATTCGACCCACTACTTAAAGTCCCTTTTATAAGAAGATAAACTAAATATATTATTTATCTAAACAAAAAAAAAAGAAATATTAAATCTTTTTTTTATTGACTAAATTTTTAGAAAATAATTTAGTGTCTTAGTATTTTAATAAGTTTATAATTTATTTTTTTATAATATATTTGGTTATAACATTTGTAAATAAATTTTAAAATTAAATGTCAAAAGGTTTTTATATAAAAATAAATTTACAGAAAATATTTGGATACCTTGAAAATAACCAAAGTTTATAAAAGTGATTTTATAATTTTTAAAAAAATTTATATATAAAAAACCAGTTAAAACAAAAATAAAAAATGGTTTGAGGGTCCCTAGGTTCGAACCCGGGACCTCAAACCCATACTCCCGCACCATTACAAGTAAACCAAGGCATACAACTGCATTAGGATTTGTGTTTTAATTCTTAAATACCAACTTAAACAAACCCCCAAATTTCACATGAACCCTAGAAACGATTTGGTCTAAATTGAACCCCAAATGTTTGATATTACGGTATGGAATGTTAGGGCTTTAATCGTCCTTATAAAATCGAGTATAATGATGTGGAAAACTTACGTGATTATGTTCAAATCGATGAAGATGTTATTAAGGATTGTCGCGACTGAGTTGAAGTCGATTCGAGATGCAAACGATGATAATAATCGAATTAAATTGGTAGGAAGCTTCGTGTGATGACCTCGATGCAAAGCCCTCTGCCAATTTCGTCTCACGTTGCTTGAAAGATGGTCCTCGACTAACTTGCAGGTTCGCGGCAGTGGAGGGGGTCGATGGTGTGATTTCGTGTGTTTTTTGGTATGATGGAAATGGTTAACGATTACAGATAGTTATACAAACGTTCTGGTTTAATTAATTGGACTTAAACAGAGGTTAGTGCGATCGATTGTCAGTAAAGTGGCCGCAGGCGTGGGACGGTTCTTGGATCGCACTGAAAGCATCGATTTTTAAATTGCTTTTGAGGCATGAGTTCGAATCCCCCACGTGAATGTGTCGGGGTGTTTGATTCGGTTAAAAATCGAGTGGATTGGCTGCTGCGGGCTCGCCGGAGCTGTTGGCCGGCGGCGAGAAGTCCGTCGGGGAAAGGGGGGACGGTTTGGGTGTTTGAATAATTTACAAAAATGGTCCCTGTGGTTTCATGTTTTGTTCAATTCCTCCCAAAACTTAGGTTAGTGTTTAAATTAAATTACAATTTGGTCCCTGAGGTATTTAAGGGTTATCATTTCATGTTAAAACCTTTATTATTTACTTAATAAACTCTAAACTTTAAAACCATTATATAATGAATCAAAAGAATTATTTATAAGTTTTTAACGAAATTATAAAGCTTGTAAACTTTATATTATTTATTTCCACTTTTATAATTAAAGTTCATAATTATTAAGGCTTTATAAATTCATTAAAATTTATTTTATGACTTAATAAATTTTAATAAGACATTCAATTTACTTATTTATTATAAATTATTACAAGTTACTTTAATGATTAATAAGTGAATAAATCACATTATAAGCTGTACATTTAATGCATTTGATCCAGTACAATTATATAAAAATTTGGTTCGGGTTTTAACTTAAAAAAATGACGGATGTTACAGTCTCCCCTACTTTAAGAATTTTCGTCCCGAAATTTAATCATAAGAAATAAAGTTTAAGGTTATGAGGAGACTTAGATGTCATTTCGTGTTCACGAGTGCACTCTTGGGAATGTTTAAATTCAATAAGTTTGACTATGATTCTTAAGTTTGTTAAGTTTCACCGTTCATAATCTTATATGTTCCTTGACAAAGTGTGCAAGTCATTCCTTTAAAATTTTTAATTGATAAACGTTGGTATTCCAAACGGTTCAATACGGTTAAAAAAAAATTTGTCATGTGTGAAACGCCATACATTAGATCGATACGGGACTCGGCTTAACGAACATGAGAAATAAGTTCCGGATGTTTTTGGATGGAATTCATAAGAGCTTCTCAAGCAAGTAACTTTAACGGGTTTCTAGGTGATCGATTATTGTTTACTCATGTCAATGAGGGTTCAAAGTGTTATTAGTGTAACGTTGATACAAGTATCGTGTTTGTTAAGATTAAAGATTAACTTTAGTATGAGGAAAATCGTTGTAATGGGTTTTCAGAATAAGTGTGGTTTTGAGGGAAAGACATTATTCCTAGAGGTTGTTATGAGGAGTTCAAAGATGGTCCAAGAAATGACACAATAATAGGAATTGCATTGATCAACGAAGGTAGCGTTCACGATTGGATTAAAATTTAAATAATTCAGGATATTGCTGATAAAGGCAAACACAAGTAGCTTTCCAAGTACGGCTTGCACACGCGGTTCATCAAACCCATAAACACAGCTGAGAACATTCGTGTGGCTAGGAAGCCATGAACACAATTTGGTAATGTCTTTATTTGGCAGGAAGATTGTTTAGGAAGCTATCATTACGCAATCAGGTTTCAATGATAACTCAAAATGAAAGTTGATAAGTAGGGAATAAATGGTTTCATATAGCTAGATCAAATCAAAACATGAGAATAACGGGAAAGAAATCGATTTAAGAATTTAAATGTTCCAAGCTTGGAATCAAAATCAACCTAAAGCGATTGGGTCTCCTTTCAAGTTCAGAGATCATGCTTTGGCTTGATAGGTCAAAACACTAACATTGTTTTCACGTGTCAAGTTACTACATGCTTCTCGTCACTTGATTACAACATTGGTAAATTGAAGATCAAGAAATGAGAGTAGTCATCAAGGTGTGGTTTTCACTCCTAACTTGATGGTGTATTCCCAAGATATGACCATTAACTTACCAATTAAAAAGTTCGATCCCCACTCATTGTTAAGGATCCACAGAAATAAGTCGAGGTAACTCACCATTAAGGTAAGGGAAATCACTCCTATCTTAACGATGAAGTTTTTACAAAAACATAATATAACAAGATGAACTTCTTCATCAAAATCCAGAATTCACTTCTACTTTGATGAGATCGTTTCATTTGAGAGAATACAATCCATAAAAATGAAATTATCATCAAGGTATGGAATTCACGCCTATCTTGATGATTGAGTTCCATAATAACAAGAAAACAACCGAGGATTGACATTTGTCACCAAAGTACGGGTTTCAATCCTATTTTGGTAAGATCATGTCATTTGCAAGTTTCAATGAGAATAATTGAAGTCAATCCTCAGGATAAGGAAATCACCCTAATCCAGCGGATGAAATTTCATAAAACACAAAATTGGAAATCATTTATCGAAGCGAATAGAGAATCATCAAAGTAAGGGAATCACCCCTGTTTTGATGAGTTAGAATTGTTTAGGAGGTACGAGTGTTCTTAGTCATAGATCGACCTACAAACTCTTGCATCTCCCATGGTGCAGACGGTTCAAGGTTCGACTTAACAACGAAAGGAAAAGAATATCACTTAGAAATTCAGAAATTTTCAAGTTACTTCAATGTAATCAAAGAGAAAATCATTCTTACAAGCTTAAGATCAGGTTCGAGATAATAGAATTTGTTGTGGTGTTCTAATTTTGGATGGTTTAAATCGGAAAAACGAAATCAAGGATAGGAATTATTCAACACCAAAATAAGACCTGAACATTCGATTCACAATCAAAAGGAAAATACAAGGACTTCTCAGGATATGAGGTCACCCATAGCCTTATTGAAGACACGCGTACTTATAAGTGGTAACAAAGTTATAATTAGTTTATTCGATCATTGAGGTGAGTGACCACTTTAAATTAACAAAGTTAATATTCAATTAGCAAAGTATCCCGAGATGTAGGAATTTCACCTACAGCATTGCATGTTCTTAGTTATGGGACTCATCCTTAAGAAGATTTGAGAACCATAAGTAACGGTTTAAAGTTTTAAAGACCATACGGTTTAGATTCCCAATATCTTTGGGGTATATTAAAATCCATGTTCACGTTGGTCAATGTATAGAAATAGTTACATGAAACGTTGAGTTCAATACCGTTACATGTTACACGTTGAGCGTTTAAACGTAAGAGTTGAAATGTAGGATGAGTTCAATATTAACAGGATCATTATTTAGGTTAAGAATGAGAAGATATTAAAACTTTGGTGATAAACCATTTTAAGGATTCAAGAATTTTTAAGATATAAAAGGATGGTTCCATTTGGTAACGCATTACCATTTGGAATCGTTGACACGTTAAGGTAAATTGACTCATTTGCCTTAGAAACTAGTGTATTGACCATAGTTTATAACTCATCCCAGAAATCCCCTGGTAAGCATAACTGGTCTCACAATGAGATTTATACGATATGCTTGCCTTAGCCCAAGGCCCTTTGCCAGGAAATCCAGAATACAGGTGTCTATGTGTCACACAAATTTCTTTGGTTCATGAAATCAAAACCTTGATGAGATTGATATAGATTAGACATACGTCTAAAGATCCAGATCATAAGTAATAGTATGCGATTCCACGTGTCGTCGAGAATAAGATTGAGAGGTTTTATGTTCGGGGAGAGTCAAAGATAAGTTTAGGAAGACAGATAATAAAGTTTAAGCATACATAAGGCAATCCTATGCTAAGGCACCAAGTTGCACAAAAGGCATAGCATTATGTAGCATGCGAACAATGTATATGTTTACAAGAATATAAACATTATTCTATAAGGTTCATGCATAACCTATCAGAGTGGCGCAGCGGAAGCGTGGTGGGCCCATAACCCACAGGTCCCAGGATCGAAACCTGGCTCTGATACCAACTGTGACACCCCCCGCAGGAAGGTGTACGAGAGCCGCAAATGGATATTGTCTTCTTTGCCCGCAGGCTCAAGGATTTAAAATACGTCCATTTAGGGAATGTATCTAGCCCCTTATAAAGAAGCCTTCGTTCGCCTCCCCAACCGATGTGGGATGAGTCATAGCCCTCCCCTGTGGGAGTATTTGCAGGCATGTGTCCATCCACCCACCGAAGTGAGACCAGCGTCCTCGCTGGCACAACGGCCCGGCCCTGGCTCTGATACCAATCTGTCACACCCCAACCTAGACGGCAGAAACGTCGAGGTGTGAGAATTACGATTGTTCACAGCCACATAACGCTATAATTAAATGTAAATATTCAAATTAATAGTTTCAAAAGGAATTACAAACATAAGTCTTGAATATGCAATAAGTTCAACATAACATAATATTTTATTTATTTATCAAGGTCCAAGTCCTAGATTATGCCAGCAACATAAGTTCACTTCAAACTTGGGGGTATTCCTGAAACATGATAAAAATAAAAGGTCAACTATAAATAGTTGGTGAGTTTCCAAGTTTTCATACATAATATGAAAAGATTTCAAGTAGCAATTCATGTCATAGGTTATAAGCTAGTAAAGTTATAGAACACATATCTTTACAATCAAACCTCGACTTGATTACAAGTATATAAGATTGGCTAAGTGTATTTGGTTCCCTAGTGCACAAGCATACGGCTCCTAGGAGTCGGCAGTTCATCGACTTTAGCACCAAATAGGCTTTTCAGGCCCAAAGATCTAAGACGTCGCTAGGCTAGCAATAGTTAATGATTGTAACAAACTATGTATCTCATATAATCACTTACAACACACAAATAACCATGACAAGTTATAAAGATGAATTGCAAGTGCTTTGCAAGTCTCAAACGTTTATAAGTGTATGATGTATAAGTATCATGTTTCACCCCAAAATGGTGTGAAATAAAGTAAAAAGGGGCAAGGAAAACTCACTTGTTCAAAAAGTATATGAATGTCGATTAATAAGAATAATAGGCGGTGTTCCAATGTAACCTTCACGAGATACCTAAGAATATATATATTTACAAGATTTAAGTTTAATTATACTAAGCTTAACGTTTTAACGGGAACTAGGGTTTTAGGTAAAATTCGAGGATGTTTGTAAGTATGTTAACTATTTTAATAAAGAATTTCACCACTTAAACATTTTAATAGAAAGAAAATAAATTGTACTATTTGTAAATTTTTGTATAAAGTAATGCAAAGGAAAAATAATATTTGTAGTAAAATTTAACCATAAATTGGAATAGTAATCGTCGTTTATAAACGTATGTAGATATTGTTGAACAAATATTTTAATATTCAGCCCACTACTTAAAGTCCCTTTTATAAGAAGATAAACTAAATATATTATTTATCTAAACCAAAAAAAAAGAAATATTAAATCTTTTTTTTATTGACTAAATTTTCAGAAAATAATTTAGTGTCTTAGTATTTTAATAAGTTTATAATTTATTTTTTATAATATATTTGGTTATAACATTTGTAAATAAATTTTAAATTAAATGTCAAAAGGTTTTTATATAAAAATAAATTTACAGAAAATATTTGGATACCTTGAAAATAACCAAAGTTTATAAAAGTGATTTTTATAATTTTTAAAAAAAATTATATATAAAAAACCACTTAAAACAAAAATAAAAAATGGTTTGAGGGTCCCTGGGTTCGAACCCGGGACCTCAACCCATACTCCCACACCATTACCAGTAAACCAAGGCATACAGTCGCATTAGGATTTATGTTTTAATTCTTAAATACCAACTTAAACAAACCCCCAAATTTCACATGAACCCTAGAAACGATTTGGTCTAAATTGAACCCCAATGTTTGATATTACGGTATGGAATGTTAGGGCTTTAATCGTCCTTATAAAATCGAGTATAATGATGTGGGAAACTTACGTGATTATGTTCAAATCGATGAAGATGTTATTAAGGATTGTCGTGACTGAGTTGAAGTCGATTCGAGATGCAAACGATGATAATAATCGAATTAAATTGGTAGGAAGCTTCGTGTGATGACCTCGATGCAAAGCCCTCTGCCAATTTCATCTCACGTTGCTTGAAAGATGGTCCTCGACTAACTTGCAGGTTCGCGGCAGTGGAGGGGGTCGATGGTGTGATTTCGTGTGTTTTTTTGGTATGATGGAAATGGTTAACGATTACAGATAGTTATACAAACGTTCTGGCTTAATTAATTGGACTTAAACAGAGGTTAGTGCGATCGATTGTCAATAAAGTGGCCGCAAGCGTGGGACGGTTCTTGGATCGCACTGAAAGCTTCAATTTTTAAATTGCTTTTGAGGCATGAGTTCGAATCCCCCACGTGAATGTGTCGGGGTGTTTGATTCGGTTAAAAATCGAGTGGATTGGCTGCTGCGGGCTCGCCGGAGCCGTTGGCCGGCGGCGAGAAGTCCGACGGGGAAAGGGGCCCGGTTTGGGTGTTTGAATAATTTACAAAAATGGTCCCTGTGGTTTCATGTTTTGTTCAATTCCTCCCAAAACTTAGGTTAGTGTTTAAATTAAATTACAATTTGGTCCCTGAGGTATTTAAGGGTTATCATTTCATGTTAAAACCTTTTAGTTCAAGTTATATTTACTTAATAAACTCTAAACTTTGAAACCATTATATAATGAATCAAAAGAATTATTTATAAGTCTTTAACGAATTATAAAGCTTGTAAACTTTAAATTATTTATTTCCACTTTTATAATTAAAGTTCATAATTATTAAGGTTTTATAAATTCATTAAAATTCATTTTATGACTTAATAAATTTTAATAAGACATTCAATTTACTTATTTATTTATAAATTATTACAAGTTACTTTAATGATTAATAAGTGAATAAATCACATTATAAACTATACATTTAATGCATTATATAAAAATTTGGTTCGGGTTTTAACTTAAAAAAAATGACGATGTTACAGTCTCCCCTACTTTAAGAATTTTCGTCCCGAAATTTAATCATAAGAAATAAAGTTTAAGGTTATGAGGAGACTTAGATGTCATTTCGTGTTCACGAGTGCACTCTTGGGAATGTTTAAATTAAATAAGTTTGACTATGATTCTTAAGTTTGTTAAGTTTCACCGTTCATAATCTTATATGTTCCTTGACAAAGTGTGCAAGTCATTCCTTTAAAATTTTTAATTGATAAACGTTGGTATTCCAAACGGTTCAATACGGTTAAAAAAAATTTGTCATGTGTGAAACGCCATACATTAGATCGATACGGGACTCGGCTTAACGAACATGAGAAATAAGTTCCGGATGTTTTTGGATGGAATTCATAAGAGCTTCTCAAGCAAGTAACTTTAACGGGTTTCTAGGTGATCGATTATTGTTTACTCATGTCAATGAGGGTTCAAAGTGTTATTAGTGTAACGTTGATACAGTATTGTGTTTGTTAAGATTAAAGATTAACTTTAGTATGAGGAAAATCGTTGTAATGGGTTTTCAGAATAAGTGTGGTTTTGAGGGAAAGACATTATTCCTAGAGGTTGTTATGAGGAGTTCAAAGATGGTCCAAGAAATGACACAATAATAGGAATTGCATTGATCAACGAAGGTAGCGTTCACGATTGGATTAAAATTTAAATAATTCAGGATATTGCTGATAAAGGCAAACACAAGTAGCTTTCCAAGTACGGCTTGCACACGCGGTTCATCAAACCCATAAACACAGCTGAGAACATTCGTGTGGCTAGGAAGCCATGAACACAATTTGGTAATGTCTTTATTGGCAGGAAGATTGTTTAGGAAGCTATCATTACGCAATCAGGTTTCAATGATAACTCAAAATGAAAGTTGATAAGTAGGGAATAAATGGTTTCATATAGCTAGATCAAATCAAAACATGAGAAAACGGAAAAGAAATCGATTTAAGAATTTAAATGTTCCAAGCTTGGAATCAAAATCAACCTAAAGCGATTGGGTCTCCTTTCAAGTTCAGAGATCATGCTTTGGCTTGATAGGTCAAAACACTAACATTGTTTTCACGCGTCAAGTTACTACATGCTTCTCGTCACTTGATTACAACATTGGTAAATTGAAGATCAAGATATGAGAGTAGTCATCAAGGTGTGGTTTTCACTCCTAACTTGATGGTGTATTCCCAAGATATGACCATTAACTTACCAATCAAAAAGTTTGATCCCCACTCGTTGTTAAGGATCCACAGAAATAAGTCGAGGTAACTCACCATTAAGGTAAGGGAAATCACTCCTATCTTAACGATGAAGTTTTTACAAAAACATAATATAACAAGATGAACTTCTTCATCAAAATCCAGAATTCACTTCTACTTTGATGAGATCGTTTCATTTGAGAGAATACAATCCATAAAAATGAAATTATCATCAAGGTATGAAATTCACGCCTATCTTGATGATTGAGTTCCATAATAACAAGAAAACAACTGAGGATTGACATTTGTCACCAAAGTACGGGTTTCAATCCTATTTTGGTAAGATCATGTCATTTGCAAGTTTCAATGAGAATAATTGAAGTCAATCCTCAGGATAAGGAAATCACCCTAATCCAGAGGATGAAATTTCATAAAACACACAATTGGAAACCATTTATCGAAGCGAATAGAGAATCATCAAAGTAAGGGAATCACCCCTGTTTTGATGAGTTAGAATTGTTTAGGAGGTACGAGTGTTCTTAGTCATAGATCGACCTACAAACTCTTGCATCTCCCATGGTGCAGACGGTTCAAGGTTCGACTTAACAACGAAAGGAAAAGAATATCACTTAGAAATTCAGAAATTTTCAAGTTACTTCAATGTAATCAAAAGAGAAAATCATTCTTACAAGCTTAAGATCAGGTTCGAGATAATAGAATTTGTTGTGGTGTTCTAATTTTGGATGGTTTAAATCGGAAAAACGAAATCAAGGATAGGAATTATTCAACACCAAAATAAGACCTGAACATTCGATTCATAATCGAAAGGAAAATACAAGGACTTCTCAGGATATGAGGTCACCCATAGCCTTATTAAAGACACGCGTACTTATAAGTGGTAACAAAGTTATAATTAATTTATTCGATCATTGAGGTGAGTGACCACTTTAAATTAACAAAGTTAATATTCAATTAGCAAAGTATCCCGAGATGTAGGAATTTCACCTACAGCATTGCATGTTCTTAGTTATGGGACTCATCCTTAAGAAGATTTGAGAACCATAAGTAACGGTTTAAAGTTTTAAAGACCATACGGTTTAGATTCCCAATATCTTTGGGGTATATTAAAATCCATGTTCACGTTGGTCAAGGTATAGAAATAGTTACATGAAACGTTGAGTTCAATACCGTTACATGTTACACGTTGAGCGTTTAAACGTAAGAGTTGAAATGTAGGATGAGTTCAATATTAACAGGATCATTTCAAATTAAACGTAAGAGTTGAAACGTAAGAGTTGGAAAGATTTTAAACACGATTTGAAACATTAGAAGGAGGAATTAACCTTGGTTGAACTTGGAAGTACATTTCAAATTGAACAATCCATAAGAGATATGGAAAAGGTTTGGGTTAAGGATGATAAAACCATGGCTGGACCATCTTCTGTTAACATGGTGGAAGAGGGTGAATCCTCTAAGGCTGCTAAAAATGCGAAGGGAAAACGTAAGTTTCAAGGGAACAACAAAAAAGGAGGTTTTAAGAAACCTAAGGTGACTTGCTGGAAGTGTGGTAAAGTTGGGCACTTCAAGAAGGATTGTAGGTCTGGTAAAGGTGGAGGTAAAGGAAAACCCGAGACTGGTTCAAGCGGATCTAAGGATCCCGCTAAGCAACAAGGTCAGAATTTAGTTCAGTTTAATAATTCAGTAGAGAATTATTATGTGTCACTAATTTCTGAAATATTCTATGTACAGGATGATGATGTTGCGTGGTGGGTAGATTCGGGAGCGACGTGCCATGTTTGCAAGAATCTTCAATGGTTTCAAGAGTTGAAGCAAATTGAAGATGGATCTACTTTAAGAATGGGCAACGTTGCAACCGAACCTATCAAAGGAGTCGGAACTGTCAATTTAATATTTACTTCTGGAAACTCTTTACTTTTGAAAAATGTGTTGTTTGTTCCTGGTATTCGTAAAAACTTAGTGTCTTGTGTGGTCTTAAACAATTGTGGTTTCAAGCAGGTCATAGAGTCTGATAAGTATCTCTTATCAAGACATGGTACTTTCGTAGGTTTTGGATATTTGTGTGGAATGTTTAAGTTAAATTTGGAGGTTTCTTTTCGTGATAATTCTGCTTGTATGGTTTCTTCTAGTTCTAGCAATAGTTTAAATAAATCCGATTTATGGCATGCTAGACTAGGACATGTACATTATAAGAGGTTAAAAGAGATGTCAAAATGAGCTTGATTCCTGCTTTTGAAATGTTTAATGAAAAATGCAACACGTGTGCCTTGACAAAAATAGCTAGACAACCTTTTAGTGAAGCTAATCGGGAATCTAAATCATTAGAATTAATTCATAGTGATTTGTGTGATTTGCATGCTACTCCTTCCCTAGGAAACGAAAAATATTTTGTCACTTTTATTGATGATGCTTCTAGGTTTTGTTATGTCTATTTATTGCATGCTAAAGATGAAGCTCTTGATAAATTTAAAATATATAAACAAGAAGTAGAGCTACAACAAAATGGGTTAATCAAAACTCTTCGTACTGATAGGGGAGGTGAGTATTATGATCCAACTTATTTTCAATCTACTGGTATAATACATCAAACAACGGCTCCTTATACACCTCAACAGAATGGTGTAGCTGAAAGGAAGAATAGGACTTTAAAAGAAACGGTCAATTCCATGTTATCCTATTCGGGTTTGAGTGATGTGTTTTGGGGTGAGGCTATGTTAACAGCCTGTTATTTATTGAATAGAGTTCCTAGTAAAAAGAACAAGACAACCCCTTATGAGCTTTGGTTCAAAAAGCCACCGAACTTGAGTTATCTTAAAGTTTGGGGGTGTAGAGCTATAGTTAGACTCACTGAACCAAAGAGGAAAACTTTGGGAGAAAGAGGTATAGATTGTATCTTCATTGGATATGCAGAGCATTCTAAGGCATATAGATTCTATGTTTTAGAATCTAATGACTCTGTATCTGTAAACACAGTTATAGAGTCAAGAGATGCAATCTTTGATGAACAAAGATTCACTTCTATACCTAGACCAAAGGACATGATAGGGAGTTCAAGTAACTCTCATGCAGTTGGTCATGATATCCCATCTACTTCAACTGAACCTAGGAAAAGTACAAGAGGTAGAAAACCCAAGAATTTTGGTGATGATTTTCAACTTTATTTAGTTGAAGGGTCAAGGGATGAGATTGAATCTCAATATCAGTATTGCTTTAATATTGAGGAGGACCCAAAGACATATAGTGAAGCAATGGCTTCAAGGGATGTTGCATTCTGGAAAGAAGCTATCCAAGATGAAATTGATTCTATAATGCAGAATAACACTTGAAAGTTGACTGTTTTACCTCCTGGATGTAAGCCATTGGGGAGTAAATGGATCTTCAAAAGGAAAATGAAGGTGCATGGTAGCATAGACAAGTTTAAAGCTAGATTGGTAATTCAAGGCTTTAGACAAAAAGAAGGCATTGACTTCTTTGATACTTATGCACCTGTTGCTAGAATATCCACCATTAGGTTGTTGCTAGCACTTGCATCTATACACAACCTTGTGATTCATCAAATGGATGTGAAAACTGCATTCTTAAATGGTGAATTGGATGAGGAGATATATATGAAACAACCAGAGGGCTTTGTCATGCCTGGTCAGGAAAACAAAGTGTGCAAGTTGATAAAATCACTATATGGTCTTAAATAAGCACCAAAACAATGGCATCAAAAATTTGATGATGTGGTTTTGTCTAATGGTTTTATATTAAACCAAGCAGACAAATGTGTTTATAGCAAATTTGATGCTTCTGCTAAAGGAGTGATTATTTGTCTATATGTGGATGACATGTTGATTTTTGGTACTGACCAAGATCAGGTTGATAAAACAAAGAAATTTTTGTCATCGAAGTTTGCCATGAAAGACATGGGGGAGGCTGAGGTGATTCTTGGTATAAAGATCACTCGTAGAGATAGTGACATCTCAATATCTCAAGCTCACTATATTGAGAAAATTTTGAAGAAATTTAACTTTAGTGATGCTTTTGCTGTAAGCACTCCCATGGATCCTACTGTGAAGCTCACACCTAATAAAGGTGTTGCAGTTTGTCAACTTGAATACTCAAGAGCTATAGGATCTCTAATGTATGCCATGATATGTACTAGGCCTGATATAGCATTTGCTGTGGGAAAGCTTAGTAGATATACACATAATCCAAGTTCCTCTCATTGGCAGGCAATTAATCGAGTATTTAAGTACTTGAAAGGAACTATGGATTATGGTTTGACTTATTCTGGATTTCCTTCTGCTCTTGAAGGTTATTCAGATGCAAGTTAGATTACAAACATGGAAGATTATTCTTCCACAAGCGGATGGGTATTTCTGCTTGGAGGAGGTGCCATATCTTGGGCATCAAAGAAACAAACGTGCATCACGAGTTCAACAATGGAATCTGAGTTTGTGGCATTAGCAGCAGCTGCAAAGGAAGCTGAATGGCTAAGAAATCTAATTTATGAAATTCCATTGTGGCCTAAACCGATATCACCTATTTCTATCAGATGTGATAGTCAAGCTACATTGGCTAAGGCTTATAGTCAAGTGTATAATGGAAAGTCTAGGCATTTGGGTGTTAGACATAATACAGTACGTGAGATGATCACGAATGGTGCGATATCAGTGCAGTTTGTGAAAACTCAGCATAACTTAGCCGATTATTTAACCAAAGGGTTAAGTAAAGATCTTGTGCACAAGTCGGCTAAAGGGATGGGATTAAAGTCCACATAAAATCTCTCATGTTAAGATACCCAATTCCCACCTAGTATAACATTAGGTGCTGAATTCAATGTGGAAAGCTTAACATCTAGGGATTGGAACACACTAGAGCTTCATCCCAAGGTATGTGTTCAGACCTGCAAGATAGAGAGGCTGAATTTATAATTCTTAATAGTTCTTTTGAAAAATTGCATGTGCAGGTGCAAGAATAAAAGAGCTACCTATATGAGCATGAAGTATAGCCGCTTTAAGAAGCTGGGACTTGGCTTTGACATGCTTATGAAGGATAAGTGGAACATGTAATATGTAAATTGTTGTGTATATTATCTTCGTGTATTCAATATGAATAGCAAGGGTTCAATCCATAGAGACACCCCGATATTCGAATATATGGAATGTGTAATATACTAAGATGAAATTCAATCGTCACGAAATTTCAATTATGCAATAATTTGTAATTTTGTGGTGCACAAGTTTTAGTTAATCAAGGATTGCACTAAAATAGGGGAGGATTATTGGATATTTTAGTGTAATTGGGATTAACTTGTGTTGACCAATTCGATCATAATAGACTTCAAACAAGTTAGGAGGTGCGGAGTGCACGCTTGTTTGAATCTATTAAGATCCTAGGCGCGTAATCCGTATTTGACGGGGGTTCCAAGGGGGCAGCGCCCCCTTGGCGGGGGTCCGGGGGCAGCGCCCCTGGAAGCGAGGTCCAAGGGGCGGCAGCCCTGGCGGGGTCCAAGGGGCAGAGCCCCTGGCTGGGGTCGAGCTGCCAGGTCAGCTTGGAAATTTTTTATTCCCGTCATTATTACTTTTTTTATTCCCGTCATTATTACTTCAATAAAAAATTCATTTTCGGAGTCTTTCTAGAATTAAACATATTAATTCTTGAAGGGCCGAAAGTGTCAATTTGAGGACCCAAAAAACTGCCCTAGTCAGTTTTCTAATGCAAAAACTGCAAATACGCTCCTGAGAATTTTTGGTCAGGATTATGTTCCTTTTCTGGTTCGTTTTTTTCATCACAATTTCAACATATTTTCGTTTCTAAATCACTAGATTGTATCCGATTGAACAATTTGGGTGAACCACCAAATTAGTTTGATCTGAAAGTTTTCAGACGCCTTCTAGCGAATCCAATTTCGTTTGTATTACCAAATTTCCTCTACATGATGGTCTTGGTTGCACACTAAAATAATGGAGATGATCAGGTGAACTACTATCTTTCGGTGATCCAATTAACCGTTTAAAAAAAATTTAAGTGCCGTGATTTGATTTTGAGAGAAACTAAGTAATCATGAAATATGATAATTCCGTTTTGATAAGTTAAGATGTGATGTCCGTTGAAAGATAATGATATACCCTCAAAACATATCCATATGTTCAAGTGCTTTAAGACAAAGAGAATGGATAGAACAAATGTTACATCATATCATAATATATTGTTTCTGTATCACTGAAATTTTATCTCTTTTTTATTGTTTCGTTATGAAAAAACCTTTTTGCAATGTTAATTGGGCTTTATATCATTTCTAATAGTGCATTAATTATTCTTTATGAGAAGCATAAATAATATTTATGATCATAAATGACCCTTCAATAAAGAATTAAATTGTATTTAATATGATTTGATTGATTTAAGATTAATATAGTTTGGTTCTAAACTAGGTATTTTTCCCGCGCGTTGCCGCGGAGAGATTAATACTGTGAAGTCGTTGGATCGAT
The DNA here is from genome assembly GCA_024085815.1 of Flaveria linearis. NCBI lineage: Eukaryota > Viridiplantae > Streptophyta > Magnoliopsida > Asterales > Asteraceae > Flaveria > Flaveria linearis. The sequence continues at coordinate 4,582,676 of CM044015.1, forward strand.
GAACATCCGAGCGTGTTCTTGACGGAAGGTGATAAACCAAAAGACAAACAATAGTACGAACAATAATCGAATGATTTCATTGATAAAACCTAACGATTTTAAGCTCGTTACAACTTAAGAATCAAGACTCTTGGCAAGGGGAGATCGAGCATGATCTCCCCTCTCATCCGGCAGCACCTAGGCCCCGGGCACAAACCCTCATCTCTCTACACAATGAAACTGGTTTTTATAGGCCTCAGCCCATATGAGATGCGACTGGGCCCATTCGTACGATTGGGCCATGCGTTTGGCTCAATCGTACGACTGGCCTAATCGCATCTCTCAGTCGCACGACTGGTCCATTGCATGGCTCAGTCGTACGACTGAGTCTCATTCGCATATGCCCCTGCGAATGACCCAGTTTCATGTGTTTACAACATATCAGGTGTATTACATTAAGTCTAGACTATTCGACAACCGACGGACACACTATATATAACAATATATGCTTCAACAAATTCCCCCTTGGACGTTGCTTGCGAATAGTAGATAACACCTCTTACAATCTTCAGTCAATCTTTGCTCTGGTTTCCAATAGAATGAAACGAAAAACCATATTAGCCAACGTTGTCGATCCGTCAGGTTACTACAGTATCCCTGAAAATGAATTTAGGCACAATAGCTTTCGTTTACTTTGCCGAACACCATTATAGCAGCAAGATTCCCCATATGACTGATTTTTCCAGATAATGACATGAACAGTTTTCCATTGCTTCAATCTTCACACAGTCTAACCTGATTAACATTAACAACTGTAGAAATTCCCCCTCACATTCATCATATCCCAATATATAAATATTGTGCTCTCCTGCCGTCTTCTTACGGTGTATTGGGCAAAAGGTTTAAGGTTCCAATCCACGGCTGACAATATCAAACAAATCAGCATGCACATAGATTTATCATCAGAAACCTGCTCATATCATCACTTTCTGATTGCGTCTTCAATTTCTCTATACATGGATTCCCCCTAAGAATGATAATCCTCTTTGTGCGGATAAATATAACTTGATTGACCCATAAATAGTCAGATTCTCCTGACTATCCCACAAAATCAGCACCGACTGCTGACATCTTCTCTTCTCTCTTTTGTGTTCTCACTACAATCACCTATTCTGGAAATTCAATGAATAATGGGGCATCCATCGAACTTATTTGACAAAAGAACCTCAAGGTGACTGTGCTTTGCTCATCCTCAAATCTGTGCAAACGGTAGTTCCAGACCTTTTTTTTTCTTTTGTGTTGTCTGGAACGCCGTTCATTCGTATGACATGGAGTACAATTATCACATTCGTGTGATTGAATAATACAAATGATATCTTCGTGAGACTGGTCCGGTAGCATAACTGGTCATAAGACTGGTACAGTAGCATGAATGGTCATAAGACTGGTCCAGTCTTATGACTGGTCATAAGACTGGTCCAGTCGCATGCCAGTCGTACGGATGGTCCAGTCACTGTCAATGAAATACCACACCAAAAACCTAATTTGTACCAGAGACATCACAGCCAAATGAATCGAGATTAGTCTAGACGATATATAAGTCTTATTCCCCTTGGACAGTCGCGACAATAGTAGACAATCGTAACCAAATTGCATGCGCTTTCACCAACCGCAACCGACAAACATAATGCATATATACAAAAATTGAAATCGAAACTTAAGTCCATACCACCAATTTATACTCCACATGAAAACAAAAGCTCAGCAACATAAACTACATGCCAAATTGAAGAACCACATCATTGATAACCATATTCAAAAAGTAACAATACCCCCGCTTCATCAACAGTCATCCCCATTTCATTATATCATCATCATCATCATCAACTGCCAAGAGCACCACCTCCCCTAGTTAATCAATGTCCAACCGTAAAACACAAAACCATACAACTCTTAACCCAAATCAACAGATCTGGAGCCATAGATGTAAAACCCCAAATCAAAGATAAACTCAAACAACATAACATAAACAGATCTGAAACAACCCCAAAAAAAACGTTTCATGAAATAAAATCAAGCTCAACCTTGAAAACATAGACATAAAAACATGCAACAACAAAGAACAACTTGCATAACCAAGTCTTAGACAAGGCGGCCCCAGTCATCATCGACGAAAGGCGACCGATAACTCAAGCTTACAATCAGAACAATCATCGACAGATCTACAGCCACGAGATGTCTCTACATGTACAGGCGACGCTACCAAGGCCAGCCTTAACCGCCGTTGCAAGGAAAGGCGCGGCGGTCGGCGACCGGCAACACCGCTGGAAACGGTGAATCCGCCTCTCTCTCTCTCTATCTTCAGATAACATCATCGAGAGGAGGAGGCACCAGCGGGGTCGGACGATCGTTCATCTACTGAAAACCCTTGTACACCCGACGCTACCAAGGCACAACCCTAACCACCGCTGCAAGAGAAAGGTCGGTGATCGGCGACCGATAACGTCAGGCTACAAGACCAGTAGAGAAATAGAGACGAAGAGACACCAGGCGTCAAGATCCAAGGACCGGACGACGTTGATCCGTCGGCAACAAAGGCGGCCGGCAATGACCACCCACTTGCCGCCACCGCCTCTCTCTCTCTACTTTCTCTCTCCAAATTGCATCGTAGAAATGGAGACGGGGAGGCACCGGTGTCGCAATCTAAGGACCAACGTTGATCCGTCGGCGACAAAGGCGGTCGGAAACGACCGCTCATCTGTCACCACCGCCTCTCTCTCTACTTTCTCTTGTAGAAATGGAAACGGGGAGCACCGTGTCGCGATCTAAGGACCGACATTGATCCGTCGGCGACAATGGCAGCCGGCAACGACCACCCACCTGCCGCCACCGCCTCTCTCTCTCTCTACTTTCTCTCTCCAAATTGCATCGTCTCTGTAAAATGATACAAAACCCCACTAAATAGGGTAGAAAATTGATAGAAAACCCCTAATAGAAATAGAAATAATAAGATAATAAAAAAAATCAAAACAGTTCCACCGACATCTTAGATTAATAGTAATAAAAATAGGGTATGAGAATCAAATTTAACGGTTCAGGATATAGGTTGAAAATTTTAACATGCGGCAAATATACTTTAAGCCACTCAACCCAACCAAGTTGCTTTAATCTTGACGTTCTGACTGTTTTCAAAAACTTATCAACACCTCTATTTAATATTAAATTAGTCTATACTAATTTTGTGAGTTTGTGCTAGTTGTTTTTTATTCGGATTACAGCATAAAAAATCAATTAAAGTATCATCATACTTTTACGACAGTATTTTTTCTAGATTCAGTATATACTGTTATAACATATACATGTTTATATATATGTTGGTGTATATATAGTCGCTACCACTCGCAAACATAACATGGTATAGTATATGCGATATGCAAGTCTTATGAATATGTATCGGTCAAACATGTACAAGGTCTCCAAGCACAAGTTACAACTATTCAAGATTACATTTATATTTAATCTTTTAAAAAAATTATTTTCTCTTATTATATTTAAAATATAATGTTTTATAAAATCCTGCATGCATTTATAACATGCTGATTTACGTTTCGATGTAAAATTTTTCAAGAGTGACTCGGGTACAAAATCTCAAAGCACAATGGTATAACTCATCAAATCAACTATTACTTTATTATTATTACTAGTTTTAGTTACCCGTGTATTACACGGGATGTGAAGAGTTCATTATTAAAATAACACAAAACATAAATAAAACTAAATGTATTACACGGGTTGAAAAAATAAATTGATTAGTTGTTGATTGTTATTTATATAATACTAATTTTAGTAAACCCGTGGATTACACGAGTTAAAAAATAAAATATTAATTATGTTAAAAGTTTATGAAGTATAAAATGATATTTTAAAATAAGATATGATTAAAATTACATATGGGTAATAATTATAAGTAATAATTTTTATTTTCAAAATTTTTTTACCATTTTTTCCAAACAAACCGTATTAAAAATATAAATTTTAAAAGTTTCTTAATACAACTTTAATTTTAATTGCTTTTTGTTTATAAAGAATACTTTTTAAAAACATCAATTTTAAGATATTTCATATTTTTATAAATGTTTGATGTTTTAAAAAAACTCTTATTTTATAAAAATTTATTTTACAGAAATAACATTAATAAAAATACATATTTTCTTAATTTATTAAAATATTTTTAATCTTAAAAAAAATTAAAAATATTTAATCTTTAATTTAAGTAACTATTTAAGTGGAGAGAGAGGCGGGAAAAACAAACTTAGGAGGCCTAGGAATGTGACAAGTGTCCTCCTAAGTTACTCTTTTAGTATTACTAGGTTACAATCCCGTGTGATTCACGGACCAAATAAATTTACTGTTATATGCTTTATAATATAAAAAGTTATGTCTTAAATATTATATATTATACGGATTGAATAAACTCATGTATTTGAGATTTGGAAATTCAAAGTTAACATATTTGAAATTTTAATTATGGATAGTTATTAATTAATAAATAATTATTATAGCATTAATAAATTAATAATTATAATTAAGAGGAGATAGAAGCGGGAAAACCAATTATTAGATGGCCTATAATGGTGACAAGTGTCCGGATTCATTTTTATTTATTAGTAAGAGATATTAGCTATATTAACCCGTGTGTTACACGGGTTGAATAAATAAAAAATTAATATAATAAAATTATTAATTATAAAATAATATTTTAAGATATAATATCACTGAAATTATGTATTAAAAATGACTGTAAGTTATAAAATAATGATATCAACTTTTTAAAACTTTATTTAAAAAAAATAAACGTTTTGTTCTAAAACAAACGGTATAAAAATATCATTTTTAAAAATTTTCTGATTATAACTCTTAAATTTAATTATTTTTGGTTTTAGAAAAATAACTTTTAAAAATACCAATTTTAATATTTCGTATTTTTTAAAAATGTCTTATGCTTTAAATAAATTTATTATTTTATAAAAAATTGTTTATTTAGAAATAATCTATACTATATATAAAACATATGAAAAGGGTATTTTAAGTTACCAAAAAATTAAGAACACTTACTATATTTAATGCATAAGATACAATCAATTTTAAGGGTAAAATCGTATTTATAACATTATTTACACATTACCCCTTATAATTAGTTACACGATAACCTTACACTTACTAATATTTACATAAAATTTTATATTATCTACCCATACACCAAAAAAACTTAATATGTTTTAAGATTTCTGTGACAACCCAGAAAAATATTGACGAAAAAAAAAACATAGATATATATATATATAAATGTATATATTTGATATAAATAATAATAATAATGATAATAATAATATTGTTATTAATAATAATAATTTATAAAAGTTTATAAGCTAAGGGGGAAATTTTAAAATTTTTGAAACTTGATTTAAAAACTTGCAGCATAAAATAATAACAATCACATAGTTCAGGGGGCCAATGTGTAAATAAAAATTACCACTGCTCTCTCTCTCCTCTCTCGCGTAATTCCGGCACCGGAGCCGGCCGGCCTCCGGCGAGGCCAAAAGACAAGTTTTAGGCCACGGTTTCGACCCCACAATGCACCAAATCGAACGTAGGACAAAATGCAACAACCCCGTGAACTTAAATTATGGAAAAGTTTCGATAATGTCCACTAAATCCGACCATTTTGCTTTCGGTCGAACACCACTACACAAAAAACGCACTAAAATCAAATAATAATCGAAATTGATTGCGCACTAACAAACTTTTTAACATTTAAAAGCTTCCTTTGAGTTCATTTGATCTGTAAACATACAAACACATCGTTTTGATCACTTCACTCGAACGCGACCTGCAACTTGGTCGAACTCCATCTTCCGAGCAACATTGATCGAAATTGATAGAGGGCTATTGATCATAATCAAGTGGGGAAGCTTCCTGCAAAGTTAATTCGAGTATAAACATCATTTGCTACCCGAATCATTCACGACCTAGCCGCGGACTGTTCTTCGTCTTGTTCATCATCCAAACAATACTAATTCGGGTAATTGAACATACATACATACTCGTTTATACATGGGGATCAAAAGCCCCATGAATTCATTCGTTAATAGAATCAAATTGATGATCAATTTGATCAAAGATTGAACTAGGGTTCTTGATTTGGGGGAAAGGCTTTCGGGTGTGTTTAAAAGATTTGGAACCCGGGTTATGTCGCGGCTTAGGCCCTTGGTTTACCGGTTCCATGATCCCATATCAGCCTTGAGGTCCCGGGTTCGACCCCGGGCCACCTCATTTATTTTTTTAAGGCTTTTTAAGCCTCTGAAAAATAAGTAAAAATTCTCAAAAATTATAAAAATAATTTTTATAAACATTTCCTATTTAAAAGGTCACATAAATATTTTCTGTAAATTTATTTTATTTAAAAACCGTAATAATATTTATAAATTAATATTTATAAATATTACAAATAACTATTTTCATAAAAATGGACACTAGATCTTGCTTGATTATAACCATGAAAATCAAAGGAATTATATATTCTAATTTCATCAATACTGTAACGAACATTTAAACAACGCGTCAAACCCTATACATAAATACATAATATATTATGCATATATTAACCAGATAATACACTATCGTAATAACATTTATTTTAAAGGAATGTATACGTAATATATTTAAACATTATCAGATGTTGAACCCTAGATTATAATTAAACTCAAACAAATATATCAAATCGTTTGCGTCAAACCCAAACCGACCCGAATCCAACCAAATATATCTATTTGCATTTGAAGCCGTTTTAAAGACGTAATTACAATTAATAATAGGTGTCGAACGTGTTTGATCGTGCATTGCCTTATTCTGTGAAGCTTTTGTTCATAACTTCAATTCAAGGTGAGTTTACAGCCCCACTTTTACTTTATACTCTTTTTGGGGGAGAGAAACATGCTGTTTTCATAAACGTTATATTACATTGGGTTTTTGTAATACTGCATATACTTGATACTATGGTGTTATACTTTGCCCTTCGGACCGTTAATATGCAAATAGCGAGGTGATTGTTAGTAGATCTACTGGGAGTGACATACCCCACCCGGGCTAGTCGCACTAGCACAACGTTCGCAAACGGGTGAACAGTTAGCCTGTTAAAGGTTGTGGTGTGTGATCCACAATCGGGCCTACTTTATTATTTGATTACATGTCAGCTCGGTCGCGACTTCATACACATAGTGATCATTATGGACTAGCTAACCATTATATGTTTGATTACAAAATCCGGGAAATTACATACATGACGGATTAATAAATCCGGGGATTTCATTATACTTGACGGATTACATAAATCCGGGAAATTACATACATGACGGATTAATAAATCCGGGGATTTCATTATACTTGACGGATTACATGAATCCGGGAATTACATACTTGACGGATTACATAATCCGGGAACTTCATTACTGAAAATTACTGTTTTCTGATAAACCTGTGAACTCACCAGTCTTGTACTGAGATTTTTGTATGTTTTCTCTCAGGACATTGATGTGGCACGTTTAGGAGCACAGCATCTACATCATGTCATTCCGTAATCACCATACACTGTTTTCAAGATTTAATTAGCATTTACTTTACATAAACTGGATTGGACACGTGTTGTGTGTTCCAAAACTATTGTTAAATGTTTTACTGTATTCGCTTCCGCATTACTTAAACATAATTGGTTTGTTTCATTAAAATTAAGCAAATTATATGATTTGTAATTATCGAGTCGTTTGGTGTAACTGATGCTTATCTGAGATCCTGGTTATGTCACACACCTAACGGTAAAACCCCGTACGTGGAAAATGAGGGTGTGACAATTTCAGCTCTATCTTTTAATCTATCATATTAAAAAACGTTTTGAGACTACAACTTAACATGTTTTTATTTTTAAATATTTTGATGTAAACTTTTTGCTGAAACGATCTGTATTTTGTGAGGTAGAATAAGTTAATGCGTATATACAAGTCGTCATGCAGAACTCATTTATCTGTTGTTTTAAATTTTAGCTTAGAAAAAACATAATAAACTTTTGTAAAACTACTACAAGAATAATAAAATATTAAATACACGTGTCAAATGTAAAATGTCGTCGCGCTGCATTGCGCGGGCACCCTTCTAGTATTAATAAATAGATCTCTTTATTAATTTATTAAATCTAAAAAAGTGTTAAATAGTATTATTAGTAATTAAGGTAATTATTTAATAGAAGAGAGAGACGAAAATTTTGGTGAGAATGATTGTGGTGTTGACACGTGTCATCCCAGATACCCTTTTATTAGAGTAGGAAGATATAGATTACCTTTAAACTTTTAAAACTTTTAAAATATAATGTTTTACCAGATTTCAAATGCAATGTTATGATAAGTTAATTTGTGCTTACGTGTTAGTATAAATTTTATTTAAAACTAATACGAGTTAAATATAATATGTTTTATTTTTTTCCGACATAGAGTTTTTTAATTACAAATGTATTGTTGCGCTATATTTCTTTTTGTTATATTTCAATATAAACTTAATCTTAAACCGAATTAGCGCCCCTAACGAGAATTAAATTCTATATTCGTATTTTGTTGAGAATCGATAAAATTGTATTATTGTTGCGTTTGGTACGGAAGTCTCACTTTCGATTTCGCTAATGAAATTCAAAATGACAACAGCTTTGAAATGTATTAATAATCATTCATCTGGTCCATCTACCTATTATAATAAAACAGTAATTTGATATGACACGTGTCAGCATGACAATTCTTCTTATCAAAATTTTCTCGCCTCTCTCTTCTATTAAATAATTACTTTAATTACTAAAAATAATATTTAATATTTTTTAGATTACTTTTTTCTACATTAAGAAAAATATTTTTTTATTAATGATATTTCTAAATAAACAAATTTTTATAAATGATATTTTTTCTAAAATATTAAACTTTTTTAAAAATATGATATATTATAAAATTAGTGTTTTTAAAAAGCAAATTATTTAAAAATAAAAAATATTTTATTTAGGAGTTATGATAATAAAATATTTTAAAATTGATATTTTTATACGGTTTGTTTTAAAATAAAATATATCTTTTTAAAAAAAACTAAAAACAAATTTATAAAAATTTGATATCACTGTTTTAATCATTACTTATAGTAGTTACTCATACATAATTTCAGTCATATCATATCTTGAAATATCATTTTATTTTCCATAAATTTCATTATATTACTATTTTATTTATTCAACCCGTGTAATACACGGGTTTTCTAAAGCTAGTGTTTTATATAATCTCCATCATGGTAGACATAAGGAGTCGTTTGGGATTGCTTATTTTTTTTAAAAGTTATTTTCAGAAAGTAGTTTTTTAAAATTAACATCTTAAATTTAACTTTTCAACCCTTTAAAACTAACTTTTTAACCATTTACCCAAACATGTTTATTGACTTATTAACTTTTAAAAAGTTAATAAGTCTAAAGTTGATTAAAAAGTTGATTTGTCAAACATGCACTAAGTTTCATTTTATGAGAGGCGATTTTATAACTTATAATTTTATTTAACTTTTCAAACATATTTATAGTTAGAGTTGAAAATGAGCTGAGCTTGTGCTCGTCTGACTAGAGTTCGACTAGTTTAACACCACAGTGTTCTAGTTTGAGCTTGGCTCGTAAATAACTTTTCAAGATCAAACTTGGCTCAGACTCGACTCGTTTATTGTTTATATATGTTATCTATTTACATAAATAATCATATTTATGCATGTTCATAGTTATATGTATTTATTATAGGAAATAAAAGTTATAATATTTTATAGGCATAATAGGTTCAAGTTATAGAAAAATTATAGTTTCTTACTTTGTCACTGGTTATTAAACTATCCGAGTAATCTCGTATTTACGCATGAGATTAAGGGGCTATTTAGTAGCCTCATAATCTCTTAATCATTCAACATTAAAGGGTCGTTTGGTAGTCTGTTAATGGTTTATAATTTTTTAATGATTAAGAGTAACTCTAATACTAAATGGTTAAGAGTTACCATTAAATTTAACCTTTTTATCATTTAGCATTAGGGTTACCTATAAACTATTAAGAGGTTATGAACTATTAAGGAGGAAGCTACCAAACAACTCATAGGGTTACATCTTAACCATTAAGAGACTGTAAGTCATTAAGATGTTACATCTTAACCATTATTAATTTGGAAAGAAGAGAGAAAAATAATGATTTTTATAATTATAAGAATGTGGATAGGGGATGTGTTGTGAATGCTCTAAACGGGTGTGTAAGATGGACGACTATTTAGCTTTCAAACTTGGGGGCTCAAAATCATTTTTTATTGCTGATTAGGTATCAGATGTTAATTAATGTATTTAAAAAAATATAAAGTTATTAGTAATTACATGTTTGGACGAGCTCAATAAATTAATAAACATTTAAAACTCAATATGTAATCTAGAGGGGCCAAGCTTAACTTAGTTAATTTAAAACGTAAAAAAAGAACTCTATTTGATAAGTTTTTAATAGAAATATTTTACTTGTTGCACATGACATTCAAAAAACCAAAATCTATTGTATGAAATAAATCATTTGTACTATCTATACTATATAATAAAAGAGTAACTAGGATGCATGTTACTCCTCAAAAAAATTTTCCCGCCTAAACTAATATATTATTTAGTTAAGTTTTTTATTTTAAGAAACTCAATTAATAGTAATAATTTATTTTGTTTTAAATTTAATTTTTTATATTATCAACTTAATTGTGTAATCATATTGTTTTGAGCTATACACATTTTTATAGCTAAATAAAATAAACTAAAAAGAAAAAAATATTTATTGACATATTTATATATTTTAGGTTAGTGTGATTTTAAGATAATTGGTTTTAATTTTACATGGGTCAATTATATATTATATCATTCAAAAAAATATTTGAATATTTATAGTTTATAAATGTAACTTTTTAATTTTCATTGTTATAGTAATACGTAACTTAATCATACGAAATATTTGTACATTTATGAATTATGTTGTTTTAATATTTTCAACCCGTGTATTACACGGGTTTACTAAAACTAGTATTCTATATTATGAGTAAGTTAATATTTTGCAAGGGTTGATTTAACGTATTGTCTTTTAATTTTCAGTGTATCTTCCTAAAAAAGAAAATATTAGTGTTAGAAAGAATAACAAGTAAATGAAAGGGTGCTTTAGAAAACCCTAACTTATAATTTAAATGTCATTAACCATTAAAAAACTACTTGATCATGGGATATGATTTGTTGGTTTGATGTAAAAAGAAAATTTGATGTCCTTTGAAAGACGATGATAAACCCTCAAAACATATCCATATGTTTAGGTGCTTTAATAGAAGAAAATGGATAGACAGGTGTTACATCGTGTCACGATATAATTTTGTACCACTCAAAATTTACCTTTTTAGTATTCTTGGAAAAAAAAATCTGTGATGTTAAAAGGTGTTTTTTTAAATGAAACTTAAAATGGGTGAAAAAAGAAAGAATCCACCATTAACTTTCTTTATTTGAATCTAGTTGTCACATATATCTTCCTTCATATTAGGGTGAGTTCATTTTATAATATACATAGTGATTGTTTAATTAAACTATAATTAAAATGACATGTAGATAAAATTATTTTAATAAAATCTTTTTTAAATCAAGTATAGTAATTAATTAATGTTTGGAGCAGACTTGAAGCCCTATAGTTTAGAGCACTTTTGTTTATCTTGTAATGATATTTGTAGTTTCACTTGTGTTTATTCATCATGTTTAAAGCCCTCAAGATGTTCACTACGTATAGTCTTAAAACATTTAATAAATATTTTTAATTAAATATTTTTAAAAAACTTATTAATAAGAAATTCAATATTCATGCAAAAAAAAAAATCTTAATCTGCTATTTCATTAGGTTAAAATAAGTACCACTACATTAAAAAAAAATACAAGACTAGATTAGCAAAAATGTCAAGTAAAGCAAAATTAAGCTAGAATTCCCGTTTTTTTTAGTCCATATAGAAATATTGTAGGAAAACTATAAAAACATAGATAATTTGTAGAGAGAGATATAAAAACAAATTGGGTTAAATGTATATTTATAGTGTGTAAAATAGATGTGCGAACTCAACCATCGTCACTAGTAACAACTTGCCCGAGACATCGCGAACCGTGACATACATTCGATAGTTCGGATGGTTTGAGATTTATACGCTCCGGGTTACGGTTTATGATTGGAAAATCAGGTCTAACGTTCGGTTTGCTGTTTAAAACGTGTAACCATTTTTTTACCTTACTATTTTTCCTATCATTTTTGGAATTTACAATTAAGCATGCATACATCAAAAATCTTATTAACGAATAGTTAAAAAAATTTAAGTTTAAAACGTCCAGGCTAAGAAATTAAAACATGCTTTTACGTTTTTAAGGGTTTGTCATCTACATTAACTTGCATCGATGAAGTGGGAAGACTCGGATTATATCAGTCCTTAGCCCAAGTGGTTGAGTTGCGATACTTCAAGATTTTATTAAAATAAAAGAATGTATCGAGTTCAAGTCTTATGACCAAAAAGATGTTCCAAGTTGAGTCAAGGCGTTTATCACCTAAGATGAGTTTCATCCCGAGAGTAGTTCAGTTTCGTACTCGAGTAATGGAGATAATCGGATGAGTCAGTGGCCCGTCAATGATTATTTAGTCTTGAAAAAAAACTTTAAAAGATCTATAAATATAAGCTAGACTTGTTTCAATAAATAGGCACTACGTGGCGGGAATAACAACATATTTCATACATTTAGTCGTAAATTGTGGTTGTCTATTTTAAAACGTTAAAGTAAGAACAAAATTACATGTAATTACATACCCAACAAAATGTAACTAAAAAAACAAAATAAAAATAAGAGGTAATTGTAATTTTTGTCCTTAAGGTTTGGTGCATTTTGCCGTTTCCATCAAAAAACTTTATTTTTCTTATCTGTGTTCCTGACATTCTAAAAGTTTATTATTTTCATCCACTTCCGTTAACGCTGTTTTTTTACCCGTTAAGTGGACATCAACTTTGAATATTAAAAACAATCGAATAATGTTTGAATGTTCGGGGCAATTGAACAATGTTTATTTAGGTTTTTATTTTTTCCAAGTGAGGTGTAAAAGTACATAGGTGCATGTGATGTCTAAACGAGGTTAACGAAATTGAATGAAAATGACAAGTTATTTAAATGTCAGTGACGTACAGAGGGAAATTTTGTTTTTGAATGAAAATGATAAAATGCACCAAACTTGATGGATGAAAATAACAATTTACTCAAAATAATAATAATAATAACAAATACAAATAAGAAACTTAGAAAGCGGGAATCAAATTGGGGGTAACCAAAATTAAGCTAATAAAAAACGAGAAAAAGAAAATTAGTAAAACAGGATAAAAAATAAGAAAAAGGTAACACAAGACAAATATAGAAATGGAATGAGGCATGGATGGTTAAAATAAAGTAAAAAAATAACACAAAACAATAGATTTTTATTTTATTTTATAGTGTTTCTGGTTGAATCATGATCATGACTCGACTTTACCGTCTTAAAACACAAGATCTTATAAGTTTAGCTGTGACTTGATGGTAGAGCAGTAAACAAGTATTCATTTCCAATTGAAATAATCTAAAATGCCTAAAAACCGATTTGGTGAAACAGTAATTTACTGGTATTCATCCCCAATTAAAATAATTTAAAAAGCCTAAAAACCGAATTGATGAACGTTATTGTATTTTTTTTCCTCTTTTATCAGTTGCTATTTTTATATTCTTGCTTTCGAGTTTATTCTACTTTTTCCTTTCTTTTAAAATACTTTTTCTTTCTTCTCAATTATGTAGTCAAATAGAATTTTATATAAATATATATGAATTATTAATTTCACATGTACTTTAACCAAAAAATGGAAAAGGACAACTCTTTTTAGACTCGCTATTTTGGAAGAATGGAGTACATCTGTGTAATTGGTTTGCATTTATCTATAGTACATAACTTTTCTATAGGTTATAATTGTATTTTTTACGGTTATATTAAAGAAGAAAAATATTTTTAAAATCATAAGATGTTTTATAGCAATACATTCACCTTTATTTGTTTTCATCAAAGGCCAAGTTAAGTGTGGTATGACGTAACATAATATTAAAAAACACTTTAAATTCACATAAGTGGCTAGTAAAAATCCAATGCATGCCCAAGTGTAAGTTGTGTATCATATATTTTTATTCTGTATAAGAGACGGGAATGACAACATGATACTTTTTCATGATAGATGAAATATCACCCGTTGAGAACATGTTACATTTATAACGCACCACATGTTCAAACTCCAACCTAATTTAGCATATTTAACGTAATGTTGTTGAAGGGATTGGTATGATGATTATGTAGGTGTAATATATATATTGCCTTTATCTTGAATATAAAAACGTTACATGATTTAAGGTTATTCTAATGATGATAAAAGTTAAAGGCATGATGTCCCTTAACGATGACTACAAAGTCACTTGTATAATTATTGATCAACATTGTCTTTTCGTTTATTCGTTGATGGCTGATGGTAAAAAAAACATGATTTAGTAACTAATCGAGTATTTTACTTTGTAATCATTAATCTAAGTATTTTATTTTTTTACTTTATTATTGACTTTTCAGAATTAAAATAAACAAATCCATATATATTACCTTAGAGAAATGATATGTAAATCTTTGAGTTTGAGTGTATACCGATAGTTGCATAGACAATTAGTTTTGAGACTAAAATATTAAGGGGGTGTTTGATTGCGGCTGACCCGGCTGACTCGGTCAGCGGGTCAGCCCGTTTGATATGCATTTTGTTTCCTGTTGACCGGGTCCAAGTAGCTGACCCAACTTGGACCCAGACCTGAAATTAAACAAAGCTGACCCAGACCACCGAGTGACCACCGACGGCCAACACCCTACCCACCCTCCTTGCGCGACCACCGAACAACCACCGACGGCGGACCCCCTGCGCGACAAACCCCCCCCCCCCCCTCGCGACCAGCCCCCTGCGCTGCGCGACGACCTCCCTGCTCGACGACCCCCCCCCCTCCGGCGACGGCGTTTCCGGCGGAGATTGTGGTGGTGGTGATGGTGGATTTGGGGAGGAGTAGGGAGGTGGGTTTGATGAGGGGTTTTGAGAGCTTGTTGGAGGTCATGCATTTGGCGTTGAGCATGGCCATGGTGGTGGAGAGTGTGGTTGCCATCGGTGGTTGTTGTGGTGGTGGTTGTTCTTGTGGTGGTGGTGGTTGTTGTGGTGGTTGATGATGATGGTTATGTGATTATGGTGACACAGTGGATGAGAGGTGTGTGTGGATGAGAGGTGTGTGTGAATGTGCATATAGGAAGTGAGAGCCAATGGGTTAATGTAATGGAGATTGTGGTGTTATCCATTGGATTTCACATTTTTTTAAGTAAATTTCACATTCTGTTAATGTGGTTTGATTCAAATGATATTTTTTCTTCTAAAGGTTTTAAAAATTATGATTTTACTAGTAGTTAATAATTTGTCATAATTAACTTCGATTGACATCAATTGACCAAACGGGACAATAAGGTTATTTTTCTTATTCAGCAAAGTCAGACAGATGCTAAATCAAACAGCCAAGTTTCAGTCAGATGCAGACCCAGTCAGAATTTCTTACTGGGTCAGCTTCTGACTCAGTCAGATCTTACTCAGTCAGCAGTAATCAAACAGCTCCTAAGTTATCAGTTGTTATTAGTTTATGTTAAACAAAAAAGAGAATTCTTTTCTCGATGTAACATTTTCGGATGAAACACATAGATGACGAAGAGTCATGGGATTTTGAAGGCACCGTAGATCATAAGCACGTCCGTTAGAAGATTCTAAGGGTTTCTCGATTTTTCTAGTCTTCTAGACATCAATTATCAAATATATCACCCTCGATTCAACTTTGTAGTATGTTATTATTTTTATTCTAAACGGGCTTAAGAGCACATATAAAGCCCAAGTTCAGGCCCACCTCGTTCTCGCTATTCCATCTAAGGGTTGAGTAGTTTTTGTTATGATTCGAAATTTAAAATTACGAGTGGGTAATTGATGTTAAACATAAATAATGTTGTCCAGCTTTGTGAATTTAGACATAAAAAAATTGGGAGGTGATGGGTTCAAGTTTCACTCAGAACAAAAATACTTAAAGTTGGGCCATGAGGTTTTCGCAGTAATGAGTTTCCCTCTGAATGAGTTGGGGGTGCGGTCTCGGCTGGGATACAGATAGGCGGACCCGATTAAGATAACACATATCATCCGAAGCAGGGTGCATGTTGCCGTTAAAAAAACATAAAAAAATTAATTTATTTTAAAAATTAATTCATCGTATTAAATTCTTTTAAAATATAATAAATATTGTCCATGAATATTTTTATACATCACAACAAATATTATTTAAATTAATAAATATTAAATGGTCGGTTTCAATCTCCAAACAACAAAACCAATAAATCTCAAAAACCAAACTATGAACCAGATTGTGCAAATTTTAAACTGGCCAAACATGTCAAATTTCTTCGATTTAGGTCATTTTAATAGTTTATAAATACATATGATTTGCAAATTCCTAAATCATCCTACATCTGCTCATCATTGCAAAACCTCAATGGTCATTACCCGTTCACAATCTCCATTGTCGCCATGAAACCTGTGATTTAGGTTACGAAATGTCGTGCACCCCTTCAACATGCCATCTCTACACACAAATATTTTCTACGTATTCTCCATCGTGAATCTGTCTCCATCGAAAGTATACACCAACGTTTAATAGTTTTAACTCTAAATATGACTGTAATGTTTTTAATGTGTGTGATGTATTTAAGCTTTAAAAAAGACTTTGCACTATAATTATTTACAAACAAAATAAAAATATTACATTATGGTCTACTACAATTCAACTATACTTATTAATTTTCAACCATTTGAATTTATCTATATAAAGATAACTGTCAATTAACATCAACCATTATTTTAGGGTCCCTTTATTTAGACATCCCGCAATTTTAAATCAACACCCCTTTACCCTATACGACGCGTATGGGTCCATACGCGGCGTATAGGGTGCGTTGTTGAATTGATTGTGCGCAGGGGGGGCTATATGTCACGGTTTGGCCAAACCGTGACATATTGCTTTTATTTTTTTTATTTTTTTAAGCATTTAACATTGTTTTTTATTTTAATTTTATCACTGTAAACTTGAGAATGAAAAGGCGGGAAACACCGTTTGATCGGAGTTTGATTTCGTGTATCTTCCGATTGATTTCAAGTTGGTATCTATCTGAATAATATTATTATTAATTTTTATAGTGTAAATACTACATGTCTATATATATATATATATATATATATATATGTATATATATATACTAGTAGCGTGCCCGCGCGATGCAGCGGGTGTGACACTTTTACTTGCAATTCTCGTGTCCTGTAAACATCTTATGCGACTAATATCGTTTAAAAACAAATTGAAAATTTTTAGAAAAACATTCTTTGGTAGCTAGCAGAAAGCTAGCGCGGCGCGACAAATATACAATTATAAGAATTTCTTTAAAGTTGAAGTTTTCCTACCTTCAAAGGAAGGACAGAAGATAACTCAGGAACAGTACTATTAGCAATCATTGCATGGTTTTTTTGTAAGTGCAAGAAGACAGAACTATAAATTATGTATTACAACATTTGCTATAATTTAACTCTCTTCTAATATAGGTCTTAAGTTCAAATTACACCTCCTCTCGTTTCTTATCATAAACTCTTGAAAGCAACCTTCTCATTGCAAGCTACGACTTACCTAATCGTGTTATTAACAAGATATCGACGGGTCTCGTGAGATTTGTAACAACTAACATGTTCTCATGAAAACCACGATGTACAATTATAAAATGCCAATAATAAGTAAATTGACTGCATGAACTTTCGGTTGATAGTAAAGCTTTTAAGTTGGTAAAAAAATTAGGGAAGTACTTTGGCTGTTAACCAAATGTCTTAAATGCCCTTGGATCCAGTTATGTAATTTTAGATTAAAACCATACCAAATAAGATCATGTATCATACTTTCATTTAAACATAAGTCAGATGTGGTGGTTATGTCATATGTTACCAAATTGCTTTTTTCTAAATTGGTAAACTATTATTTGGGCGAAACTGGTCTGTTTGAGTTGACCTAAAACATTGTTTGTCTAAAAATTAATAGTGTTTATAAGTAGTTAGCGTATCACATATGATAAACAAAAAAATTACTCAATAAACTAACCACAAATAAATTTATTAGGAGATTTTATGCATTAAAGAACAGAAGGATATTTGACTCACTTGACAAGTCTCAATGTTATCCAAGTTTTTAGTTTCACGTATTAGAGATTAACTGAATAAAGACGTAGATTTTGATGTGGAAAACTTTTCTTTTATTCTTACAGCGTGTTTTAGTACCACTACATGCATAATGAGAAATGCCTCTTCCACTCTCGCATTAGAATCCAATGCAAATACCTAAATAAAAAAACATTGAGATTAGGATAATCAAGATGCCAAAAGGGAAAACAATTTTTAAGCACTTACATTATCTGCATGAATGTGATCATCCAAATTCAAACCATCAATATCCATGACCGGTAAACCATCATCAACAACCAATGTTGGAGGCAAAATCTTGAGTTGTCTAACCGGAATTACGTTGCCAACTTCACACTAATCTTCATTTAGAACTTGTTACTAATCGATCTTCCACACGCCATCAGTCAATAACTTAAACTTCAATCAACATTATACCAGCAAGAATGTTAAAATAACTCGGTCCAATTAAGTTAAAAAGTTCATTATCTATCCAGTTACTCGCGATTACATACTAAACCCATCACTAATGCATCAAGATTCAACTAAAAAACCTCAATCAACCAACAAAAATGTTAACAAACTTTGTATCCGCCAAAGGTAAACAATGATTTTCAACTCACCATTAGCACTTATGCAAAGAACAACCTGATATGCATAAGCAAACAAGATCTGGCAGAATAAAAAAACATGTTCATTTATCATGTAATGTTCATCATTCAGAATCCCACAAAAGAAAATCCCTTATCCATGTATTTCCTATGCACATACAAGTACACACATTACTTATATACAGCATATAACATCACAAGACAATCAAGAATAATTGAAGATCACCTAATCTCATAAGCGTCTGTATCGTCTTCTTCACCTGAAGTCTCATCACTCCAAGCTACAATAATCAATTAGAATGATTAAACAAGCAAAATCTTAAGAAAACAATAAGTCAAAGAAATCAACTAAATTAAATAAAATTATGGTGGACTAAGGATCCGTTAATTCCATAGGTGCATGTAGAAATTAGAACAAAATGAGTACTAATTCCAATATTAAACCATAAATCTTGTATCCCCATCCCAATGATTTATGAAATTATATTGAAGAGTAGATCAACTGATCAATTGCTAAAATGTATCATTCTTCTAACACATGTGATTACCTCATCATCATCATCATCTTCTTCTTCATCGACATTATCTTCTTCATCGTCTTTCCAATGTTTGCTACCCATTTTCTTCACCGTCCATTTCATTTAATTAAATTGAGTTTATAACTGAAAACTAATGCATAAATTTCCACCTAAGAGTAGTCAAGATGCACATATATGAGAAGAATACTACCATTTGATACATAATTTAAAAAATGTACACATACTTGTCACTACCGCCGCCTAGTGCCGCCGTCAGTGTCTCTACCGAAAGCCTAGAAACAATGCTTGACCATGACATGTACCAAGTTCTTGTCGCCCATAATTACTCTTATCAGTTGTAGGGTGAAACGATTAAGCCCCCTAACCATTAAAGTCGTAAAAACCATCACCCAAATCCGCTGCCTGCCACGCCAGTGGTCACGGCTTCCACAACAAATCCCACCTCCGCTAATATGGTTGAGATCAACAGAAGATGGTGTGGTTTGTCGTGAGTGCGACTGACTGATCCTGGTGGTTTGTAGCTCGTTCGTCGGTTGTGTGGAAAGCAATAACAAAAACTATGCCATATATATTTGGTTTGGGAACAACAACCCGTGAGATAATATAGGAGATTAGGTAGATTAGGTAGATTAGCTGTGTAGAATTAGTTATATACGTATTTTAATATACTTAAATATTAATATTTGAATTTTATGTTACAATGGAGTTGTTAAGGTTGTTGATTAAAAAACTCATAATTTGATACAAATAAAAGGATCATTGTGTAAATAGTTTTGAATGTCCATGCTTTTAGCATGGTTAAATTGATAACATTACCCTTACAAATAATTGATTTTAAGTTGTACATTGTGTTTAAAATACTTAAATCTCTTAAATTATGGTGGAAACCCTCGTTCATGCATTATAATATAGTACAGATATATAGGTAATTTGTTTTTTCAAGATATTTTATAATATAACAAAGATGTACCCGATATTTATTATTGCATATAACACGTATTCTGATTATTTTACGATTTTTGTGAATTTAAGTAGCAACAATTACGGGAAAAGGTATATACTTTATTTTGTAATTTTTTTGAATTTATTTGTAACTGAACATTAATATTCGGAATTTTTATATTTCTGACTTACATTTGTTATGTTTTTTAGGTTAATATTGACCATTATCAATCTCAGGTTATACAACTGAAGCTGCGAGTTATAGTGAGTAATATATATTTCTGGACTGTACTGGAAATTTTTATGTATTTGGTATGTTTTTTGAGACTTTATGTCGCTAGTAATATATAATCCAGACTGTACTGGACATTTGATGAATTTGGTATGTTTTTAGTGAGTTTATGTAGGTTTCATGTACAGGTACAACCATTTGTTTTTTAAAATACGAATTCCTTCTTTTCAGCCTATTTTAAAAACCATTGAATAATTTTAAATTCTGAATCTGAAAGTAGATAGAAAATGGGACGTTTAAATCTTGTAATTGGAATTGGGTTTTGTAATCAAAACAACCACACAATTAGGAAATTAATAACAACCACACAAGTAGGAAATTAATAACAAATAAAGAGATTAATGTGTAAATGTGGTAGAATATCCACGTTTATAGCTTTGATAAAAATGATAATATTAACAAATTAAGGGAGCAAAATGTAAATGGATTTGAATATCCACATTTATAGCATGGTTATAAAGACAATATTGCCCTTAGAAATAATTGATTTTAAGTTGTACCTAGTGCATAAAACGTTCAAAACTCTTAATTTTGGTCGGTAACCCTCCTTCGTGCATTATAATATAGTATAGATATATATAAGCTAAGTTTTAACGTTGATATATACGTACAGACATGGTTTGAATGCCGGATATGCGTTTGTGAACTTTACAACATCTGAAGCAGCTTGGAAGTTTCATACGTCGGTTAAAGGAAAACATTGGGATTTGTTTCAAAGCAAAAAGATTGCGGATGTTAGTCGTGCTAGAATCCAGGTACTTTATTACTTTTAGTTTTATTAACGTACTCACCTTAGTCATTAGCTAGTAGAAGTAGTGTGAGAAGGATGGTTGGGGGGAGAGGTGGGGTTGTGGCACTAGGATCTTGCACCATGGTCCGGTGGTGTGGTCTACCTTTTTCTGACGTCATCATGGTTTATTAGTCTGTACAAATGATGATTGATTATCGATTACTAGTTTCACCGTCACATCATTTCTATCTTTTCATTCCTTTTTTGTTTATTTAAATATTTTATTTAATCGTAACATACGTATTTGTGTTTTGTGTTTATTATTAATTTATCATATTACAAGTAATTTTTGCGTTTAATTATTTTTTAAACAAGTTGGTTGTTATTTTATCACATGGTTAACCTAATCGTAAAAATCAGTTGTTATCAAACATATACAATTAACATTATCAACATTGCAAATATAAAACAAACAAACAAATAAACACAACCAAACAAACACAACCAAATATACAAATCATCATAACTGAAACTGCACACATATATATATATATATACAACGAGTTTTTACATACAAAAGGAAATAAAATACAAACAAAATATCTATCTAATCCATCATCCCCGGATCGCTGCCCTGACCAGACCCGCCCGCGCCAGATGGGCCAGCACCGTCATGGTCTAACTGCCTCGGTGGCTGTAACAACAACGGCGTACCCGAGTCGGCATAGTCCGCGACCATGTGCTGGATGACCCAGTCCATCATATCATGCAGCCTCGTGGTCGTATCCTCCAGCCTCGCGGTCCTATCCTCCAGGCTCGCGACCCTGTCTCGTGTGTCCTGAATCATATCAAGAACATGAGCAGGCAATCGCACGGCGTGGTACATGCGCTGAGGATGCTGGGGCGGGTCCTGGTCGTGCGGCGGGGGAATGGGCTGATCCTCCCCGCCTCCAAGTGCCTCGTGGGCGTCCTGAAGGTGGACCTCAGCCCCCGCCAGCTCGGGTGGGTCCACCAACGGCTCGGGCACCCATGGCACGACCTCATGGTATCTGGTGAGCAGGTGCCACGTGCCGTCGGGGAACCTCCGAACTATCCTCATCCCAGTGGCGGTGGTCCGGCCGGCCACGCGCAAAGGAGTCGAAGGTAGCGGGAGCTGGGACATGGCATGCGCGTAGCCCAGGCCCCGAGCGATCCGGGAAACGATGTTCCCGCCCACCAACGCCCCTCGCGACTGCCTATGATAATAACTAGCAAAATAATCTGCAAGGGCGTGCGCGAGGTGGCAGTGTCGGTGTGTGAGTACACACCGAAGAAAAAAAGGTCGGCGGCGTTGACCCTGTCGGTCCCCGCCCCACGACCAGCGACGGACGTGACGATGAGTCGGTGAATGTATCTATACAGAGGGTCTCGTATATGAGAGGACCTCGTATCACCGCCGTATGGTCCGTCGCCTATCGCAGGGCACCAGACCTGATTGGAGTCGTCTGGACCGCGGATCAAGGCGGTGGTGTACATCGGCTGTCGGGTCTCCTCCTCCGTGTAGAGGCCGTTGACGACAGCGAACCGCCTAAGTGACATGCGGTGGAGGACCCCGAACAACCGGAAAACAACCTCCGCGGGTGCACGACCGTCCGCTATGTCGTCCTCGTCCAGCTCCGCAAGTCCCTGCTCACGTGGACGGAACGTGAATGTGCAGTAGAACTCCACGGTGAGCTCTCGATGAGCATCGTCGGTCATCCGGAACAGCTGCTCCCACGGGTCGTCCTCGCCGATGATCTCCAAAACCGGTCGCGCTCTCCAACGAGCTGTAAGAAGTCATCCAACAGGACGGTCCCCAGTGCTAGCACACGTGCTCTCAGGGTTCTGAACCGCTCGTACGGTGTAGTCCCCTGCTCGAACTACAGCATCGGGCAGTCATCAATGCCGGGGATAAAAGCATCGTCGGCATCTATATCTGGGGAAAAAAACGTATTTATCATTATTTACAATGTTTATAAAATTAATGTTTAACGGTTATTATTATTATTATATTATTATTATTTTTTTTATTATTGTTATTATTATTATTATACTAATATTATTATTATTATTATTATTATTATTATTATTATTATTATTATTATTGTTATTATTATTATTATACTAATGGTTAGATATTTCAAATAATAAGTTATAATAAAACATATACTAGTTCAACCTGGTTCGAATCTTCGATATGTGGCACCTCATTCAAATCTGGAAGCTTCGGCTTTTGATAATGATCTCCCGAACCCGACATTGTTTTCGAATTAACGCGTTTTTGGAATGACGAAGGCTGAAAAATCTCGAGTGTTGGATGAATGAAAGCTCAAAATTCAAGGTCGATTAAAAACTGAACAACACAGACGCTGTGGGGAAACTGCTCCCTTACGGCTGAATGGATATGTCGTGGCCGCACGTGCTGCCTGTGTAATTTCTCGACAAGATCAATTTCTTCGGCGGTCATCTTCCTAAGATGCGCGTGGCCCTCCTCGTACACAACAGGATCGTGGTTGTGCGTCTCGTTTCTCTCCTCTAACATCCAACTGTCACTCTTTCCTACGTACTTCTCTACGAGTTTAAAGGGACATCCTTTCTTTATGCTCACAGTACGTCTACTTGTGCCAGTGAATTTAGGTTCACCACTACGATTGCATATTAGTTCCACATCCTTTTTTCGTGACCGACCCACCATAATGACGCACCCATGCTCGCGTCCTCTCGTTTTAGCCCACTTCTCCAAGTCCTCACGAGAATCAAAATACTGAAAAAATGATAAAGCTAGACATAAGAAAACAATATATAAACAAATAAAAAAATAAAATAAACAAAAGAATAAAACTCTTCGTACTTGATTGGTTTTATAAGAAACCGTAGCCTTTCTTATCCGATCCTCATCCCCATCATGCTCCGCGGTGTCCCCATGGTTTTCTTTGAGGTGAACCGAACCGTCACTCTCATCTGTGTCATTCCCATTAAAAGTATCCGACACATGTGTAATTTCTAGTTCTGACTGGTACGGGGGATGTCCGTAATCCAGCTCTGTTTATGAGTGGTACGTGTTCGGGGCATGCCCGTAAGAATTGCAAGGGGGATATCTGTACCCTTCACCGTAACCTGTCGGTCCAAATAAAGAGTTGTACGCCTCTTGAGCAAATGTGTTCGACGGGTTGGTTTCCTCCTCCCCCCACGAAGGGTGACTCCCGTATACGTAATATTCCTAAAAAAGATAATGGTTAGATATTTCAAATAATAAGTTATAATAAAACATATACTAGTTCAACCTGGTTCGAATCTTCGATATGTGACACCTCATTTAAATCTGGAAGCTTCGGCTTTTGATAATGATCTCCCGAACCCGACATTGTTTTCGAATTAATGCGTTTTTGGAATGACGAAGGCTGAAAAATCTCGAGTGTTGGATGAATGAAAGCTCAAAATCCAAGGTCGATTAAAAACTGAAAATTTGGATTATGAAATTGCGAAACGGAAGTTTAGAAATGGATATGCCGATTGTTCTAAGTTGAAAGGTATTTAAGGTCAAATTCTGGTGCACAAACCGTCACGGTTTGGCCTCCACGTGACGGTTTGTGGCGCGAATCCCGGCCTTTTGTCAAAATCACGTCTACGTCGTACCTTAAACTGAGACCTCGTACCCTAGAGGTCACGGTTAGGCCAAACTGTGACAGTTTGATGACCGTTTTTCAACTTTAACAGCCCATTTTGTCGTTTTGTTGTCACGAGGTCACGGGGACTACCACCCCAAACCATGACAGCAAGCCCATGCGGTCACGGTTAGGTGCCAAAATGTGACCGCTAGACCTAACCGTGACCGTTTGAACCGGCCTACCCCCAAAAACCCATGCGATGTCTCCATTAGGACCCTTATTTTAACATTCAATTTCAACAGTGTTTAATGTTAAAAAAATAACTTTTAACGATATCAATCCAATCATTTTAACTTTATTTCTAATAAAGTAACTAAAAAAATTGACCAAATCCAGCTATAAATTCTAAAAATGATGACCTCAAATGTGAACTTACCATTAAAACATACCAAATTCAACACACGCTCTTTCTTTTTTGTTCTCATGAGTATGTCGTTATTAATTGCAGCTTCCAGCCAGTAGAAACGAATCTTCTTGCAGAGTCACTGTTGTAATCAATCAAACAATCAAGAGTTCATCTTTTAAAGGTTTGATCTTTCACTCTGCAGTTATATTGACTGAAATTGAATGTTTCTTGATGAGTTTCTTCACAAATCTTTAATGATCACGGTATGTTGTTGTTGTTGTTCTATCATATGGGTTTGTGTTTATGATTGAAATTGTTAATCTTGTTGGATGAATTCATTGTTTTGATTGGGAAATTGAGGCTTTTGGTTTGAAATCTTGAAAAGGGGGAGTGATAAACTGACAATTTGTAATTTTTTAGTGTTTCTTTTGGTTTTTTGATTTGTGGGTATTAAAGAATCATTTTAGGTCATCTGAATGTCAAATTGTAATATTGTATAGCTTTAAAACATTGTATATTTGGTGGCAGTTCAAGAGGTTTTAAAATTAGGGTTTTGTTTGTTTCTTGTATCTTCACATGGGTTTGTTTCATATGTGGGTGCGATCCATTTAATTTGATGATTTCTTCAATTAGGGGTGGAGGGTTAGGGGCAAATCTTGGAGCTTTTAGGTTTCTTGAAATAGCAAGCATAATTCAAGAAACTCAGTTATTGTCTTTGTTGAGTTATTAATGAGCTTCCAGGTGATTTCCATAAAGATTCTTTTGCACCTGCAATTCAGCATCTCAGACGTGTAATTTAAATTTTGATTCTGTTATTAGGTTTCTATAGACTTCTAGTTGACTTCATTGGTGATTGTGGTATAATTACATAGTGTGAACAGGACAACACGATAATTCTTGATCCAAGATATTAAAGTTATTAAAAATTGCCATATTCCCGTCAAGATGCTTTCATTTTCCTCGGTTCAATGAACCAATAAACAATCTTCATCAGTTTGCAGCCCTCAAAAGAAACAAAGTCTTACAAGAAGAATCGACACTCCTCTAGCTTTGATAGCTAGATCAACTGTAACTTGCTGAAGTCAGTAGTGATTTGCAGAAAAGATCTAAATCACATAATCATGAAGTGGAGGCTGCAAGTTTTGGTATTGTGTTTCTATTGTTGATGCAATTGCCGATCATATTCACCTTTGAATTGTTGCATTCAGAGGATGATCTTCTTTTAGGTATGCAATTTTATCATTTATGTTATTTTCCTCTTTATATGGGTAAAATATGGGATTTATAAGCTTAGTTGTGTAATATTGCAGATGGTTGGTATATTTTGAGGGTGGGAGGAGATTTTTGCGCGATTTAGTTAAAAATAGAGACTCAAGAATAGGTGTTTAGAACAAAATACACAGCCATGGCTGAACCTGGATTCTTGATTCGATGTTGCAATTTTTTTTGCCATTGTTTTCGATCTAGAAGGAAAGATACAAATGATGCAATTCTTGTTAAGGAGTCGAAGTCAGGTGAGTAATATCGTTATAAGGTGTTCTGTTTACTTCCATGGAGCGTGAACATGGACCGTGTTCACGGGTTGGAAGGTCAAACATGAGATGAGCCTGAAAATCATGTTAGACACACGAAAGTAAACACAACTAACCTATTCATGGATTGACACGGACATGACTTGTTTGACCCATAAATTTTTTAGGTTTTTTTCTTCCTTTTGCATATTACTATTCAAAATTTACGAGTTACACTTAAAAAAATGTTTATAAAACAATAGTGCTTAAACTACAGATCGACACACCCATTTCTCTTTTAACTGTTAAGTTTTGACATAAGATACAATACCAAATTAAGTTCACTACAAAATGACCTTTAAAAGTTTTGTATATATATATATATAAAAGGAATTGTGTCAACCCGCGAACCTGAGACTGACCTGTTAGTTAAACGTATTGCGGGGTCCTGGAACTGACCCAAACTCATTCAAGCTAAATTTAAACCCACTAATTCCGTGTTGGAAATTCACACTAAACTACATAAACCATGTGTAAAGACAAACATTGCAGTAACGAGTGAAGTATGCATTTGATTTTGTAGTGGTTTCAGCTCCGTCTGTAGAAATGAATTCCGTACATGGAAAGATTCCTGGAAGCCCACTACGGGTCCCAGCCTGCCCACTAAGGGGGGCCCCAGCGAGCCCACTACGGGTCCCACCTAGTCCTGGTAGATTCTCGATGTCACCAAAACTTGATAGGATTGATTCAGTTCATTTGACTTTGAGACAAGTTGCAAGAGCTACACAAAACTTTTCACCATCATTGAAACTTGGTGAAGGAGGATTTGGGACCGTTTATAAAGCGCAATTACAAGATGGTCAAACGGTTGCCATAAAACGAGCAAGCAAGGTATAATGATCAGTTGATCAATTGTTTAGAATTTATATACTTTTGTAATATTTTTACCCTTTGCAAATAGAACCTTTTAATTCATCGAGGATCCATAGATGTGACATCGAGCAAGATATATAGGTCAAGCAGGTTGGGTGACGGGTCGAAACAAGTCCACACCCCACACGATGTTGACCCATAACCAATTTTTTGTCTTAAATAATTAATGAGCTAATATGATTACCAAAACTTATTACACTAACAATCTAAACTTTGAGTAAAGTGATTTTGGAGGCTGCACATATTAAAGGTTTTAGGTGACTTTTGATCCATTCCCTTTTGACCGATTCATTTATAATCAAAGAGGTCAAATTCATCAGGTAAATGGGATCCACATTCCACAGTCACATAAGTTTTTGTTTGTATAAATTGTTCCCCTTTTGTTTGTATAGTTTAGTTATATATCTTTGTTCCAATACATTTTGACTTCTTTTTTTGTCAAACTGTTCTATCTTCAAATTGCCAATCATAGTGAATTTTCTTATGTTTTGTAGATTCAATATACTTCACCCTTGACAGCTCTGCTCTATGATCTAACTTGATGTTCTTGTTTACCTAAAAATCTAATCTTTTTATACCACGCAAATTCAAATGTAGCATAAAGTTGTAGAAGTTTAAAGTTTCATCTTCCATGCAGGAACACTCTGATGCTCTAAGAAGTGAATTTAGAAGTGAGATCGAGTTACTTGCAAAGATTGATCATCGGAATCTAGTAAAATTGCTTGGTTATGTCGACAAAGGAAACGAGCGCCTTATTATTACAGAGTATGTACCTAATGGTACACTTAGAGAACATTTAGATGGTAAGATCATCATATATACGACATTATATTGTATTCAAATTGTTATATTAACGATGATAGTAATAATAATGTTTATGTCATTTCTTTTCATAGGTATTCATGGAATTTGCTTAGATTTCAGTCAACGGCTTGAAATTTCCATCGACATTGCTCATGGTCTAACGTACCTTCACTTATACGCAGGTGGCTCTCTTTGGTTTACTTTTTCTAAAGGGGTGTTTTGATGTGCGTTTTGGAATAAAATGTGAGATAATGAGCTTGTTGGTTGTGCTTTTGATATTTGATGTTTATCAGTGGTTCGAGTGTTTGGAAAACATATTATTATCAGAATTTTCTGAACACTCGAACCACAGATAAACAAAAACGGACATCCACACTCACCCTAGTTAGTTTATTGCATAACGAGCCAACTTAGCGAGTGAAAATGGGCTCATTTGATTACTCAAGTCGGGTTTGGGCTAGAATTTATGTTGCATACTCGTTTGGTTATTCGCTTATTGTATATAAATTTTCCCAACAGAAAAACAAATAATTCATAGAGATGTGAAGTCATCCAACATTCTTCTTACCGATAGGATGCGGGCCAAAGTGGCTGATTTTGGGTTCGCGCGGCTCGGGGATACCGAGCCCGGTAAAACCCATGTTTTGACCAAAGTCAAAGGGACAGTCGGGTACCTTGACCCGGAGTATATGAGAACCTTTAAACTCACCCCGAAAAGTGATGTGTTTTCTTTCGGGGTTCTACTCGTAGAAATTCTTACAGGCCGTCGCCCCGTTGATTCAAGGCGGACACCGGAAGAAAAGGTCACTATCAAATGGGTAAGCTTCTATCCCGCCGCATAAATATGTTGTACATTTGGCATTATCACTGTCATCTTTCTTATTTAGTAAGTAAACAAACAAACAAACATACCCAGTGTATCCCGCTGAAAAGCAGGGTCTGGGGGGTATGTGGTGGCAAGTCTTTCCTCTATCCTGAGAGATAGAGAGACCGCTTCCCAAGAGACCCCGACTCGTTCTTATTTAGTAAGTACTAAGGGTGTAAATGAGTCGGGCATAGCCCGAGCTTGCCTAAGCTTGAGCTTGATAATTTTTAACTTGACCTTGGCTACTCTATTATTAGTTAAAATATATTCTTATTTTATTTATGTATAAATATAATTATACATATATTAATATTCATATATGTAAGAAAAAGTATATTTTTCTGTTGTGTCATATAAATTTATTATTAAAATAATATTATAAAATTTAATCCGGGCTCTAGCTCGGACTAAGCTCGTTTATTCTTAGCTCGATTCGAGGTTTTAACAAGCTGATCTCGCAAAAGCTTAGCTCATTTACACCCCTCCATTAAAAAAAAGGACTTTTTGCTGTTATCAACATGGTTATCTACAAGATGCAGTAAGAGTTGTACCTCGGTCTCCTATCGGGCCAGGCATTGGCATGTTGTACTATGCGCATTAAAACTCGTACATTGTTTTCGCAGGCCTTTGGAAAACACAGCAATGGTGAAACGATGGATCTAGTGGACCCGCAAATGATGGAAGCCGTGGACGAGAAAATCTTCAAGAAGATGCTGGATCTGGCTTTTCAATGCGCGGCCCCTACAAAAGCTGATCGGCCCGATATGAAGGCCGTCGGGGAGCGATTATGGGCGATTCGAGTGAAGTATATTAAACGTGGAGGAAGAGAGTGATCTGAAAAAAGCTTTCAGTTCTTGTATTGTAGATTTGTAAACTTGATAATGAGTTTAGATATGATTGCTTTGATGGGTTGTACCATGCAGGTGAGTTTGCATGGGTCAGTTGTGGTCGAGTACAAGTGTACAATGCGTATTAGTATAAGTTTAAATTCGTCATCGTTCCCTTATAGCTAAGGCCCAAAAGGTTGAATTTAACGAGTTTTCAACTGGACCTTCTATCGGGCCCAAAGCCCACACTTTCCAGCTACAAGCCCAGATCCAATAGAACTCCGGTCTAAAATTTAGAGGTGTACAAACCGGTTCAATTTTTAAACCACCAGACCATTTTTTTATTTTTTTTATTAAACCGGTTTGGTTTATAACTTAGTTTTTGTAACTGAACACTTAAACCCCTCAAACCGGTTTGGACCAGTTTTGAAACCGGTTTGTTTAAAAAAACCGGTTTTCTTTCTGGTTTAATTGTTATTTGAACCGATTTTAGATATCAGACTACCATATTGGTATACAAACTGGCAGTTCAAATCGGGCTGGAACCCTTTTTTTTTCACAAACCAGATCAGTTTTTTTCTTGAACTGGTTTTTTTGTCCATCTCTAGTCCAGATGTAATCATCACCCGATCCACATTTATGAAATGGATAATAAAAGAAACAAAATAAAAATTGTGTAACACATACTTATATTTGCTGTTAAAAATAGTAATTCTAGCAGTTTCACCTAAATATAATAATCAGTATACATAATAAAAAGAAACATTGCAAAATCTTAATTAATAATCCAAAATAATACAACAAAGAATGTTTTTGGATGAAGGTACATTGCAGCTATTAGTTCTCCAAGTTGCTTGATGTTGTACAGAAGGTTATAAACAGAAAACAGTCAATAACCATAACCATATACATATAAACGATTTAGTAAATTACAATTACTATAATAATAAATTGGATATAATTTACAAAGTACAAAAGAAAGAAATATATTCAAAGGAGAGTTAACTACTCAAAGTGTAAAGAGCAAATTAAACTTAATAAGTACACAAAGTTACTATAACCAGTATCTTAAGCAAGTAATATATGTGTGTGTATGTGTGTTCCTCATGTAAAGATTTAGGTAATTGCATTAATCTAATAGGTGGAATTCTCCAACCCATTAAACCTTTTTTTAACCACAGTTTACAACTCGTTTAAATGTGTGATATAAGTTGACGTCTTTGTATGAACAAATAGATGTATTAAGTTAATTCAATTTGTCAACCTGAAACTTGTCAACCTGACATGAACATGTAGTTATAAGTTAACAAACAAACAAAAATTATGAACATCAGCATTCGGCTAGTCAAAATAGACCATAGTGAACATAACAATAACCGAAAAACAGTACATACAAATCATGCATGTGTATGAATTTGTTTACATTATAGCAAGGGCTAATAATCCTTATCTATTTGCATATGGATCGATATGATCGACCATTGTTTCTTATCTTGATCTACTTAGAGGAGCATAATCGACAACAAAATTATGTCTCTTTGAAGGAGCAGACGCAGGGATGCGTTTCTTTTTGGATAGCATGTTGAACACCATACGAAAATCCTTTGCAACTGGTTCTTGTTTTCTCCAATATTGCTTTGGAATGATGCCTACGCGTCTAGGAGAAGCGCTCGGCATAACAAAGATTAAGAGGAAGATGAAAGATAGAAATTTGTAAGAAAAAAATCCCATGAGGGCAATAGTCTGGAGAACAAATACAATCTTTATAAAAGGATCAAAGTTAGGGTTTATATAAACGTGTGTGCATGTTTGTGTGTTTGTGAATGGGGTTTAATAATAAAAGGAGGGTAAAGTTTGTGTAAATTATAAGAAAGTAGTAGAACGTTTCGCCCGGTACACTGGAGCTTTTATATATATATTTATAATTGAAAACAGTGAAAACCAGAGGTTACATATATGTAAGTACGTATTACAAAGTGTATAACTAATAGATACATATATGTAAGGGTTATGTATATGTAAATACGTGTTACCAGGTGTACAACTAAGAGTTACGTACATCTAACTCATACAAGTTACGTATACGTAACTCGATTCATTATCATCGTCAACCTTGGAGTTTAAATTAAAAAATAAATAGTGACCTCAAAAAATAATGTTAAAGTTTACTCAAATATACTTTAGACAATCAAAAATTAAATCAATTATAAATTATGTGATTGGATAGTAATGGTTTTCACGGTTTTCAATTATAAAAATGCTTTTTATTTGATCCCTCCCCTATATATATATATATATATATATATATATAGAGGAGGGATCAAATGGAAACCAACATTATATTTGAAAACCGTGAAAACTACCATCCACCAATCACATTTTTTCTTAAATAATCCAGATTTATTAATTCTAAAGGGCAATTTAGTAATTTTGACATTATAATATTTATTAGATACTTAATTTATCAAACTAATTCCCTGATTTTTCTCTTAACCAAATCCGGTTACACATTCGTTCTTCTCTTCCAAATATTCATCAATTATACTTTTGATTCGTATTAGAAATCAGTGTTAAATGTTAGGTTTCAATTTTGCCAATTCGTTATTCTATTCTATTTCGCTGTGTAATTGAATCGCAATATTCAATTTTTCCAATTCAATTTGTTTGTCGGACGTGATGAATCCATTATCGAAGAATTCAGTTGTCGATTGTTCAATTCATTGTAACGATGCAGTTGATTTGACTGGACGATCGGGTATTGAAGATGCTGCTTGTGCGATTCAAGAGGTGTCAGGTGATGCGTTGTTTATTTGTAATGATCGACATCAGGAGATTATGCCTGGTAACGTACAAGACGATGACGAAGGTATGTATTCTGTTTTTTTTATATTCTTTACATATATGTATCTACGAACCAAAACGAAAGGCATTTAGAATATTAATTTGTGTTTTGCTGTTTCGTACATATATGTACCTACGAGCTTAATTGGTATATATTTGTTCTAATGGTTTAATTGGTGGCAAAATTTTTAATTTATTAATGTATTATGGTCTTTTTGAATGAGAATGGACTGGACGTTGTATTTAATTGTATATATATTGTTATGAAGTGTTAAAATTGTAATAGAACAAATGGTTTATTGTGTTGTTCTTACATATATGTACCTACGAGATTAATTGGTTTATATTTGTTTTTAATGGTTCAGTTGTTGGCAAAGGTTTTAATTTATTAATGTTTTGTGTTCTTTTTGTATTTTTGATACTTGACCCTTGAGGTGTATATATATGTTGTTCATTTTGACTTTTTTTGGTTTTGGATTGTACATATATGTATCAAACAAGTATGTTTTAACAATAATGGTTTGTATGATGATGCAGATAACGACACGTATGTTGATTGCAACCAAAACCATTCAATTGATAATCAGAATGATGCTTTATTTCTTACTGGTGTTGAAAATGAAGGTAAGTTATCGACATCATTATAAAAAAAATTTCTTTTTTTTCATCTTTTTTTAATATCTTTTATTTATGGTTTTTGCAGATTCAATGCGAAGCAGTATATACCAATCCCCGAATGGTTCTAGGTATTGGACTCCTATTGTTCCCGTAGATCATAAGCCAGTCGTTGGATCTAGGTTTCAAAACTGGCATGACGCATTAAGGATGTATGAGGCATACGCTGAGAAGGCTGGGTTCAGTACTCGTCTAAGTATAGTAAAAAAGAAAAAAGGTGTGGTTACTCATAGATACATTTTGTGCAACAAGGCTGGAATACCTAATGGCAAAGTCAACGACAGTTTGGATGTTAACTCAAAATCTCGTGTCCGTCGAAGAAACTTTAAGGTTTGTGATTGTCGCGCTCGTATAAAGTTTAAGTCTATTGAAGGAACTGAAGGATTTGAAGTTTACGGTTTTATCGAGGCACACAACCATGGGTTGGTGAATTCGGATAATTTAGACCTGACGAGAAAGAAGCGTAGGCTGGAATTTGTTGACAAGGAGTACATTGCTAAGTGTCGTTTGGCAAGTGTTGGTCCTTCGAAAGCACATAGGCTGCAAGTTGCATTAAAGGGGGGTCATCATATGGTTCGAGGGACTAAAACTGACTATAAAAACTTTAGTAGGGATATAACCAACTTCATTGGTGATAGTGATTGTCAATTTTTTATAGATAGGATGGAACATCGGGTGTTATGTGAAAACAATTTCACCTTCAAGTTTGTAGCAGTTGGCGACGAGATTAGGAATCTGTTTTGGGTAGATGAGGTGTCTAAGGTCAATTATCAAGCATTTGGTGATGTGCTAGCATTTGACGCAACATACCAGACTAACAAGTATGTTAGTTATTATAGATTTTTTATATTTTTCATAATTGAATAATATATGTATTATGCAGGTATAATATGACTTTCGTGCCATTTACTGGCGTTGATCATCATAAAAGTTGTGTCACTTTTGGTGCGGCATTGTTGTACGATGAGACCATTGAATCATACACTTGGTTGCTCAATTGTTTTATGGAAGCTCATAACCACAAGCAGCCATTATTAGTTCTAACGGATCAAGATGCAGCTATGAAGCAGGCAGTGTTAAAGGTGTTGGATAAATCAATTCATAGGCTTTGTATGTGGCATATCACCAATAAACTCCCGTCTAAGGTTTGCTAATATTTATCATGCTTTAAGTCCATATGTTTTCAATGTATTTTCAAATTAGGTACATATACGTATCAAACATATTTGAAGAGACACAATCTCCTGTTAATTTTTTTTTTTTGGATCTTTTTTCAAATTTGTGTTCGAAACAACATCTAACTATTTTTTAATTTTGAAGGTGTCTGGACATTTATTGAACAACACTAATATTCGTGCATCCATTCACAAGCTCGTATGGAATGTCTATTTATCTCCATCTGACTTTGAGTGTAGATGGAAGTTATTAATGGAGAAGTTTGATCTACAAGATCACAAATGGCTATCCGATATGTTTTCTATAAGAGAGCAGTGGGTGCCCGGATATTTTAAGGATATCCCAATGTGTTGTTTGATGAAAACTACATCAAGATGCGAAAGCTCGAACTCATATTTCAAAGTTAATTCTAGTCCATACAACAATCTTGTACAGTTCCTACTTTGTTTCGACAATGCTATAGATGGTCAAAGATATAATCAGCGTGTTCTAGAATTCAACACCACTACCACAGTTCCTACTTTCCTAACTAGTTTACTAATTGAACGTCATGCTTCTGAGATATACACACGTAACATATTTTTGGAGGTGCAAAAGGAGATACAAAAGTGCAATACGCTATGTTACATAGTCAACCGTGAGGTAACGGACGGAAAATATAACTATATCATTGCACATCAAGATAATAGGGCGGATGTCATAAATGAATTTAAGGTATATTCTTGTTTATTTTTTGCTTTTTTTATGAAACATTATACTCATGTTATTTTCTTTACTTACGTATATCAACCCTTACAATTACATTCCTGTCCTATATTCTTATTTTACAATATATATAAGTAGTAGGTAATTGTTAAAATGGTAATACTAAAAGTGTTTTTTCACCTTTAATTAAGTGTTCATATATGTACCAGTTACAGTCTTACCCAAATGATGATGTGGAGTTACTTTAAAACAATGGTACATATATGTAAATATACTTGAATATACTTTCATTATCAAAGTTTTACTCATATGATGTTGTGGGGTTTCTTAAAACAATGGTACATATATGTACCAAATTCATATTAATCTAAATCAAACTATTTCCATACACAGATAATTGTTTTATTGAATCATCTTTTTATTAATTACTCATCTATATTTTTTACAAGTCCAGGTTATTCTTCATTCCTCGAACAATTCAGTCTCATGTTCTTGCATGTCATTCACACGTGTTGGATATATATGTAGACATGTGTTCTGCGTACTAAGGCATCATAAGATTGAAAAAATTCCACAACAATATATACATGGACGATGGAGAAAAGATGCGCTACCAAAAAAGGTTTTTAGTATGGAATACAGATACTGTGCTAATCGGTCTGAACATTCTTTAATTAGATATCGTATAATGGATAATATGCAGCAATGCGTTGATAGGATAAGGTTGGATACAGAGAGGCTAAAATTGCTGGAACTGCACGTTCAAGAGATTAAGACAAAAATCTTTAATGAATTTCCACATGATCCATCATACAACCAAAAAGGTGTTGTTTTTGAAGAGGTTTTACATCAACCTCATCCTAATAAAGTACACTACAAACCACCGAATGGAATAAGGAACAAAGGTTGTGGGAGGAATAGGCGACTGATTGGTCCTGGTGAGAAGGCAAAGTCCAAAACGAAGAAGCCTAAGAGGTTATGTAAATTTTGTGGAAAATATGTTCGTGGTCATGACTCTCGCAATTGCCCTGAAAAATTGAAATTACTTAATAAGGAGATGTGCAAAGAACGTAATGAAGAAGACGAGTTATCAGATCAATCATCTGATTACATTTCAACTGAAGACGAAAGTGACGACGGAGAAGATCAAGAACAATCCAATGAGGACGATCAGGAGTAGATGTTTAAGTTTTTTTGTTTTTAATAATATCAGTACGTTATAAATTTTCACTTTGACTTTAGAAATTTTTATTAATTACATTTTTTTGTTAACTTGTTAATGCACTCATACACATGGGTACATGTTGACATTCAAAATGTGCATATACGTACCATTTGTTCATATTGGAATGGGCTATATGTATATGTATTTTTGTTAGCATAAAATTATGTATACTTGTCCGTATATAGGTCAATGGTACCAACAATTGTATGAGCATATATGTAACAATTGTATTTAAAATTCATACCTAAAACATTATTCATATCTTAAATTTCAGAATACATTTTTACATGACTTTTTCCAAACAGTACATATATGTATTAACTTTTATGATATTTCCATAAGTAAAGATATGAATTTAAACATGAAGATGAAATTGTTATGAATGTGGTACATATATGTAACAATGTACATATATGTACATATATGAATGTGGTACATATATGTAACAATGTACATATATGTTATGAAGTAGAAACTCCACAACATCCCATGAGGATCCAATGATAATGAAAATATATGCAAGTATATGTACATATATGTACCATTGTTTACAGTAACTCGGCATCATCATTCAGCGTAAGATTACAACTTGTACAAAATGATTAAACATATCATTCCAAAGCTTTCATAATTACCACAACAAAATTCATAACCATATGTCATATCATTCTAAATAACTTATAATAATCTATAAATTTCCATATCCGTTTGTTGACCCAATAAAAAAAAACTAAAAACCATCAAATTACTTCAAAAATTGAACGCCATGATTTTAAATTTATGCTCTTGATTCTTGATCCAATGATTCAGCTTCCTGCATCACCTTAGCCTTGTAGATATTAAAATCGGAAGTTAGAATTTTGAACGCGTATTTCTTCCTCAAATTTCTGATTTTTGTCTTCATTTTGTTTTCGTCTGAAGGAAAACCACAATCCCAGTTTTTTACGTGACTTCCCATGAATGTCTCCATGTGTCGCATTAGAAATATGCCACAATCCACCGCGTTCTTCCTTGTACTCCAGCTGATTTTTAACTTCACAGGTATTGCGGCTTCAATCTCTTTCCATTTTGGATGATCCAATGATCTCAAATACGCCACCAGAATATGTTTCTGCAATTTATAATTTAAACAATACGTCACAATTACATTTATGGACATTTTCAAATTTAATTATGAAAATATAATATATGATAATAAAAAACAACATACCACTTTAAAGGGTGTTCCTTTTTTGCCAAACTCATCATCATCCTCAAAACTAATAATACTTTGATTGTTAGCCATATTGTCAATCACTGTGATGCCCGGGTACTTTAATTCTAAGCATATCAAATAAAAATGGTTTTTCTCTAAGATTGGGAAAAATAAAAGGTCACAGTTCTTTAGATCGCCAACACCCACGCCTCCTTCCAGAAAATTCTCAAAGTTTGTCCTAAAATGAATTAATCGTTCTTCATCACTTTCTACGTTGCTTTCAATTATCCACCCAAGCTGTCAAGTTAAACAACTATACGTTAGAAAGGTTATTACATGATATATTTCATGCATTTGAATGTAGCATACTTACAAAAGGGTTTATCCCACTAAAAATACGATATGGTGAGCTTGGGCTTCTATCTTTTTCAGTGTGGTTTAAAACTTTAGCCCAGGAATCGATCACATCATTAAATATTTGTTGCCCCGGTGTCAAGCTGATAAGATGGTATAAAGTTGTACCAGGCCAATTCTTCGTTCCAAATATTGGTACACTGCATAAATAAGTCCAAGTGTATGTATAATAAAGGTACATCATTTACAAGGCAAAACAGTTAAATTTTTATAATACAAGTGGTACATATATGTACCACTGTTTTATAACTGGGGGTTGCAATTCTTCGTTCCAAATGTTGATTTTTTTCATATAAATCAACAAACTTCATGTAACTCCTTTACAATACTAATTTAAGATAATAACTGGGGGTTGCAATCATGTTTAAATTGTCTGCTTACTAATTTAATATGTTAAAAAAAAACAGAAATTTTTATAATACAAGTGGTACATATATGTACCACTGTTTTATACTATGTTGAAGAATAATAGTGGTACATATAAAGTCACATTAGTACTTTGATGGTTTTTAATACATATATGTACCAAGTGGTACATATATGTACCACTGTTTTATATTATGTACCACTAGTTTAATACATATATGTACCAAGTGGTACATATATGTACCACTGTTTTATACTATGTACCACTAGTTTAAATCATGAACCTTCATGCCTGTCCTTGTCAAAACAAATAACATATAATAACCAGAATGTTAGTTTACTAAATAGTACATATATGTACCACTTAGAATGTTAGTTTACCAAGTAGTACATATATGTACCAATGGGGTTTATAAACTTGTTATATTTCTCTAATTGCTAAATTAGAGAGATACATATATAAGTACAGTAATGTGTATATATAAATACACATTATTGGTATTTACCTAAAAGTTCTTGCCGCATCTTTAAGATCCATCTCATTCCTGTTATAACAATTTTAATAAATCACCAACACATAATCGGATGATAAATACGGAAAATACTAAATTCGGCTATAGAAACTTACTGTTTACTCAACTCCCAATCGTTTAAAGATTTTTAAGCTCCTCTAATTTCCTGCATATACATATATGTAAATGATTAGGCACAGAATCACATGATTGAAAAACGTTAAATTTATATCTTACCCCTCATCAATTGATCCTGCCATCAAATACTTCCATATCTTCAATTCTTCTTTGGTAACCCCCTTATTCAAATCTACCTGCCTGTCTATGTATGGTGAGACGTTCTTTGACGATGGTTGTTTTACTCGTTTACCCTTTCCCCTTGTGCTAGTTCCTGTGACTTTGCTCCTTGCGTCCTTACCTCCTATCACATTTTCACATGAAGGTCCTTTAAACCTTTCGTCTATTTCATTAAAATCTTGTGTTAGTCCAAGACTGTAGCTTGGACAGTTGTTTAAATCATGACTTATCGTCTTACCCGATCCCTTTCTAGCTGATTCTAACTCCACAATATCAGATACCTCCACGGCAAGCTGTGTCCATGCCTCTGCTTGATGTATTGGTATGTCCATATTTTTAGATATATTTTGCTCTTTTGATGTTTTCATTTGTTCTTCTGATAACTCATCCTCGCTCCCTTTTCCATCTTTTGATGTTTTCATTTGTTCTTCTGATAACTCATCCTCGCTCCCTTTTCCATCATCTACTAATTCCACTGCACACCCATACAGCTCTCTATACCTCTCTTGATAAGCGATCACATTATTATCATCAGGAAACATCTTCATTGCTGCCCTGACGGCCTGCTCATATTTCAATTTGACCTTAATGTTTAGAGAGTGTATTTTGTCAAGAATATCTAGATTTCCCTGCAATAATGAATAATTTTAATGGAGTTAACAATTACCCTTTAATTTCAGTCATTATAATTACCATTAAAATATATACCTTTAATGTTGAATTATCCAAATCATCCAACGTTTCTGCATCATCGACGTCATGTTTCTCACAACTATTCGATTCGCTTTCTTTCAACAATTCTTCCGTTTCAGCATCATCTTCTTCCATATACTGCTCAGTTATTTCACCTAAACCAAAACCTCCAGAAACTAAAAGTTCTTGTTCTTCTCTTTTCTTTAGCTTGTCCATTGTCCAAAAAGCAAGTGGGGACATTTTCCTATCGTGCTCCATTGCCGGGCATGTTACACAATCCACGTACAAAAGCTATGATGAAATTCAAACAAATTAGTGACTGAAAATTTGCATATATTTAACATATAAATGAGGTATTAGTTTAAGATTCAATTTTTCTATCCTACCATAATGGATATTAAACACATGACAATTGTACATATATGTATCAGTATGTCCACCATATCTTGTAAGTTATACACTGATTTAGATTCAAATGTGATATCATACCATAATGGATTCTAAAACTAATAATCACTATTTCTAAATTAATTATGACAAAGTACATATATGGACCAGTATATCCACACTAACTTTGATAGTCACATACAGTATTTACACAATCCACGTATGGACCCGTATGACAAAAGTACACAATCCACGTACAAAAGCTATGATGAAATTCAAACAAAGTAGTGAGTGAAATTTTTCATATAACTAACATATAAAGAGATATCAGTTTAACATTCAAATTTTCTTTCCTACCATAATGGATTATGAAACACATTAAAATAGTACATATATGTATCACTATGTCCACCATATCTTGTAAGTTATATCCAGTTACTGTTCATATATGTATCAGATTTAGATTCGAATGTTATATCATACCACAATTGATTTTTAAGCTCATAATCACTATATCAAATTAATTATGACAAAAAGTACATATATGGACCAGTATATCCCCATAACTTTGATATTCACATCCAAAATAACAGTACATATATGTTTCTATGATATGATTCAACTGGTTTTAATGCAAAATCCATCAGTTGTATTACGTTATCATATTAATTATAAGTTTAATACAAAAGGTTATGTTTACTTTACCGTAAGTATTGTCAGTGGACCAACAAAGTGGCTTAGTAGGTTGCACCGTACCCAATTCTCCTTGCATTTTTTAATAGCATCTTCTATTAATCCACACCAATCAAACTCCTTTATGTCTGTCTCAACCATCATTGATTTTACAATTTGACAAAAGCACTTGCCATTCTTTCGACTAAACACCATTGTGTAGTAGAACAAGACTAAAAAATCCATCTTAAAGTAAAAATAGTCTTTGTATTCCCCTTCAACTATTTTATCAACTATATCTGATGGTCCAACATTAACCCCCTCATAACGAGCCCTCCATTTAGTGTAGTCCGCACTAACC
Organism: Flaveria linearis; assembly: GCA_024085815.1. Lineage (NCBI taxonomy): Eukaryota > Viridiplantae > Streptophyta > Magnoliopsida > Asterales > Asteraceae > Flaveria > Flaveria linearis. Next base: position 4,624,725 of record CM044015.1, read on the forward strand.
TTGCTATCCTTGCTCATCAACTCTATGCCCCCATTCGGAACCCCAAGCAGTTTATAAATTGCTCCTCTATCAACATTCACTCTTCCTCTACTTGTTTTAATAATCAGTTGGTTAGGCTCCAACATGTCAACAACATAATGACCGAGCTTTGACGGTATACCATCCACATTGAATCTCAACAACCTACCAAAACCCATGCTCACTACCACGTCTCTTTGCTGTTTGTTTAATTTTGAAACTGCTGTGAAGAACTGCTTGGGTGAAGAACGCGTACGTATACCAAACCATTTTCTTTGTACTGTAACCCTCTTTTTCATCTCTTTTTTAATTTGCTTTCCAATACTTCCTTCACATTACAAAAAAATGACTTCACAAACTACGTTGATGAAACATAATATATTATTTAAAAGAAAACACAACTTAGTACGTAGTTATCAATATTACCTCCGCTTATCTTAGTTTTTTTCCTTGGGTTATGTTCTTCCATTTCATCATCTTGACATGTAGAATGTTTTTCAGTAACATCAACCGTCGCAGTTCTTTTTCCTGTTTCGATGATATAAATATATTATAAGTTACTGTCAATGTTTGAAATGATATCATTATTACACACATATTCAACGTTAAGATCACACTTACTTAGTACTCTTTTCTTTTTTGATACCATCTTCTTTCTTCCTTCTTTATTATTTCCTTTAGCTTTTTTATTGCCTGCATATTTTCTCAATTCCTCTTTAAATGATTCTAACTCCACAATATCAGATACCTCCACAAGTAGTACATATATTTGACTTACCCTCCAATGATGCTTCACGTTCAAACACCATTTCTCTTAACTCATTCTCATTATTATCTTCATCCACATTATCAGCAACCAAATGCCCATCCTGATGAACTTCTCCTACAATTAAATGTTTACACTTTTCAATATACGTGTCAATTATTTGGTACACATATGTACCACCAGTAAATATATTTTTTTAACTTTATTTGCACCTCATGATAGAATGGTTATTATTTACTTGACTATCAACCTAGATATTGTATAGTAGGTAGGTGTTGTAATTATAATCAGACACATATGTACCACTACCATTTTTTCAGCATTACATATATGTACCAATCATGGTTCATGGCAGGCTTATCATGTTTTAAGGCATAAATGATATATTATTATAATTCTATACATATTACTAAACAAAACACATATTGGAAAGAGGTTCATAATTCACAAGTAAATCATGTACCCGCGTTCAATTGATCAACTCCTTTATCCCTTTCTTTGTATCCTTCATTTTGGGTTCCACCTTCTATGTCAGTGGTCATATGTTCTTCCTTGTCTGTTTTTTATATACGGGGAAGATATTAACAATTACAAGTCATATTAGTTCAACGGATCATCATTAGTATAAGGAAATAATTTAAAATATAAAAAACACAGATCATAATTAGTATAAGGATAAAGTAAAAACCTTGATCAACAGTGCGCCTTTCGTTAATTTTTCTAAATTGTTCCTTCACTTCATTTATTATTTTCCTCTTCTCAATTAATCTCTTCTTGCGTTTACTAACTGAAAAATACAATTAAATACTAAATTATATATATGTTCATTACATTTATTATACTGGTAACAGTTTATATACATACATGTATTTGTTTTATTTAAATAATATATACATAACATAACAGGATCACTATTGTTCATATATGCAGTTGATACATATATGTACCAGAAACTTTATATATGTGAACAAGTAGCCAAAAACATATGCACCCAAACACATATATGTACCTGTTTTATTAAAACAACATATATAGAACATAACAGGATTCACTTTTGGTCCAAATGTTTTACCTTCGATTTGAGGCGATGGGTCTTCAATATCGTCTACCTCAATCGGATCATCGGAAGTGTTTGTGAACTTACTAAAACTTGTCCGTTTTGCGATCCTTTCACTTTTCATTTTAACTGCATACCAAATTATAGTGTTTAAACGGATTCAAAATACAACATAATTAACATAATTCTATGCACACATTTACACAAAAAAAGTCCTTGTGAATATGTATGTCTTTAAGGTTCATATATGTACCATTACAAATAAGCTTCCATATACTCAGAGTAATATTTAAAATTATAAGATTTCTCAGTATTATCTTCAAGTAAATTAAGTCTTTAAACTCCTAATAATCTTATTTGAAATGTTAAAAATGTTCATTCAACACAACTGTAATCGAATTAAATTTTCGGTACATATATGTACCATCGGTTACCTCTTCACTATTTTCTGTACATAACACAGCAAACAACCCAAAAAAACCTATTTTATCTCTTCGATTTCTACTAGTTTTAACATTCATCACCCACAATTCCATCTATAATCATCAACTCACAAACCCTAACTTATTGGGTTACAAAAAACTGTACCGATACATCGGTACACATATGAACAATACACAAAAAATTACTTCAATATGTACCGATTTCAACAAATCACTCTCATTACAAAGAAAATTCATCAAAATCAACAATATTCACAAATGTATATCGTTTTCGGCATTTATAGGAATCAATTTTGGAAAAAATTATAACTTTTGCACAATTACGAACCTTGAAGTTACTTTGTTCGTGCGACTGATCTTGGTCTTCAATCTTCTTCTTCAACAATGTGATGAATTCTCAGTGTCGAATCATTGTATATCACTAAAAGATTGTTGTATATTTGATTTGATTCGGTTATTTTGGGGAATTCGATAGCAGTGAGAATAAGAGAGTTTTTTTAGGAATGAAATGAGGGATCGGTTACTAGAAATTGTATACCCAAAATGCCCTTATTAATATTAAATATATTTCTTACTTATTCACTTAACAAAAATAAACATGTTAATTAATGACCATTGATCTAAATGATCAATGGTTATTAATTAGTTTTCATAGTTTTCATCCTAAGAGTGGTTTCTATTAGATCCTCCCCCTATATATATATATATATATATATATATATATACACACACACACACACACACACACACTAGTAGGAAACCCGCGCTATGCTGCGGCGGTAATAATTACCAACCATGAGATTTAATTGGAGTGTTGTATGCGTACATGTGTGATAATTACCAACCATGAGATTTAATTGGAGTGTTGTATAGGTCATCTAAACTCCATAACTTCAGAGTGAGATCGCTGAACAATCAAAAATATCAATAATTTAGGAAAAGTATTTCGCCATAAGAAACTGTATATGAACAAATCCAATAAGCATTACCTACTACCACTGACAAAAAAATTCTGTAATTTCTTTGCAAAAGCAACTGCTCCAATCCCTCCCATGAGACCTCTTCCAACTCCAATGTAACATCGACTGTTAGAATCCCATAATCTTACCTGCCAGGTAAAATAAAATTGGACAGTGACTTCATGAAAATCACCACAAAAAATTAACAATTGAACACACAAAAATTAAACAGAAAGAGAGCTCATGGTATTATCTTTGCTCCCTGTTACATTTAATGTTCTTCCAAAGCTTGTCGTACAAACAAGAATTAGCATGGTAAGTGTTCTAATCGAATTTAACATCTCAATGAAATTCCATTAAGTTAACTTAACACATTAGAATTGAGTCCAAAAAACCAAACTCATGTTTAATAATCATAAAGATTCACACTACAATTGGGTCAAAAAGTAACCCAAAATACACTTTAAATGATCTTAATGATCAAAAGACACTTTAACCGAACTTATTTTATTATGATCTTAGAGATACACACTTTAATTGGGTCAAAGTAACCCGAAATAGACTTCAAATGATCTTTGCGATCAAAACCCACTTTAATAGGTCAAAACAACCCAAACACACTTTAAAATGTGCTTTGTGATCAAAACACACTTTAAGCGGTTCAAAACAACCCAAACACACTTTAAATGATCGAAACATATTTTAAATAGGTCAAACAACCCAAGCACACTTTAAATTATCCAAGTGATCAAACCACACTCTAAACAGGTCAAAACAATCTACATTTTATATAATCATAACTATCAAAACACAATTTAAATGGGTCAAAACAATCAAAACTTTGCTCCTTGTGAATTTTCATCATTGTTTTATCATCCATATCAGGACAATCAACACTTGGGTCCCGTTCAGCATTGATCCTGTCTCTCCGACGTCGCTGCTAAGGCAAAAGCTAATTAATCCCTTCAAATACTAAAAAAATATAACAAAATAATAATTAATTAGCCAAAATACCTTATCATGTTGTCCCGGTCTAAGTGGGACCACGGCTGAACTCCATTCATCATATCGTTGATAGGAATGACGTAATAAAGCATGGTGTGCAGATGCCGCAGCGGAAGCATCTGGCAGAAATCTTGTGAATTCATCAAGAAGATTAGGATGATCATCAAAAAGTGAAGCAACCTGCATACGGTACAAGCAGTGAATCATATATGATTTTATAGAAACTATTTTTATAAAATCCTACAAAAACTCACCTGCCCCTCCCCCTCCTAAACCTGCCCCTGCCCCTGCCCCTCCTGCTGCCTCACCCCCTCCTCCCGGGGCTTATGGTTGGCCATATCTTCAATTTAAATATGAACATTTGTATGTATGCAATTTGCTACTTTACAGCTGCTTTCTTGATATAAATTGTAGTTGCTATTTACTTCATAAGAAACAATCACATGCCATCACATTCAGAAAGAAAAAGAGCTCCATTTTCTCAGTGTAATGGTAACACACAAAAGTTCAAATGACCTAGGTTTCATTGCTACATCCACGTGCATGCTAATTTTCAGATCAAATGGCCCATCTAAAAGTCAATATGGCATTTAAAATACTGTAGGCAGTGACGAATCTAGAAAGTTTCATCATTGGGCTTTGAATACATGTCGGTCTGAAAAAGAGTCAAGTAAAAACGATAAATATAGAAACATCATATTGAAATCAACAATAAACAGACTAATAATGTCATGGGAATTGCAGGTTCCAACATACATGTGGTACAAACATCATAGAACAAACCACACAATTATTCTGTTTACCCAAAACTAACTAAGCAGACCAAAAAATATATATATACATATATATATATGTATATATATATATATATGTATATATATATATGTATGTATGTATGTATATATATACATTTATGTAATCCATTCAATAGCATGAATAACTCGGGAAATCAAAGTGGTCCGTCTACTCAACCTCCTCCACAAAGGGAGCAACCTCTAGGTGATATTCCACCTCCATTGTTCCCACCACATAATGCTCCACCACCTCAGCAACAAATTCCACCATTTAACCCAGTTCAAGGAAACCCTATACCACCACCACCACAATTCTAAACGGGTGACACTACTCATGTATACCCACAACCTAATCCACTTATTCAATAAGAACCAGTTAGAAATGTTAACTATGAGGCTCCACGAAATCCCTCAGTTCAGTTTAATCAATCCAACTCGAGCCGGAATGATGGTGTTAATGGTGATGAAGGTATGAGGGATCGAGTATCAAATTGGGATGATGGAATGGAGCATGGGAATTCAAATGCTGGATATGGAGTGGGAGATGAAGATGGATTTGGTTTCAACTATGGTTATCAGCATCCAGGAGGCTACAATCATCATTTTAATCCAGTCTTCCAAATGGCTAATCAAGGTCCACCAAGAGCCATGAGGCAACCAATGAATCAACATCCTCAACCGGGTTTTCCTCAACATCATGATGGTTTCCCGCAAGTCCATCATCGTGCCCCAATTCGTGGAGTTGAGAGCCATTTTAGACCTCAAATTGCAGTCAACTCATCTCCAATAGTAAGCCCTATTGCACATGGTCGATCTTTCGAAGTGAGGCCACAAGGATTGAATATGTTGCCATCTTTCTATGGTAAAGGAACCGAGGAACCGTACCTTCACATTTCTGAATTTGAAGCGGTGTGTGGCACAATTGGAGGACAAGGGTTTACACCGGATCAAGTTAAGCTCGTGTTATTTCAATTCACCTTGAAGGACGCTGGGAAACAATGGTTTCTATCATTGCCATCGGCAAGCATTTTTACATGGGAGGATATGCAACAACAATTCCTAGAAGAGTATTACACACCTCAACGAACAAGTGATGCAAGGGCTAACATTCGGAACTTCCAACAACAACCAGGTGAACTTTTCTATGAAGCTTGGAAGTGGTTTAAACAATTGCTAAGGAATTGCCCCTATCATGGTATTCCATAATGGGAGTTGATCAATGCATTTTATGATGGATTATCCACTGATGACATCCGGGATGTGAACTCTTGTAACACCCGTATTTTTCTTTTAAAGAAACAAAGGAATAAAAGAGAAAGAAAAAGGGGAAAAAGAAAGTCAATCCCAAAGTTGAGGGACCAAAAGTGAAAAAGATGATAAAAATCTTGAAAAGAGGGTGTAAAAGGCGATGTGGTCGCCCATACCCATCTGCACACTTTTCTTGTTTAGATTTTAGAGAGAGAAAGCAGAGAAACTCTCGGGTTTTTTTGAAGAACAAGAAGAAGAAATCGGGTTCAAGGTAAGAATTAATGTTTTAAGTTGTTCTTGGCTAGATTAGTCTCGGTTGAATGTTTATGTGTGCTTCTATGTGTGCAAATACGAGTTAAGAAGGATTCTAAGGGTTGGAATCGTGTGAAGAAGCTCGGGTGAAGAGTGTTAAGATTGGAAGCAGCAAAGGTGAGTTCTAGGTCCCCTTTTTACTCGTTTTTAAAATGTTTTGGGGCTGGAAAATGCATGTAAGTATGTTTTATAAAATCTGGGTTTGGTACCCGTATGATTTGAATGTATGAATGTATATGCTTATGTTAAGTTTTTGCCTAGAATCATGTGAGCATGTTTAGAACTAGGCATTATGATGTTTGGGACTTGGAATGTGAATTAGACACATGAGCAGGTTACTAATACGCCTAATAAGCCCACATAGTAGTAATGTGTCTGAAATTTGGACTTAGAATAATTAAGTACAAGCTAATAAGTCCAATAGTGCTTATACGTCCAAGGAAGTGCCTTAGAAATAGGCTGTGGGGTAATGTGTCCAAGCATGTAATATGTCCAACAGTCCTAAAACGCCCAGACTTATAAGTCTGAAAATTTTACTAAGTATGAGAGTGAAAAGTCTGGACTTTGGTCGTATGACCAGAGAAAATTTTCTAAGTGTAGGGTGAGAAGTCCAACAGGGCTCATACGCCCAGACCTGAAATTTTTCTAAGTGTAAGCTCAGAAGTCCAACAGGGCTCATACGGCCAACAGGATCAAACGCCCAACAGGGCTCATACGCCTAACAGGGCTTATACGCCCAACACTTAGAATTTTTTTAGGAATTTCCTGGAAATCCGAATTTCGAGGTTTTGACCAGAGTTGACTAGGGTTGATTAATGATGATGTTTTATGCATGTAATGGTAATAAATGACTAACCCTTATCATTACTGATATTATTATCAGCGTATCATTATTGTTAACAATATTATTAATATTGTTAAGTATGGTATAACACGATAAAGAATGTTTAAGAATTAACGAAGAAGTATTATCATTAATAAAGTGAAGGATTAATGATAAAGAAAAATGGGACGTAAAGTGAATGATAATGAATACTTAATGAACGAATGAAAACGTGAGAGATTTGCAAGCGAAGTGTACCAAAGTGCACGGTCCTAAATGCCACAAGCTCAACCGCGTGAGGTTCAGCTAATCTTTGAGAGTGCACGTAGAGGTTCCAGTCTTGAGACTGACCTTCGGTGTGGTACACGGTGTATAGTAGGTACCCACATAGTGGGGGTGATGTTACCCACTTCGGTGGGGGTGTAGTTACCCACTTCGGTGGGGGTGATGTTACCCACTTCGGTGGGGGTGTAGTTACCCACTTCGGTGGGGGTGATGTTACCCACTTCGGTGGGGGTGTAGTTACCCACTTCGGTGGGGGTGATGTTACCCACTTCGGTGGGGGTGTAGTTACCCACTTCGGTGGGGGTGATGATACCTATTTCGGTGGGGGTGATGATACCCATTTCGGTGGGGGTGTTGCTACCCGAGTTATGTTTAACTTCGGGGGTGTGGCATAAGGCCAAACATAGTTATGGGGTGAGCAACTTGGTGTTGCAAAAGCCCGCAGAAGGCTTACAATCTTTGAGATTGATAATGGGTGAGCAACTTGGTGTTGCAAAAGCCCGCAGAAGGCTTACAATCGTTGAGATTGATAATGGGTGAGCAACTTGGTGTTGCAAAAGCCCGTAGAAGCCTTGCAATCCTTGAGATTGCTAATGGGTGAGCAACTTGGTGTTGCAAAAGCCCGCAGAAGCCTTGCAATCCTTGAGATTGCCAATGGGTGAGAAACTTGGTGTTGCAAAAGCCCGCAGAAGCCTTCCAATCCTTGAGATTGCTAATGGGTGAGCAACTTGGCGTTGCAAAAGCCCGCAGAAGACTTACAACCTGTGAGGTTGGAAATGGGTGAAGTGACTCGGTGTCGCAGCAGACCCAAAAGTCTTGAGATCCTTGAGATTGTTAATGGTTGAGCAACTATGTGTTGCAAAAGACCGGGAGAAGAATGATAACGTATGAATTGGGATCCATGTCACTTGACCTCAGTAATCATGGCTGTGTGCCATGAAGAGGGTAAAGTGTGACTGGACCTAGATAAAAGTGAAAGATAGAGGATGCATGAAAGTAATGAACGTACTAATAAATGAAATGAACGTAAGAATGAACGTAACATACGTAAAGACGAATGTAACGAACGTATGAGTGAAAGTAAGAAACGCACGAACGAAAGCTAATGAATGAATGATGAAGATAATAATAATATTATCTACATGTACGTGTGTTGTATGATCGTATGTATAAAAGAACGTTTTTTATGGAAAGTAAAGTATGTTTTATTACAAAACTAGAACTCACTCAGCAACGTTGACGTTTTATGTATTTTCCAGTTGGCAGGTATGTTGCTGAGGATGGCATAGGGCGACTACTCAGTTGTTGAGGCTGGCATCCATATATATTGACATGTCATTGTATTTTGAAATAAAAGGATGTTGTATTGTAATAAAATGACATGTTTTAATTATTAATAGAGATTTTAAATTCCGCTGCAAAGTAAATATGTGTTTTAAAACGTTTTATGTGCGATGAATGACCAACTGTGAGGTGCCCGGGAGCGGGGCCTTACAACTCTACTACGGGTGGAACATTTCTTTCCAATCATGTGGAGGTGGATTGGGAATTCTTAGAGAAAATGGCGGTGAACTCAAAAAGGCAAGCTCAATCTAATAGGAAGAAGAACCACACCATTGTTAGATCTGCAACCACTACTAATGCCAATGAAAGATTAGAACAATTGGTGAGAGCAAATCAAATGTTGGAACGTCAGTTGGCGAGTTTGAACCTCAATGGGGGAAATATGACACCTCAAGGCGGACCAATCTTTTCCGTGTGTGAAGGATGTGGTGATCTTGACCATGCTATCATGGATTGTCCAATGAAAGTGGGTAGACCTGAGGAAGAAGTAAATCAAGTATATGGTGATCGAAAGCAATATGATATGAATTCTAATACATATCATCCAGGTTTGCGTAATCACCCCAATTTTAAGTATGGTAACACATCTAATCAATCTAATCCTCATTTTCAGGTACCAAATCAAGGAGGTCAACCGTATCAGAACCGACAACCGATGTATAACAACCAGAATTACAACCAAGGAGGATACAACAAGGGTTACCAATGAAATTATCAACCTAATGGCGATCAAGGAAGCTCAAGCAACTCATCTGAGGTCATGGACTTTCTCCGAGAGATAAAGAAAGACAATGAGGTATGAGATAAAACCGTGGAGGCATTAGCAAAACAAGTTGGACAACTAGCGGAAGAGATGGCATAATTGCGAAGAAATCCAGGAACGTTGCCTAGTGACACCACTGTCAATCCTCAACATCAAACGTCAGGTGCAAGAAATACAAAGAGTGCAAACATCAATCAGGTAAGTATTCCCGCCTGTCACGCGGGTGACTCGGGTTCGATCCCCGGCAGCGGCGCCATTTTGATCGATGTCGTGTGGTCGGTCAAAAATATATATTAAAGAGTCCTTAATCACCCTTAATAGCAAAGGGTAAGAAGGGTGTCGAATCCACAGGGAATCAAAGGAAAGTGCTAGCAACGATTAATTTAACACTACTAAACATTAAAAGTAAATTGATTGACGGACTTAATTAAGAACTAATTAAATTAACGAAATAAAGGTTAGATTTTTAACAATCTTGAAGAAAAAGCAACCCACTTTAGGATTCAGGTTTGGCAAAGTTACAATTTTTCTTGAATGAAACCTAGTGAGAAGCCATTAATGGTGACTTACACATGATATGATTTAAGTGACAATTATGGATTAAAGTTTAAAGGACCTTATTCACACAATTACCAATTTGAATAATGAAACCCTAATTTTAATAATTAATCACGTAATGATCATAGACAACCAAAGTTAAAGAAGATCAAAATTAGGTTAACGTATAATCAAACCGTTTAACTAATCAAATCATAAATTAAATCCAACAAGAACTTAAAAGGTTCAAGATTTAATCTCAAATCTAGGTTACAAGATAAGAAAAATAAGAACTTGCACAAACCCTTCCCCCGAAGTGAATCACAATGGATTTAGCCTTGCATCATCATCGATTCTTCAACACGAGTGTATTTGATCATGTAATTCGGATGAAATTGATGTTCTTGATGTTGGAAGAGCTTGAGAATGATCCAAGATTGCCAATTTTCGTCCAAGATTGCTGTGTGAAAAGTTGTCATTCGTAATAGGGTTTTTCCCCTTTTAAATCCCTTCAAATTAGGTTAAAATCCACCAAAACACGGCGATCGGCATCGGTGGCGCCACCAGTGGCGTCGGTGGCGCCCCCAGCGCCATCTGGGCTGAAAGTTACTGACCAACGATGGCTCTGACGGTGTTTCTGACGGTATCGGCGTCGGTGGCGGTGGTCATGGCGTCGGTGGCGCCAACCCCTGCACAAACTTGATTTTCATGTGTAACTTTCCAAGACCTTTCCGTGGACATGTCATGGGTCCCATAACTCATTTCCTAGCTCAAGTTATGCCCGTTTTAAAATACTATTGCCGTACAACTTTAATTTATCCTTGCTTGACTTCTCGAACTCCAATTACCATCCCGTTTCTTCCAATTTCTTCGTATTCTTCACTTTTAACCTACAAATACAAAATAATCCCAAAGTAACTCTATTTCTCATACATTTATACGTAAAACACGGAAATAAAGCCATTAAACGTTGAACTTTCACCACCCGATCACAATCCCCACACTTACCTTTTGCTTGTCCTCAAGCAAAGCTCAATTGTAATTTATAAAACCATCATTGCAAATATATCTCACTAGTCACCTATTAAAGATTAATTAAGGTCCAAGGTCATGCCCTCATTCACACGACTTACATCGTCTACTAGATTTATATTCTAGCAAGACAATCATAAGCAAAATAAGACATCACCCAATTAATATTAACATGATTTTGATTTCTAGTCTCATGTACACACCCCTCACAATAATTCACTCTTCTCGGTTTTATATCTGGACTAGTAAAAGATATACTAGTTTAATCACTCAATAATCCAATATACCACATTGTTCACATAAGCTTGTATAGCAATCACACCTCCACCATTTACATAGATCTTGCACAAATCTAAAGGGCTTACGGATTTTTGGGCTTAGGCACGAGTCAGACGTTTTGGCTTTTAAAAGTGGCTAAAACACGTAGAATTATAACCCAAACCATTAGACCATCCTTATCAACATGACTCACAGAGCTAAATCACTTTGATCATTCTTGAACCATTATTTTTTCTCATTTTTTTCTCTTCTTTTTTTTCCTTATTTTTCAATTTCTTTTTCACAATATAAGCTTGACTTCGGATGCTCTTTTACTTTAAATGGTTTCATGGTCGGTTATCAACTAACAGCTTGGACTTTATATATCAGTTTTAACAAACGAATGGCTTAAGGCTCAACATGGCTACTAACGGTTAGGATGGATAACACTAACAAGCGATTAACAAGTAAATGGGTTCCTAAATTGCCTTTGTCATTTATGTGCAACATCTTGCTTATAGTCTTGATACGCATTAAACAATACAAGTTCTGTAACAAAAGTAGTATATGGCATACCCTTAACAAATGAATATATATATATATATATATATATATATATATATATATATATAATGTGTTTGAATTTATAGGCTCAAAATCTCACCAAGTAGGAATTTAGGCTACCGATGTGCACATGAGTTTATTGTATCAAAAGCTCATTAACACTAATGAGGCATCCGTCACATTTTAAAAAACAACCCGCTAGAAAAACTTATCTCGCAACTTAAAGAATATGACCATGACCTAGGATCTACACCAATCTTCTCATAAACAACAAGTCACGTATATTGAACATTCGGGTTTCATAAAAACATTAAACTTTACAAGAAAACTTTTGCAAAAATTGAAGCTTGATAGGATGTTAATTTTTTTTTATAACTCCCCGTATCCCCACACTTAAGGTGTACATTGTCCCCAATGTACTAACTAACTAGTGTGAAAACAAGAGAATTTTAAGAGCAAACCCAATCTTATCACATTCACAAATCATTTATAATCAGTCGGGGACTCACCATCAATTACCAAAATTTAAACCTAACTACAAATTAACTATTTTTAACAAATAATAAGGGAAACAAATGCACCTGATTATATCTTTATGTCCAGATCTTTAGTTGTACTAGTGATCTTCAACATCGCTTCCACTAATCTACAAAACATACTAAATCCGTGTACAACCGAAGTTCTCACTTCATGATTACCTCACATTTAAATCAATAATGCATCCACTTCCCCACACTTAAAGCATTGCATTCTCCTCAATGCAACTTTTAAGAGGAAATTTGATTAAAAATAGTTAACTTTTTAAATAAATAAAAAAAATCACTTTAATGATAAAAGTCCTAAACTCACTTTCGTAGGAATCACGGTTGTATTTAGCATATGCAACAAGCCTTTTAAACCATCCGGTAGACCCGGGTGGACGAGTGTAGTCTCGTGAGGGTTTGTAGTGAACACACCCACAAAGTTCTTAAAATAAAATAAAATAAAATTATAAATAACCAAAAAAAATAATAATAATAATAAAACACAAAACACCCTGGGTTGCCTCCCAAGTAGCGCTAAGTTTTAGGTCTTCAGCCAGATCGTACCTGATATTTGTTACCGTGGCTTAAGTGCACATTTGCCTACCGAATTCCCGATAAACGCTCGGTAGTTGACATGCCTGTTTCGTAGTTGCTTTCCAATAATCGGCAAGTCAATTGAATATTTGGTGCGAAGCCATTTTATGATGATTTGTCCAATGTCTTGTAGTGTCACCTTCTTTTTCTTTTTCCTCAAACCCTCTTCTCTAACTTTGTTTGTTAAAATAATAAGCACGGGGAAGGATCAGTATAAACTTGGATTATTTTAGGCTTTGGCTCATCTAAAGATGTTATGTCTTTTATCAACTTTAAGCATACATGTTCCTTGTAACATCGCGTATTTTCGGTAAAAAATAATAATAATAATAATAATAATAATAATAATATTGATAATAATAATAATATAATAATAATAATAATAATAATAATAATAATAATAACAATAATAATAATAAAGTCCAGGGGTTAATTGGTAATTTATGAAACTTTAAAAGAAACTTTTGTACATAAAATGATAACAAATGAAACCACAGGGACCCAATGTGTAATTTTTTTAAATCCCAACCCCCACCCCCGTCGACCCTCCGGCCACTCTCCGGCCGCATCTCCGGCGACCCACAACCCGCAAAACCAACCGATTTCAATACAATTAAACATCCCCGACAAACCCACATGGAAGAATCGAACCTAATCCACCAAAACAATTTAAAAATTTAGCTGATTAAGTGCGATCTAGATCCAAAATCCACTTTCGGCCGACTTTTCCAACCACGATCGCGCTAACACACTACTATAATCAAATTAATCGAAGTGGAAGGACCCTTTATCTGTTTATAAGCTGTTAACATTCTCAATTTCATTTGAAACAATCAAAAACACCACACCCGACATCCACTTTCGACCGCGACCTGCATCACACTCGAACAACACCCTTCGAACTTCAAACTTCGAAATTAACATAGGGCTTTGCTTCCAAATCATTATTTTAAGCTTCCCTAAAGTTTAATTTGATTACAATCACTGTTTGAGCATCAAACGATCATCAACCTGTGCCGCGACCTGTTCTTCATCGGGTTCAGTTCCAAATCGACACAATACGGGTAATTACACATACACACACACTCAATTTTTCATGAGGGTCAAAAGCCCCATGATTTCATTTGCCATCGAAGTCGAATTGGTGGTCAATTTAGTCCGGATTCGAACTAGGGCTCATATGGAATTGGGGTTAATCGAAAACTGTGTTTAAAACAATTAAAACCGAGAATCCATTGCGGCTTAGGCCCTTGGTTCACCGGTTCATTGTACACATGTTATCCAAGAGGTCCCGGGTTTGATCCTTGGGCACCTCACCTAGTTTTTTGGGCCATTTTAAGTCTTTAAAAATTCCAAAAAAATTACTAAAAATTATAAAAATGTTTTTACAAACATTACAATTTTTTATAACCACATAATTATTTTCTGAAATTTATTTGACATTTTATTTATTTATTTTATAAATTGTTTCAAATAAATAACATAACTAGCTAAATTTTTTTATAAAAAAATAGACTTTAAATAATTGTTGAAATCACTAAATAATTATTGGATTAAATAATATTTATGTAATACTATTTAAATCATGATTATCTCAAACAAATATAAAAGTTTTATATCTAAATCGTTCCAAAAACATTTTCATTTCTTTTACTCATCTAAATAATTAAATATTTTAATTAATTATCATATAATTAGTTAATAAAATTAATTATTTATTTTTCCACACTTTAACAATAAACCAAACAATTATGAGTATTGATACAAATACATTTATTAAATTCTAAACGTAATCACATTCAATAAATTCATTCTATTTCAAGACATTCAAACTAAATAAAAATTAGTTTATTTAAACTACCATTCAAGACCCAATAGAAATCCTAATACATTCCCAAATTCCCAAATCATTATTATTTTAATTCGAGACACCGTTCCTTAGGTTAATCGTAAGGAAATCGTTGGTGTCTAATCTATCACATCCAGATTCTAATCTCATCAATCAAGTGAGTATTCATATCCCCTTTTTATATCATTTCTTATTTGGGGGAAATCATGTGATACAATATATTCAATCATGATATTCTATTGTGATTTCATTCTAAATTCAATTCAAGACAGGTTATGTTATTACTTGCAATTATGTGAACATACTATGGTAAACTGGACGACAGTAAAACCCTAATTCAATCAATCAATCCTGGTTTCAATGGTAGATCTACTGGTTTGGATAACCCACCCCATATGAATAGTCGAGTGGTGATTGTGCCAGAGGCAGGAGTTAATCTATGGTGTATGTGTGGAGTCTATTATATGCAAGTGTCAAGTCAAAGGGTTGTTATTGTGTCGGTTTATCTATATGCTTTACTATTGCAATATAAGTCTTAACGTTACCTTGTGAATTGGATTATTCTCATCAATCAATCAATCTATATGTATACTCAAAACTATGATTACTCACCAGCTAATTCGTTAGCTGACTTTATTTTCTCACATGATTTCAGGTTAAGCAAGTTAGTGAACTTCTACATGCTCATATAAGACCCGGACTTAGTCAAAACAAAAGACAATTACTATTTGTGACTTTAACTGTTGTATTTGTATCTGTTAAATTCATGTTATCCTGTAATCTGATTTTAATATTATTTTCACTATTAGACAATCATGAGTTATGAACAATCAATCATTCCCTCGTCCGCTCCGATGATTCCGCCGTCGGTCGGGGTGTGACAGATTGGTATCAGAGCCATGGTTATAGGGAATTAGGTTATTAGAAATGGAATGACCTAGACTATAACTAAGTACCTTTACACATGAGTCCTCTCATGTATTTTATATGCATAGATAGGATTATATGTGCTTTACATGTTTATACTTGATTATGTGATTATATGCCTTACGTGATTCTTCTTATACTTTGAATCTTATCAATGTACACACGAATCTAAAATCATATTCTAAGGCATTGTGTGCCTAATTCAAGTGATTTCAAACTCCAAAACTTGATTGTTATTCATGGTTTTCAAATTCGTCAAAGTCTGTGTCTTACAACTTGAAACATGTTATGCTGGAAGAGTGGGATACCTGTATCTCGGGGTGTTCTGTCTAGGCAAGGTATTCGTATAAATCCAAATCAACCGATGGATCTGTCTACCTTACCTGGGAACCCTCGGGATGAGTATCTGCTTATAGGTACGCATGTCTTCAATAAGGTTGTGTTGAACATAACACTTTGATTAGTCAACGTATTCGCTTTGATTTACGAATCAAACGATTACACACGGAACATCTCATTGTTATTATGCCAAATTCCCGATTGTCGTTTTCATGTGGTATAACTCCTATTATCCAATTCTCATAAAATATCTAAATGATATTTCAGAATGTCTTCTCGTCAAATCCGTTCACGGTCTAGTAACTCTGGCCGTAAGATTTCTGCTATTGTAGCACGTGAAGTTACTGCGGTCATCCCAACTCTACTTACCTATTTGAACCAAGGCAACAATACTGTTCAAAACCCAACTGCACCAAACCCTCCCCGAACTTGTACTTATAAACATTTCAGTTCTTGCAACCCCACTAAGTTCAGTGGAACTGAAGGAGCTACCGGATTACTACAATGGTTCGAAAGTATTAAGAACACTTTCCTAAACAGTGAATGCCCTGAAAATCTGAAAGTCCGGTATGCCACAAGTGTTCTTCAGCAACGCGCACTTACTTGGTGGAACGGAGAAAAACGAACCCGTGGAACTAAAACTGCTCTAGCCTTAACATGGACTGAAGTTAAGGAGCTCATGACTAAAGAGTTCTGCCCAAGAAACGAAGTCCGGAAATTGGAAGCTGAGTTCTGGGAATTAACCCAAGACAGTGGCGAGAACCTCGTATACACTAACCGATTCCACGAACTAAGCCTTTTGGTACCACAACTTGCTACCCTACCTCCCGAGCCATCGAGAAATACATTGGTGGACTACCCATGCAGATTCAGGATACGGTGTTAGGAAGAAATCCTTCGACACTAGAAGATGCTATTAGGCTGGCTGCACAGTTAACCGATAATCATGTGAAAGCTGGTTCTTTGACCAGAAAAGGATCGAAGAAAAATACCGATAAACTTCCTAACGAAACCGTCAAAACCGACCAAGCCGAGCCTTTCAAGAACAAGAAGAGGAAGGCTCAATCTCAAAACTTTGCTGTAATTACCCCTGCTGTACCAATTAATCAAGTCCCTCCAACTCGTCAACCAACAGTAAACAACCAATCACTAATGAAAAAGTCATACGCTGGACCCTATCCGCAGTGTAACAACTGCAGTTATCACCATCCCGCTAACATTCAGTGTCGTAAATGATTTTAACTCATCAAAACAGGGGTGATTCCCTTACTTTGGTGATGATTTTTTATTCATTTCAATAAATGGTTTTCCAATGATGTGTTTTATGAAATTTCATCCTCTGGATTAGGGTGATTTCCTTATCTGAGGACTGACTTCAATTATTCACTTTGGAACTTGCATTTCACAAATGACATGATCTCACCAAAATAGGATTGAAACCCGTACTTTGGTGACAAATGTCAATCTTCAATTGTTCACTTGTTATTATGAAATTCAATCATCAAGATAGACGTAAATTTCATACCTTGATGATAATATCATTTTTATGAATTGTAATTGTTCAAATGAAACGACCTCATCAAAGTAGGAGTGAATTTTGGATTTTGATAAAAAAGTTCATCTTGTTATATTTTATTTTTGCAAAACTTCATCGTTAAGATAGGAGTGATTTCCCTTACCTTAATGGTGAGTTACCTCGTTTATTTCTGGAGATCCTCAACAATGAGTTGGGATCGAACTTTTGATTGGTAAGTTAGTGGTCATACCTTGAGAGTACACCATCAAGTTAGGGGTGAAAACCACACTTTGATGACTAATCTCATTTCTTGATCTCCAACTTACCAAGGTTGTAATCAAGCAACGAGAAGCATGTAGTAACTTGAAGGGTGAAATAATATTAGTGTTTTGACCTATCAAGCTAAAGCATGATCTCTGAACTTGAACAGAGACCTGATCGTTTTAGGTTGATTTTGATTCCCAACTTGGAACATTTAAATTCTTAAATCGATTTCTTTTCCTTTATTCTCATGTTTTGACTCGATCTAGCTACATCAAACCATTTATTCCTTATTTATCGACTTTCATTGTGAGTTATCATCAAAACCTGATTACGTGATGGTAGTCCTCCTAAACAATCTTTTGTCAAGTAAAGATATTATCCCTGATCGTGATGGTCACTTCATCTCTCGTTTCTAGAAAAAGTCTCCAATCAGCTCTCGAAACTCAACTGAATCTTAGCACAGCTTATCACCCGCAAATCAACGGTCAGACTGAAAGAACGATACAGACGCTCGAGGATATGCATCGGGCTTATGTCATTGATTTCAGTGGATCGTGGGATTCCCATCTTCCGTTGATTGAATTCTCTTACAATAACAGTTACCAGACCAACAGATGGCACCATTTGAGGCCTTGATTGGTCTGAAGTTGGTGAATCACAAATTACTGGTTCGGAATTGATACAAGAAACAACCGACAAAATTCATAAGATCCGTGATAACTTGGTCGCTGCTAGAAATCGTCAAAAGCATTATACTGAAAAAAGACGTAAACCCATGGAATACAATGTCGGTGATCTTGTACTGGAAGGGAGTGATTCGCTTTGGAAAGAAAGGGAAGTTAGCACCTCGTTACGTGGGTCCATTCAAAGTGGTTGAGCGAATTGGGAAAGTGGCTTACAAGCTTGAACTACCCCAAGAGCTCAGCAATATACATCCGACGTTTCATGTTTCAAATCTCAAGAAAAGTCTTGCCGATGAAAATTTCCACATTCCACTCGACGAAGTCCAGATTGATGAATCTATGCACTTTATTGAGAAACCTGTGGAAATTATGAATCGGGAAGTCAAACAACTCAAACGTAGTAGGATACCCATTGTCAAGGTCCGCTGGGAATCTAAACGTGGCCCAGAATTCACCTGGGAACGTGAGGACCAAATGAAATCCCAGTATCCTCATCTTTTCGTTTCAGCCGCCTCGTGAACAAATTTCGGGACGAAATTTCCTAAAGCAGGGGAGACTGTAACATCGCGTATTTTCGGTAAAAAAAATTAATAATAATAATAATAATATTGATAATAATAATAATAATAATAATAATAATAATAATAATAAAAAAAATAATAATAACAATAATAATAATAAAGTCCAGGGGTTAATTGGTAATTTATGAAACTTTAAAAGAAACTTTTGTACATAAAATGATAACAAATGAAACCACAGGGACCCAATGTGTAATTTTTTTAAATCCCAACCCCCACCCCCGTCGACCCTCCGGCCACTCTCCGGCCGCATCTCCGGCGACCCACAACCCGCAAAACCAACCAATTTCAATACAATTAAACATCCCCGACAAACCCACATGGAAGAATCGAACCTAATCCACCAAAACAATTTAAAATTTTAGCTGATTAAGTGCGATCTATATCCAAAATCCACTTTCGGTCGACTTTTCCAACCACGATCGCGCTAACACACTACTATAATCAAATTAATCGAAGTGGAAGGACCCTTTATCTGTTTATAAGCTGTTAACATTCTCAATTTCATTTGAAACAATCAAAAACACCACACCCGACATCCACTTTCGACCACGACCTGCATCACACTCGAACAACACCCTTCGAACTTCAAACTTCGAAATTAACATAGGGCTTTGCTTCCAAATCATTATTTTAAGCTTCCCTAAAGTTTAATTTGATTACAATCACTGTTTGAGCATCAAACGATCATCAACCTGTGCCGCGACCTGTTCTTCATCGGGTTCAGTTCCAAATCGACACAATACGGGTAATTACACATACACACACACTCGATTTTTAATGAGGGTCAAAAGCCCCATGATTTCAGTTGCCATCGAAGTCGAATTGGTGGTCAATTTGGTCCGGATTCGAACTAGGGCTCATATGGAATTGGGGTTAATCGAAAACTGTGTTTAAAACAATTAAAACCGAGAATCCATTGCGGCTTAGGCCCTTGGTTCACCGGTTCATTGTACACATGTTATCCAAGAGGTCCCGGGTTCGACCCTTGGGCACCTCACCTATTTTTTTGGGCCATTTTAAGTCTTTAAAAATTCCAAAAAAATTACTAAAAATTATAAAAATGTTTTTACAAACATTGTAATTTTTTATAACCACATAATTATTTTCTGAAATTTATTTGACATTTTATTTATTTATTTTATAAATTGTTTCAAATAAATAACATAACTAGCTAAATTTTTTTATAAAAAAATAGACTTTAAATAATTGTTGAAATCACTAAATAATTATTGGATTAAATAATATTTATGTAATACTATTTAAATCATGATTATCTCAAACAAATATAAAAGTTTTATATCTAAATCGTTTCAAAAAAATTTTCATTTCTTTTACTCATCTAAATAATTAAATATTTTAATTAATTATCATATAATTAGTTAATAAAATTAATTATTTATTTTTCCACACTTTAACAATAAACCAAACAATTACGAGTATTGATACAAATACATTTATTAAATTCTAAACGTAATCACATTCAATAAATTCATTCTATTTCAAGAAATTCAAACTAAATAAAAATTAGTTTATTTAAACTACCATTCAAGACCCAATGGAAATCCTAATACATTCCCAAATTCCCAAATCATTATTATTTTAATTCGAGACACCGTTCCTTAGGTTAATCGTAAGGAAATCGTTGGTGTCTAATCTATCACATCCAGATTCTAATCTCATCAATCAAGTGAGTATTCATATCCCCTTTTTATATCATTTCTTATTTGGGGGAAATCATGTGATACAATATATTCAATCATGATATTCTGTTGTTATTTCATTCTAAATTCAATTCAAGACAGGTTATGTTATTACTTGCAATTATGTGAACATACTATGGTAAACTGGACGACAGTAAAACCCTAATTCAATCAATCAATCCTGGTTTCAATGGTAGATCTACTGGTTTGGATAACCCACCCCATATGAATAGTCGAGTGGTGATTGTGCCAGAGGCAGGAGTTAATCTATGGTGTATGTGTGGAGTCTATTATATGCAAGTGTCAAGTCAAGGGGTTGTTATTGTGTCGGTTTATCTATATGCTTTACTATTGCAATATAAGTCTTAACGTTACCTTGTGAATTGGATTATTCTCAATCAATCAATCAATCTATATGTATACTCAAAACTGTGATTACTCACCAGCTAATTTGTTAGCTGACTTTATTTTCTCACATGATTTCAGGTTAAGCAAGTTAGTGAACTTCTACATGCTCATATAAGACCCGGACTTAGTCAAAACAAAAGACAATTACTATTTGTGACTTTAACTGTTGTATTTGTATCTGTTAAATTCATGTTATCCTGTAATCTGATTTTAATATTATTTTCACTATTAGACAATCATGAGTTATGAACAATCAATCATTCCCTCGTCCGCTCCGATTATTCCGCCGTCGGTCGGGGTGTGACATTCCTGCTCTTGAAGTTCTGTAACCTTTTCAACCACATCACTATCGATCATGGTATCCTTATCCAACTCAAATCGCTCTTGTCTTGGTTGGGCCATATCCTCAACCAGTTGGCCAACTTGCTTACTTAATACCTGGAGTGTTTTATCTCTTTCTTTGTCTTCTTTTTTCATTTTTATCAACATGTTCAAGATTTCATCATGGTTAGAGTTCATTGAACATTGGCGCTTCTCGTATAACACTTGAGGATATTTAGGATAGTAGTCATCATACTCCTCTTGGTAACTTGATAAATGTGACATCTTGGGTTCATGGTGGTTGACATCCCATTGTTGGGCATATTTGTGCTCTATGTCTGGATGAGAATATTCTTGATAATTTAATGATGGAGGTCCTTCATAATGTGGATAATACGAGTGGGTTTCTTCATATTCATTGTTTGCCCTCACATATCCCATTTGTCGCCTGTATTCAGAACATCTTCTTTCTATGTTTCCATATTTTCTCTCGAACATTGGACAATCTTGAACCCAATGATAAAGGCATCCGTAACACATACATGGATCATTATCCCAGTCGCAATCCATGATAATATCAAAATTCTTGAGATTATACTAAGAGTGCAAAGAAACTACCTGCAAACAATAAGCAAATACCACGCGTAATTTCGAACAATAAAATAATAAATAAACGAAAAACAAGAAAAATAAAATATTTTTGTTTTTTTAGATTTTTAAGAAAAACAAATAATTATTACTAACACTAAGCGCAACGATTCCCCGGCAACGGCGCCATTTTGATCGATGTCGTGTGGTCGGTCAAAAATATATATTAAAGAGTCCTTAATCACCCTTAATAGCAAAGGGTAAGAAGGGTGTCGAATCCACAGGGAATCAAAGGAAAGTGCTAGCAACGATTAATTTAACACTACTAAACATTGAAAAGTAAATTGATTGACAGACTTAATTAAGAACTAATTAAATTAACGAAATAAAGGTTAGATTTTTAACAATCTTGAAGAAAAAGCAACCCACTTTAGGATTCAGGTTTGGCAAAGTTACAATTTTTCTTGAATGAAACCTAGTGAGAAGCCGTTAATGATGACTTACACATGATATGATTTAAGTGACAATTATAGATTAAAGTTTAAAGGACCTTATTCACACAATTACCAATTTGAATAATGAAACCCTAATTCTAATAATCAATCACGTAATGATCATAGACAACCAAAGTTAAAGAAGATCAAAATTAGGTTAACGTATAATCAAACCGTTTAACTAATCAAATCATAAATTAAATCCAACAAGAACTTAAAAGGTTCAAGATTTAATCTCAAATCTAGGTTACAAGATAAGAAAATTAAGAACTTGCACAAACCCTTCCCCCGAAGTGAATCACAATGGATTTAGCCTTGCATCATCATCGATTCTTCAACACGAGTGTATTTGATCATGTAATTCGGATGAAATTGATGTTCTTGATTTTGGAAGAGCTTGAGAATGATCCAAGATTGCCAATTTTCGTCCAAGATTGCTGTGTGAAAAGTTGTCATTCGTAATAGGGTTTTTCCCCTTTTAAATCCCTTCAAATTAGGTTAAAATCCACTAAAACGCGGCGATCGGCGTCGATGGCGCCACCCCCTGTACAAACTTGATTTTCATATGTAACTTTCCAAGACCTTTCCGTGGACAGGTCATGGGTCCCGTAACTCATTTCCTAGCTCAAGTTATGCCCGTTTTAAAATACTATTGCCGTACAACTTTGATTTATCCTAGCTTGACTTCTCGAACTCCAATTACCATCCTGTTTCTTCCAATTTCTTCGTATTCTTCACGTTTAACCTACAAATACAAAATAATCCCAAATTAACTCTATTTCTCATACATTTATACGTAAAACACGGAAATAAAGCCATTAAATGTTGAACTTTCACCACCCGATCAATAATACTAAAAGAGTAACTTAGGGGGATACTTGTCACATTCCTAGGCCCCCTAATTTTATTTTTCTCACCTCTCTCTCCTCTTAAATAGTTACTTAAATTAAAGACTAAAAAATTTTAATTCTTTTTAAGATTAATTTTTTTCTTAACAAATTAAGAAAAGATGTCTTTTTATTAATGTCATTTCAAGAAAATAATTTTTATAAAATAAGAGTTTTTCTAAAAAAATTAAACATTTTTAAAAATATAAAATATCTTAAACTTGATGTTTTTAAAAAGTAAACTTCTTTATAAACTAAAAATAATTAAAAATTGGAGTTATAGGAAGAAACTTTTAAAAATGATATTTTTAATATGGTTTGTTTGGAAAAATGGTTAATTTTTTTTGGAAATTAAAATTAAAATTAAAATTACTACTTATAACTATTACTCATATGTAATTTTAATCATATCTTATTTTAAAATAGGGGTAACTTTGTAAAATAGTAACCAGCTTTTAAAAGTGTTCCAATTACGTAACTCAAGTTTTAAAAGTGTTTTAGTTAGGTCACTCAGTTTTTATATTTTATATAAATTAAAAACCTTAACATGTGTTTTAGCATGTTATACTTTTGGTTTTAATTAGAAAATATTTTTTTTCTATCTTTTGATGCTGATATGAAACCTTGACATAAAATTTAGGCACTTTTTTATTTTTTTCATAATTAACATGTTTTCTTTTAGTTTTTAATATAATTTTATATATTGCAAATTCTGACCACTACCTCTTATCCACCGTTACTTACTTGACATAAGAAAATTTAATGATGACTTGATTTGATCATTTGATGGTCCAATTTTAGAAAAATATGTATTAGTGACTAAATTAGAACACTTTTGAAACTTGGTTACTATTCTGTGACATTTTTCCTTTAAAATATCATTATATACTTCATAAACTTTCATCATAATTAATATTTTATTTTTTAACTCGTGTAATACACGGGTTTACTAAAGTTAGTATTATATAAGTAATAATCAATAACTAATCAATTTTATTTTTTCAACCCGTATAATATATTTAGTTTTATTTATGTTTTGTGTTATTTTAATAATTATCTCTCCACCTCCCGTGTAATACACGGGTAACCAAAGCTAGTATATATATATATAAACAGTATCGATACGTAGACGAAAAGTAAATATATAATGTTTGCAAAAAGTTGTGTTTTAGTAAATTTTTTTAAAGAATGTGTTAAATATGTATTTGGTGTGAACATGGTGAACGTTAATGCAGATAGGTTTTGATTAAAACTTATATCTAAACGAAGAAAAACGTAAGTATGATGTATTGACATGTTGATTTCTTAAAACATAAATTTAATTTAAAAGAAAATATATAAAAATATATTAGATTTGACCCAGCTCGATTTTAAATGAAGTTTAGATCGAAACATAGATAAAAATAAACACGTCACAATATATAATTCTTATTTTTATAAAATAATGTATTTTAATAACTATATTATAATGTTTGATAGTCTTTTAATGATTCTATTAAATGACAATATTTGAATAGGTCAGAGCTTGTGTGTTTGGTTCATCAACATAACACCTATTAATGATTCATTATGTCTCTTAATGGTTAAGTTTACTGTTATTTAAAGATTTGAACAAACAACATTTAGATGCTGTTTGTTTTTTCTGCAGAAAAACGTCAGCAGTCTGCAGACCACATCTGCAGACATCTGCAGCAGAAGAGGTGAACCAAATGTCTGCAGTCTGTCAGAAAAAGACTGTTTGTTTTTTTAACATCTACAGAAATATCAAACAGCCTCTTACTGTTCGTCAAGTTTGATTTTTAATACACATAATATCATAAAGATATGAAAAATAATTTCAAACCTAATTTACTACATTAGAAACAGTGAACTATTTAAAAGTCACAACCAAAATCTATGATAAATGTCTATCATATATGAAGCTATCTACGGCGTTGATTTCAAAATAAAAAAAATGTTGGGAAGCAAAAGCATCGTTTTTTGATATTTTTTTATTATGTAAATATATAAATTGACACGAATGAATAGAATGAATATAAATTTCAAAATATTTAAGACTTATTTTAGTTTATATGATACTTATATTAAGTTGTCGAAATGCATATATATACGCACATGCATGCATATACATATGTGTATATATTTGGGGTTAATTTTTGCGGCGATATATCGCCGCAAAAGATCAATTGCGACGAAGACTAATTTAAGTATAATATTTATTAATTATTTTCATTTATTGCGACGACAAGTCGCCGCAAAAGATTAAGCGGGATTTTTCCCGCCCTTCAATAAGATTGTAGTGATATTAAAAAAAAACAAAAAAAAATATTTTTTATTTTTTGCGACGAAAAATCGCCGCAAAAAAGTTCATGACTTTAAAAGTCAAAAAGTTAATTATTTTTTGTCGTTTAGTGTGTCTATTGCGACGAAACGCATATCGCCGCAAAAAACATAGTCGCGAAAAACCATTTTTCTTGTAATGAAGATAAAATTAAAGAAAAGATGAAACTAACTAGTTTTTTTAACCCGCCTCGTGTTGCGGCGGCATTGTACATAACCTGATAAAGTATAACTACAATCGGCTCAACTCGTTTGCAAACTAAATTTATTGTGGAGCTTGCATGCTGAAATGAATAAACTGAACAAGAAACCCGTACAAGGACCACCAACTTGTCAACTGAGCTTTAGATTTCTTCACACATGTAAACCATAACCAAACCCATAGGAGCAAAGACATTTACGAACTTGTCCAAAACCAAACGAATCCAAAACACAATCAAGAACTTTTAGAAGCCAAGTGAAGGATGAAACAAATATATCCCAAAACAAATGGATCTTTTGAAGTAAAGATTAGATAGTACTTTGTGAACTTGCTCTTCATTGAGTACTATATATATGTTATTGCAGCTAAACGATTATAACCACATTACTACTAAACAACAATATATATTCACCAAAGGGTTGGTTTTTTTCCGACCAAAGAGCTCAACGATGATTGCTACTTCTCTAACATCAAAAATATGTTAGTTAATTAATAAATCCTGATATAAAAGCGTTACTTGTAATATGGTGAAGAAAAGTATAGCAGGTAAGGCTTGGTAGCTTAAATAAGTCTAATCTAACAAACCTATACAGATCGATGCGCACATGTGGGTGAACGCACATGTGGGTGTGCGCACGTGTGTAGAAGAGCTCTTTACAAAACCAAAAATATATATTGCA
This sequence comes from Flaveria linearis, assembly GCA_024085815.1. Lineage (NCBI taxonomy): Eukaryota > Viridiplantae > Streptophyta > Magnoliopsida > Asterales > Asteraceae > Flaveria > Flaveria linearis. Next base: position 4,651,830 of record CM044015.1, read on the forward strand.
AGCAATCACGAGAACCAATCTGAACATTCATTTATTATTAGAAATTTAAGGAAAAGTAAATAATTATAAAAGATTAAAATGATTTTTTTCTCTAATTATAAATTTGCATTCTATGTCCCCTATCTCTTCCTCGTAACAGGTCCCATACAAACGTTTAGATCAAAGAATAACAATGAACCTACACATGTGTAGGTGTTTATAATATACGAACATGCTAAATTTAGACATGTCAGTTCCAAGATATTCACATAAGAATGTTGTATTTTTAAAGTCATGTTAAAATCTTAAAAAAACACACAAATATATGAATGATTTAAATTGGTTCTCGCAAGTTCTCGCAATATTTGTGATCTGCATAAGCACCCTCACATGAGTGTGTCTGTGTGTGTTTTTTAAGTTAGCTGTAAATTTAAAGGATTGCCAACATTCGTAAAATTAAGGCCTAGGTTCTACTACATTCGGGCTAGGGATGAGCTTGGTACCGTACCTGTACCGAACCGGTACCGGTACCGGTACCGAAAGTACCCGGTCCCGAATTTTATAAAAAACGAGTGCCGGTACAGGTACCGAATTTGGTAAATGGGTACAGGTACAGGTACCGGTACCGGTAAGGTACCGGTATTTCAGTACCCGGTACCTCTTTGGTACCCGTTACCTCCACAACATTATTTTTTAGGCTTGCTACATGGTGCATGTTTAGTTATGATACCTAATACCTGTTTTTGTACACGTTACACAGTACATGTTTGATACCCGATACCTTTAAAAGTTTATAATATCTAAACAAAAATAAAATATCAAAAAAACATCCACATAAAATGATAGTTTTTTTTTACTTTCCTCATTTTCTGCTAACTCAAGTTTTTTTACTTTCCCCATTTTCTGCTAACTCAATCCACACACTAGTCCACCATTCATTTCTATTAAAATCGTAAATAGTGTATCTCTTGACATCGTAGTGACAGAAAGAAAAATGATATTAAAAAAAATAATAATTACCCTCAAAAGTAAAAACAAAATACAAGTTGATGAGGTGAATAGTACAAAACAAAATACAAATTTCAAAATAACCTATTCCTATTCAGGTAGTGTTGAAATATGTGTATAATTCAATTCAATAACAAACAGATTTAGAAGTGTTATTTCTAATGTGATATTTTTATGTTTGCATGGTTTATGGATGTTTTAAGTTAGAATGCTCTTGTTACATGATTTGATGATTGTACTTGGGCTGCTTCTTTTTATAAATTGGGCTTCTATTTTCATATACTATAAAAGTCCTTGACACTAGAGAATCTAGGGATGAGCTCGGTACCGTACCTGTACCGAACCGGTACAGTTACTACCCGGTCCTGAATTTTATAAAAAACGAGTACTGGTAACAGTACCGAATTTGGTATATGGGTACAGGTACCGGTACGGTACCGGTATTTCGATACTCGGTACCTCTTTGGTACTCGTTACCTCCACAACATTATTTTTTAGGCTTGCTACATGGTGCATGTTTGGTTACGGTACCTAATACCTGTGTTTGTACATGTTATCCAGTACATGTTTGATACCCGATACCTCTAAAAGTTTATAATAACTAAACAAAAGTATAATATCAAAAAAATATCCACATAAAATCGTAGTTTCTTTACTTTCCTCATTTTCTAGCTAACTCAGTCCACACACTAGTCCACCATTCATTTCTATTAAAATCATAAGTAGTGTATCTCTTGACATTGTACTGAAGTAAGAAGAATAATATTAAATAAATAATAACAATTACCCTCAAAAGTCAAAACAAAATACAAGTTGATGGGGTGAAAAGTACAAAACAAAATACAAATTCCAAAATAACATATTCTTATTTGGGTACTAGCGGGACTATACGGGACTTTTGGGTATAGTACTGTACCGGTACCGGTTAGTACCGATCCCGAAATATAAGAAAATCAAGTACCGGTACCTTATACATATTTTCGGTACCAGTTGGGTACCGGTACAGGTACGATACGGGTATTGGGTACCAAATACTCATCCCTAAGAAAATCTAGTCATATTCTCCATCTCTATTCGTTCTTTACAATCTATCTTCTAAATCTCCTCTTGGTAGTATGAAGGTTTCATCTTCTTCATCTTTGATAAAATTTAGTCTGAGATCGTATTATTGAGTGTATTCATATTCTATAATATACTGATATACTCATTGTCTAAGTTTGAGAAGATTAGTCTTTGTTTAGATTCGTTTTTCTTTTGATGATTCATATTCAGATTTATTGTTCATGTATCATCATTCTAAATAATATTAAGAATTTATAGTTTCTTGACAGGTACTAGCGGGACTATACGGGACTTTTGGGTAAAGTATCGGTACCGGTACCGGTCAGTACGATCCCGAAATATAAGAAAATCAAGTACCGGTACCGGTACCTTATACATATTTTCGGTACCGGTGCACGGGTACCGGTACTGGTGTACGGTACGGGTACTGAGTACCAAATGCTCATTCCTAGTTCGGGCTTAAATTGACATATGCATCCCTAGTGCAAAGCACAAGTTTCCATCACTGAAAAGTAAAAAAAACAAAACCTGCATTGTTAAGATAATACTAAAACTAATTTCTAATTTGAGAGTGTGGTAAAAAAAGGGCGATAGCACTATTTATTGAGAGGGGTAAGTGATAAAACAATGTTGTCTTGCTATCTATAAATCGGCTATTAAGCATGTGCATTTCGTCCCACCAAGATTCTACATGAGTAAGGTATAACTATATGTACAGACAAGATGAGATGGGAATCTTAAGATAAAAGCATCACTAACATTTTTTGCTTGATGATTATACGTTAAGGATATTATTACATATAGAAGCGTTAAATCAAATTCAAGCCATGAGTGACATATAGCAAGCCTTTGATAGCTCATTGAAGTTACGAGTCTACTCAAGATAGCGGAGTTTAATTACACTATCACCTTATAGATTCTACCTAGTCAAGACAAGTAGAGTTTAATGATATCATCACCTTATAGATTCTATATTAAGAATGCCTTATAATAAGAGCAATATAGCATTGTTTCAAATAAGAATGATCACAAAATGATTCTTCACTTATATATGACACGATATTGGTTAATAAGACACAATATGCTAAGACAATATGCATGTTATTTACACAATGAAACATTTAATTAATGGTATACTATTACACAGTAGAATATTATACTCATTATTACATAACGATACTCGATTATAACACAACATAACACAAATATGAAATTTACCCGTAGAAATAGATGATTTCTTCTTTTGATTAATCGATTCTTTTGATTAATCGCATCCGTTCTTTTGATGGTTGTTATTCTAGTTGTGATATTTGAAATGCTTCAGATTCCGGTATCTCTTTCCCATGAATAGGTGGTGAACTAGGTTTATTCTTCGCCGGAGAAGAGGGCTTTGCTGTTTCCATGAATTTTTCTGGTGAGTTTTTTCTGAATTGTGTCAGTCTCCGATTGACGTTAAAATGAAAGCGAAAGCGGGTTGTGAGAGTGGAAAGGACTATAACGCCCTCCTGATTTCTTTACAGTTTCAACAATATTACAATATCGTCACCGCGTAAATCTGGGCCTTTGATTTTTATTAAATGTTCGATCTAATGGCTATAAAGCCTTCTTACGCTTTTTAGTTTTAATTGTCTTTTTAGAATAATCCAACCCATATTATTAACTTAAAATACTACCTTAAAAAAACCTCTTCAAACTAAAATAGAAAAGATCTTATTATTAAAGAATTTATATGCACGTACGTATTACATACATATATAGAATGTCACTATAAGTTCAGAAGGATAAGTGACTTTTTTCTGAAATCGTTTTAAAAATGTGTTATTTCTAAACAAATTTAGAGACGTTTAACACGCAATCAAAAATTTTAGTGAAATTTTCTATGCGAAAGTAGAATGTAAGTTGGATTTTGGTGGTACTAACCTGTTTTAATTATTCAACCATAAATATTAAATTGTATTTTGTTAATACTAGTATTGTAATTATATTTAATATTCTACACATTAATTATTTAAAAATTATCGATCCAAACAATTCATAATTTGATGAAATATATATAAAAAAAACAAGTAGAAGCCATTTGATTCAAAAGGAAAGCAACAATGCCCACCATCATATGTACCTTATATGTCCTTCAAAAACCATTATTCTCACTCAAAACAACAAACAAACAAACATACTTAATACATCAAACTTATAACACAACTATTGATAGATTCTGAGGAGAATGAAATGAGAGCAAGACCTTTCTTGAAATAAAGTCTACTCTCATTATTCTACACTCCAAAGATATTTAAATTATACACTCGATCAAACTTCTTATTTTGGCATAGAAAGCTAATAACTGAACTCAACGTTCAGAATATAAATCACAACGTAATAATGATAATCGGATATACAAGAATGATCTTGTGGGGAGATGGTCTTTGATGCGTAACAATGCAATATGCGTATATTCATGTTCATGATTTGTTAAGTTCTACAGTCGGGATGGTTGTGTGCAGATACTTCTTTTCCGGTTTCCTTCTTCGAAGATTCTTGTTCCTATAAAATGTGAATAGTGTTAAGTGGTAGTTAGACGTGTGTGGACATTCATGCTGTTAACTAGAGGTGGCAATTTTGACGAACAAAAATAAGTTAATTTCGGTTATGTTTTTATCTCTAAAAGGTGACAAACTAAGCTATAAAAGATTTAACAAAAAAAAATATTGAAGATCGTGATGCATGTATTCAAATGTATAAACCATTTTGAGTTAGCTTTATTAATATAAACAATGTTAGATTCTAATTGTCATCATATAGTTATGCCAGCACATTTAACACGTTAATTAATAGTGAACCTAAAGAGACGATAAAAAGTGTTTGTTGGTTCGCCAACCCGATAGACCCATGCTAAGACATTATCCGTTGTGACCGACTCATTTTGCCACCAGATACTAACCCTTCACACTTTCAAATTTTCACTAACTAAAAGATGACACAAACTTATAAAATATATAGACAAAATTGCAAGTTCAACGGTGTACGTTAGGAATGATGTGGTACGTATTTACCAGTATTGGTTTTGCAACACGAAGGAATCGCTAGCAACATTATTCCCATGATCATTCCGATTCCACTGATAGAATGCGTGTGTTTTGTTCATTATCTCAAGTGTAGAATGCCCATAGCTTGCCTCTCGGAATGCAGAATAGTCAGGTTGGGGATCATTAAACCTACACACAGTTCAATTTAAAATTAATAAATAATCTCTGAAAAGATAATGAAAAGCATAGATGCATGGTTTAAGACTGATAATTTTTAACATGAACTTATTAACACGACACTAAGTTAAACATGGTTGGGTTTAAGTTAAACAGTTTTTGGATCATAACACATATATAGAATGAAAGTCACCTTGATGCTAGACCTTCTTGGTTCCCACCATCACCAACGGTTATGTAAACTGGAGCTGATTTGTCTGGGACGGGATAACTTACTCCACCCGTGATGTTGTAGTGTATGTTTGAGATTCGGTACTGAAATTGCATATATCAGGATTACAATAGAATTATCTTATGATGCAAATACATTGTAGTTTAAAACCTATATTTGCTTACTGCCCAACATGTCATCAGCTTTATTTATGATTATAGAAATAATTTGTTTTATGAACACATGTCGATTCATGTTATGTTTAATCTCAAACGAGATAAATGGGTCGAGTCAAAAGAATTAGTTAAAAGGAGAACGTGTTACACATGTTGAAAGTGTCCGAAAGTATAGTTCTATATATGACATACAACCACCTAACTTATTTCTATTCATATATCTAGATTATTATGTAGTGTTTTCTTTTTGTTATCATAATAGCACATCCAATATTATGGTAAAAAAGGAAAAAAGAGTTAGTAGGTCAACTCAACCCGACAAATTATTATCTTGCCACCTCTAAAAGAATTGTTGATAAGTTCTTATATAAGAAAAAGAAGATATAAATTAATGAGGTTGACAAACCGATCTTTCATAAGCATGAACATGTCCAGCGAAGATCACGTCAACTTTGTACTGAACAAACCAACTCTCGAATGCAGCTCGCATGCTTTCACCCTCCATGTAGTGAGCACTATTACTGTTGTATATAGGTGTGTGCATAATAACAATGAGCCAAGGTGTTTTCTCTCTGTCCACTTTTTCTAATTCCTTTTTCAACCAAAAGTACTGAGGTGTATATGTTACTGTCAGAATTCAAATAAATATGTAAGCCATCTATCAAACATAAGTAATAATATATTGTCACATCTGTATATATACTAATCGATTTATAACTTAACAGTCCAATTTTGTAAAAAGAAAACAGTAACCGATTTTGAGTTGTGATGGCGGAGGCCCAAGTGTGGAACCGGGTTCGGGCGCCCACAGCCCGTGACGGGTTTTATCCGAACCAAGCTGCTGCTCTATTTAATTAAATAAGTCATCTTGTTTTATTTTATTTTATTTTAAATTCTGGATGGATTTCTGTTATTTTGGGATAGATTTATTTTCCAAGTTTCATGCCTAACATTATGGGTTAGGAGCGTATTAAAGGATCTTATTGATTAGGGTTCTGCAGTTTTGAGTTTTTTTCATCTAATAAAGATTGAGCAGCTTGATTCTTTATTGGTGTCTTTGATATTCCATTGATTTGTGATCCGGGATTGCATCAGTTGGTATCAGAGCCAATCGAATCAATGGTGAGACCCGATAATATTCCTCGACATCGTAGAAACGCCGACCGAGGCAACGAAGACGAAGGAAGAGATCCACGGGATATCGCCGAAATTGAAAGGTTGCAGCAAAGGGTCCGGGACCTGGAACTGCAGCAAGAAGAAAGAGACGAGGTGACCAAACCGATCCAGACATCTGGGATGATGGGTATGGCGACGGAAATCCTTTTGGCAGACGAAACCTACGCCGGCAACGACCAACTGCGGATCCATTGCGTAGTATGGGGATCAAGTTGGAAATTCCGGAATTTGACGGGAGAGCACAACCAGACGACTTTATCGACTGGCTAAACACAGTGGAGCGGGTCTTTGACATCAAAGAGATATCCGATAGGTATAAAGTTAAGCTTGTCGCTATTAGGTTACGAAAACATGCTTCGATTTGGTGGGAACACGTTAAAAAAAAAACGGGCTCAAGAAGGGCGATCTAAAGTTGAAACATGGGCTAAAATGCGTAAGTTACTCCGGGAAAAATTTTTGCCGGTAAATTATCGGCAAGAATCCTTTTTAGAATATCATAATATCTCCCAACGGAACTCTACCGTTGAGGAATTCATTGCAGATTTTGACAGGCTTCGTATGCGTTGCGGGGCTGATGAAGAAGAAGAGCAGGTTATTGCTCGGTTTTTGGGATCATTAAGACCAGAAATCTCTGATATTGTGCAGTTGCAATCTTATTATACATTCAATGATGTTTGCCGGTTAGCCTTGAAGGTGGAAAAGCAATTAAAGAATAGGGGAAGAACCGCGGCAAGACTCGGCCCAATCAAAGCCGAGCCGTCGAGGGCAGTATCAACGGGCAGTACCACCAGCCCAATCAAAGCTGATGGTGGGTCTGCGGTTGGCGGCTCATCCGCCACCTCAGCCCGGGTAGTTAAATGTTTCAAGTGTTACGGGTTAGGGCATTATGCTCGTGACTGCTCGAATAAATATTTAGTCACACTCACGGAAGACACATCGCCCGTCTATGATACCGAAGCAGTGGAAGACGATGGTGCCCAACATGAAGTTACATATCCAGATAAAGGAGAATCATTGGTCACGCAAAGGGTTCTTAGCACTACATTGGCACCACCAGATGACGAGACCTCATGGCTTAGAAACAACATCTTCAGAACGAAGTGCACGGCAAAAGGCAAAGTTTGTACCATTATTATTGATGGGGGGAGTTGTGAAAATATGGTGGCAACTAGTATGGTCGAGAAATTGGGACTCAAAGCCGAACCACATCCTGACCCATATCAGCTCACGTGGTTAAGAAAAGGTAATATCGTGAAGGTCACCCAAAGATGTTTGGTATAATTTTCTATTGGTGATAAATACAGAGACGAGATATGGTGCGAAGTCATTCCGATGGATGCATGTCACATACTGCTTGGTCGGCCGTGGCAATATGATAGGCGAGTCAAATATGACGGTTTCAAAAACACTTATGCTTTTCGAAAGGATGGGTTTAATATTATGTTGGCTCCTCTTGATACACGGAAGACGGGAACCGAGGCCTAATTTTGACCAAGTCGGCCTTCCTGGATTTTACAAAACATACAGCCCCACCATTTATGTACGCTCTAGTGATCGCCGAGGAAAACACTATCGCTGACGAGACACCGCCGGAAGTAGAGCACCTTCTTCGGGAATTTTCGGACGTTTTCCCTGAGGACATACCGGCCGGATTACCGCTGGTCCGAGAAATCCAACATTGTATCGACTTTATACCAGGTGCCGTCATACCGAACAAGCCTGCGTACCGTATGAACCCAACAGAATTTGAAGAGCTCCAACGCCAAGTTAATGAGCTGTTAGAAAAGAGGCTTATCCGGGAAAGTATGAGCCCTTGCGCGGTGCCGGCCTTGTTAGTTCCTAAACATGGGGGTACTTACCGTATGTGTATAGATAGCCGCGCAGTAAATAAGATCACTATTAAGTATCGATTTCCTATGCCACGTTTCGAAGACTTGCTTGATCAACTCCATGGTTCCTCGATATTTTCTAAAATTGATCTGCGTAGTGGCTACCATCAAATACGTATGCGGCCCGGGGATGAGTGGAAGACAGCATTTAAAACAAGAGATGGATTATACGAGTGGATGGTGATGCCTTTCGGGCTTTCGAACGCACCGAGTACATTCATGCGGCTAATGAATCATGTGTTTCGGGAACTCATTGGGAAATGTGTCGTGGTTTACTTTGATGACATATTGATTTTTAGCAAAACGGTTGAACAACATCAGCAACACCTCAGTCAAGTCTTCGACGTTTTACGCGCACAAAAGTTATATGACAATCGGGCTAAATGTCAGTTTTTTACTCCCAAAGTGTTGTTTTTAGGGTACTTAATTTCGGGTTCCGGCATTCGTATGGACGACTCCAAAGTGGAGGCCATTACATCCTGGCCCATACCTAAGACGTTACATGAGGTTCGGAGTTTTCACGGGTTAGCATCGTTTTACAGGCGTTTTATCCGAAATTTTAGCTCTATTGTGGCACCGATCACTGATTGCCTTAAAGGCACGTCATTTACATGGACCAAAGCCGCTACCGCAGCCTTTGAAGATCTTAAGAAACGGGTTACGCAAGCTCCGATTTTGGCGTTTCCAAATTTCCAAATTATGTTTCAAGTGGAGTGCGATGCGTCGGGTTTTGGAATCGGTGGAGTCTTAAGCCAAGAAAATCGACCCATAGCATTCTTTAGTGAAAAGTTAAATGAGGCGAGACAGAAATACAGTACGTATGACAAGGAGTTCTATGCGATTATTCGGAGTTTAGAGTACTGGCGACATTATTTGCTCCCCTCCGAATTTGTTTTGTATTCAGACCATCAGGCCCTACGGTTTATTAATGGTCAGAACAAACTTAATTCAAGACATGCCAAATGGGTTGAATATTTACAAGATTTCTCCTTTGTTATTCGGCATAAATCCGGCGCCTCTAATACCATTGCTGATGCACTCAGCCGACGCCGCTCCCTGCTCACATCGTTGCAAGTTCAAGTCGAGGGTTTTGAGGTATTCCGTAGCCTTTATCGTGATGATCCTGACTTTTCACACATTTGGCATACATGTCTAGTTGCTCCATTGAAAGATTACAGGGTACACGACGACTTTTTATTTTTTGGCAATCGGTTGTGTGTTCCAAAATGTTCCTTACGTGAGGCCATTATATTGGACAACCACCAGGGAGGATTAGTTGGGCACTTTGGACGAGATAAGACTTTGAAGCTCGTTCAGGAACGTTTTTTTGGCCGCGAATGGGAGCTGACGTGAATTGTATCATCGACAGGTGTGGTGTTTGTCACAGGGCCAAGGCACAACATTCTAATGCCAGTTTATACACCCCTTTACCAGTTCCCGAGGGGCCGTGGGAAGATGTGAGTCTTGATTTTGTTGTCGGTTTACCAAGAACTCAGCGACAAAAGATTCTGTCATGGTGGTTGTGGATAGATTCTCTAAGATGTCGCATTTTATTCCATGTGCCAAGACGTATGATGCCAGTCAGGTAGCTCGACTTTACTTTGCTGAAATTGTCCGATTGCATGGGATCCCAAAGACAATTACGTCGGACAGGGATGTTAAATTTGTGGGGCATTTTTGGCGTACACTCTGGAAACGCCTAGGTTCACGGATTCATTTCAGTAGTGCACATCATCCCCAGAGTGATGGACAGACGGAAGTCACTAATAGAAGTTTGGGGAATTTGTTAAGAAGTCTCGTTGGGAAGAACCTTCGTCAATGGGACTTGGTACTCCCTCAAGCGGAATTTGCTTATAACCGTTCCTATCATCGATCCACGGGCATGAGTCCGTTTATGATAGTATATGGTCGTAATCCATTTACGCCACTTGATCTTACTCCACTACCGGCGACGGATCACTTTATTGCGGAAGGGGAGGAAAGGTCCGAGCAGATTAAACAAATTCATAATCAGGTGCGTGAACAGATTGCCAACAATAATATTGTATATCAGCGTCGTGCTGATGTGCATAAGAAGCGGTTGGTTTTTAATCCGGGTGATCTTGTGTGGATTCATCTTAGTAAAGAACGCTTTCCTAAGGGCCGTTGTGGTAAACTTCGGCCTCGTGCCGATGGTCCATTCAAAGTTTTGGAGCGTATCAACGACAATGCGTATAAGATTGATTTGCCAGACCACTATAATGTTTCCGCTACTTTCAACGTTGCTGATCTTGCCCCGTTTGTTCCCGAAGATGATGACCCGTTCGACTCGAGGACGAGTCTATTTGAAGAGGGGGAGGATGATGGCGGAGGCCCAAGTGTGGAACCGGGTTCGGGCGCCGACAGCCCGTGACGGGTTTTATCCGAACCAAGCTGCTGCTCTATTTAATTAAATAAGTCATCTTGTTTTATTTTATTTTATTTTAAATTCTGGATGGATTTCTGTTATTTTGGGATAGATTTATTTTCCAAGTTTCATGCCTAACATTATGGGTTAGGAGCGTATTAAAGGATCTTATTGATTAGGGTTCTGCAGTTTTGAGTTTTTTTCATCTAATAAAGATTGAGCAGCTTGATTCTTGATTGGTGTCTTTGATATTCCATTGATTTGTGATCCGGGATTGCATCAAGTTGTTTTCTAATTTGACTATTAGTTTGCATCCATAGAAGGCTCAAACTTTGAAAAGGTTAGTACCTAAACTAAGAAGTTGTTGAAAGTATGAGCCCTGCTGTAATTACGAACAAAGAGTAATAATCAAAATAGAAAACAACGCGAAAGCTAAATACTATTTTTATGCAATTTGCCCAATACAAAATTAAGGTAAGAAGACAAATTACCAAATGGAGAATAACTTGATAGCACAATTATATGTGCAGATGCTCGTCTAACAGCATACCAAAGAGGACTACTGCTTTCACTGGCTGCATGTGGAGTGGGGTATCTATAAAGATATTGTTTGAAAGGTACAACTTCATCCTGAACATAAAGATTATGAATGAAAAAAATTAATATTATCAATTGATGTAATTTGATGCAATGAAATTAGCATGTGTCAAGAAAATAGTTAATATGGTAAGTAAAGTTTGTTTGTTGTGGGGTCTCAGTAAAATCAATCTCTTTTTTCTTGGAGATAGATGTAAGGAAACAGTAACTCATAAAATGTCATCTAGTAAACTAAATGATAAAACTGTATCGTTGATAGGAAGAAAATTATAGTAATGGTGTTGATATCAGAGTGGTTACCATATACGGCATATACTCTATCTCATGATTTCCTACTGTCGATATCCATGGTTGATACGCTTGAATTTTTTCAACAAAACGACCATATGAATCCCAACGTACACCAATATCATGATACTGATATTTATCAGCATAAGATAGATCTCCAACATGCAACACAGCTTGTGCTCCACTCTTAATGTAATGTTTAAGAGTTGACAAAGAATTAAATGTTTGACCCAAGTCACCTAAACCATGTAATCAACTATTATTTCACAAAAAAAGTTCTAAAAATGTTTTCATCATTCATCAACATACACTCACCTATAATTCCAAATTTGTAAGAAGCATTTGGATGGATTTCCGGAGGTGTATGAAACCAAAATGATCGCGCGGAATCACCTTCTCCGATCTCATAAAAGTACTTGGTGTTATACTACCAACATGACACACTTGTTAGTCATGAAAGAGATCTTTTAAAAAACGTACGATAAAAAGATGCTATTGAGTTAACCAACATATAAGTAAATATAAACGTGTGTGTGTATACATATATATATACCTCAAGGTCATCAACAAGACAATGGTGAATATAGCCAGATGTATAGTTGGAAAACATATACTTTTTCACTGTCCCTTCTGCAGTAAATTTATACTTTTTCTTTGATTTTCCATATCTTACTTGGTTTGACCCTGGTTCATCAGGTGTCACCCATATTATTATTACAGCTTTGCCATCATAATCCCCTTGAGTGATGTGTACCTAAAATAATAACATCTATAGATATATACATTGATGTAAACAAACCCTAGAAAAATTACAATTGTTTTTATGCCTATAAATTTATTCTTGTTTTAATGGTTGAACCATGATCTTATAGGCCGCGCCAATAATATAGCTAACCTGCTGAGGTGCATTATAACCGCTAGGAACCGCGAAAACTTCATTATCAAGAGGAATGTCAACCGATGGCCACTCTGAACGGATGAAACTGCTTGTGACACCGGCATAGACGTTATTCACAATGCTGATCAGTAAAACATAGCCGATAACCACAAGCCGAGGTATAACGGATCCCGTTTTCTTATATTTCAAAATGATCATATTGCAAAATCAGCTACAATCCCAAACATATAAACTGCATGCACACAAGAATATATTGCCTGAATTTATCACAAGTTACAAACAATAATAATAATTATTATAATTACATATTAGAACACATACACGTAGTGTTGGAATATTATAATCAAGATTTATACCAATATAAGCGTGTAGTATTAATGTATTATTAGTTGTGTCCTAATTAAATTTAACCCTCACGGTAGTTTATGGTGTTTAAAGTAATTATGTAACGATAGATTTACTATTAGTTAGTTAGTTAGAATTTATATAATATAAACAAAACACACATGTAAACCAACCATGATGTAAAAAAACATTCAATCTAATTCACAAATGGAAACACTTACGGATTAACGTTGTTGAGATCGAAAATGGAGTTGGTAGGTATAGTAGCAGAAGCAATCACTATGGTTCACTATTTAAGCCCTATGCAACATGCGTAAGTTAGCAAGGATTATGATTATGTTTAAAGTAGACTTTGTAAATAAAAATAAAATTATAGAAATAAAAATATACGAATAAAGTTGGAATGATAAAGATATTGGATTATTGGAGGTGTGTCATTTGATTGTTTCTATTATGATTTTATTTGAAAATCTTTTCTATTTAACCTCTTAGTTTTTAGTTAAGGCAATCTTTGAAAAATTATTACAAAAAAAAACGAAAAAAAGAGTTACATATTAAGTTCATCACTAAAAATATATCGTAGAGGGGTGCAAGATTCACTCAAAACATGAAAGCAAACAATGTGAATATAACAATGGCTAAAATTAATATAACGTTGAATGTTCATTAAGGTCCGTTTACGTCTGTTCCTACAGGTTTGTAGGACATATAAATGAACAAACATAGATAATTGCATTTCTTTCATGAATAATAAAATTTATTCATGTTTGTTTGCTTCAATTAATATGAAACAACCAGACATGTACAAAACTTTTTTGTATTTGTTTGGTTTGTCTACAATCCCAAAGAGAATGTGTAATGAGAATTTGTAATGTGTTTAATAAAATAATTAAAAATATACACAATATATAATCTTATTATTTTTTCTTAAAGTTGTGATAGATATTAAGCTAGTGATTTATGTGGTGTCACACTCATATATGAATGGGAGACCATGCATGTTACTCTCACGCACTCAACAATTATTATGTTTAACAAAGTATGAATTATGGGTCATATCGTTACTTTTATAGTTTTGTGCTTTTACGTAGGAATATGAAACTGATTGAAATATGAATCAACATGGGCTTTTGTTAAGTGAATCATTCGATTGACCTACATTATACGGCCCATTTCAATATGGGCCTAAAGTGCAACCCAAAATCAAATTAAGTTAAATATTTGTTCAGAAAACTTGAAAGAAACATTAACATTATATCCATCCAATTATATCCAATTACCTTGATGGCTCGACACACTTTTATTCGTACAACATTTATAAAGTGATGTTCAAATGTTCAAATTTAGCCCATCAATTACCTTGATGGCTCGACACACTCTTCTTCATACAACATTCATGAAGTGATGTTCAAATGCTCAAATTTAATCCATCTGTTACCTTGATGATAATAACATTTTTATGAATTGTAATTGTTCAAATGAAACGACCTCATCAAAGTAGGAGTGAATTCTGGATTTTGATAAAGAAGTTCATCTTGTTATATTTATTTTTGCAAAACTTCATCGTTAAGATAGGAGTGATTTCCCTTACCTTAATGGTGAGTTACCTCGTTTATTTCTGGAGATCCTCAACAATGAGTTGGGATCGAACTTTTGATTGGTAAGTTAGTGGTCATACCTTGAGAGTACACCATCAAGTTAGGGGTGAAAACCACACCTTGATGACTAATCTCATTTCTTGATCTCCAACTTACCAAGGTTGTAATCAAGCAACGAGAAGCATGTAGTAACTTGAAGGGTGAAATAATATTAGTGTTTTGACCTATCAAGCTAAAGCATGATCTCTGAACTTGAATAGAGACCTGATCGTTTTAGGTTGATTTTGATTCCCAACTTGGAACATTTAAATTCTTAAATCGATTTCTTTTCCTTTATTCTCATGTTTTGACTCGATCTAGCTACATCAAACCATTTATTCCTTATTTATCGACTTTCATTGTGAGTTATCATCAAAACCTGATTACGTGATGATAGTCCTCCTAAACAATCTTTTGTCAAGTAAAGATATTATCCCTGATCGTGATGGTCGCTTCATCTCTCGTTTCTAGAAAAAGTCTCCAATCAGCTCTCGAAACTCAACTGAATCTTAGCACAGCTTATCACCCGCAAATCGACGGTCAGACTGAAAGAACGATACAGACGCTCGAGGATATGCATCGGGCTTATGTCATTGATTTCAGTGGATCGTGGGATTCCCATCTTCCGTTGATTGAATTCTCTTACAATAACAGTTACCAGACCAACAGATGGCACCATTTGAGGCCTTGTATAGTCTGAAGTTGGTGAATCACAAATTACTGGTTCGGAATTGATACAAGAAACAACCGACAAAATTCATAAGATCCGTGATAACTTGGTCGCTGCTAGAAATCGTCAAAAGCATTATGCTGAAAAAAGACGTAAACCCATGGAATACAATGTCGGTGATCTTGTACTGGAAGGGAGTGATTCGCTTTGGAAAGAAAGGGAAGTTAGCACCTCGTTACGTGGGTCCATTCAAAGTGGTTGAGCGAATTGGGAAAGTGGCTTACAAGCTTGAACTACCCCAAGAGCTCAGCAATATACATCCGACGTTTCATGTTTCAAATCTCAAGAAAAGTCTTGCCGACGAAAATTTCCACATTCCACTCGATGAAGTCCAGATTGATGAATCTATGCACTTTATTGAGAAACCTGTGGAAATTATGAATCGGGAAGTCAAACAACTCAAACGTAGTAGGATACCCATTGTCAAGGTCCGCTGGGAATCTAAACGTGGCCCAGAATTTACCTGGGAACGTGAGGACCAAATGAAATCCCAGTATCCTCATCTTATCGTTTCAGCCGCCTCGTGAACAAATTTCGGGACGAAATTTCCTAAAGCAGGGGAGACTGTAACATCGCGTATTTTCGGTAAAAAAAATTAATAATAATAATAATAATAATATTGATAATAATAATAATAATAATAATAATAATAATAATAATAATAATAATAATAATAAAATAATAACAATAATAATAATAAAGTCCAGGGGTTAATTGGTAATTTATGAAACTTTAAAAGAAACTTTTGTACATAAAATGATAACAAATGAAACCACAGGGACCCAATGTGTAATTTTTTTAAATCCCAACCCCCACCCCCGTCGACCCTCCGGCCACTCTCCGGCCGCATCTCCGGCGACCCACAACCCGCAAAACCAACCAATTTCAATACAATTAAACATCCCCGACAAACCCACATGGAAGAATCGAACCTAATCCACCAAAACAATTTAAAATTTTAGCTGATTAAGTGCGATCTAGATCCAAAATCCACTTTCGGTCGACTTTTCCAACCACGATCGCGTTAACACACTACTATAATCAAATTAATCGAAGTGGAAGGACCCTTTATCTGTTTATAAGCTGTTAACATTCTCAATTTCATTTGAAACAATCAAAAACACCACACCCGACATCCACTTTCGACCACGACCTGCATCACACTCGAACAACACCCTTCGAACTTCAAACTTCGAAATTAACATAGGGCTTTGCTTCCAAATCATTATTTTAAGCTTCCCTAAAGTTTAATTTGATTACAATCACTGTTTGAGCATCAAACGATCATCAACCTGTGCCGCGACCTGTTCTTCATCGGGTTCAGTTCCAAATCGACACAATACGGGTAATTACACATACACACACACTCGATTTTAATGAGGGTCAAAAGCCCCATGATTTCAGTTGCCATCGAAGTCGAATTGGTGGTCAATTTGGTCCGGATTCGAACTAGGGCTCATATGGAATTGGGGTTAATCGAAAACTGTGTTTAAAACAATTAAAACCGAGAATCCATTGCGGCTTAGGCCCTTGGTTCACCGGTTCATTGTACACATGTTATCCAAGAGGTCCCGGGTTCGACCCTTGGGCACCTCACCTATTTTTTTGGGCCATTTTAAGTCTTTAAAAATTCCAAAAAAATTACTAAAAATTATAAAAATGTTTTTACAAACATTACAATTTTTTATAACCACATAATTATTTTCTGAAATTTATTTGACATTTTATTTATTTATTTTATAAATTGTTTCAAATAAATAACATAACTAGCTAAATTTTTTTATAAAAAAATAGACTTTAAATAATTGTTGAAATCACTAAATAATTATTGGATTAAATAATATTTATGTAATACTATTTAAATCATGATTATCTCAAACAAATATAAAAGTTTTATATCTAAATCGTTCCAAAAACATTTTCATTTCTTTTACTCATCTAAATAATTAAATATTTTAATTAATTATCATATAATTAGTTAATAAAATTAATTATTTATTTTTCCACACTTTAACAATAAACCAAACAATTACGAGTATTGATACAAATACATTTATTAAATTCTAAACGTAATCACATTCAATAAATTCATTCTATTTCAAGACATTCAAACTAAATAAAAATTAGTTTATTTAAACTACCATTCAAGATCCAATGAAATCCTAATACATTCCCAAATTCCCAAATCATTATTATTTTAATTCGAGACACCGTTCCTTAGGTTAATCGTAAGGAAATCGTTGGTGTCTAATCTATCACATCCAGATTCTAATCTCATCAATCAAGTGAGTATTCATATCCCCTTTTTATATCATTTCTTATTTAGGGGAAATCATGTGATACAATATATTCAATCATGATATTCTATTGTTATTTCATTCTAAATTCAATTCAAGACAGGTTATGTTATTACTTGCAATTATGTGAACATACTATGGTAAACTGGATGACAGTAAAACCCTAATTCAATCAATCAATCCTGGTTTCAATGGTAGATCTACTGGTTTGGATAACCCACCCCATATGAATAGTCGAGTGGTGATTGTGCCAAAGGCAGGAGTTAATCTATGGTGTATGTGTGGAGTCTATTATATGCAAGTGTCAAGTCAAGGGGTTGTTATTGTATCGGTTTATCTATATGCTTTACTATTGCAATATAAGTCTTAACGTTACCTTGTGAATTGGATTATTCTCAATCAATCAATCAATCTATATGTATACTCAAAACTGTGATTACTCACCAGCTAATTTGTTAGCTGACTTTATTTTCTCACATGATTTCAGGTTAAACAAGTTAGTGAACTTCTACATGCTCATATAAGACCCGGACTTAGTCAAAACAAAAGACAATTACTATTTGTGACTTTAACTGTTGTATTTGTATCTGTTAAATTCATGTTATCCTGTAATCGGATTTTAATATTATTTTTACTATTAGACAATCATGAGTTATGAACAATCAATCATTCCCTCGTCCGCTCCGATGATTCCGCCGTCGGTCGGGGTGTGACATTCCTGCTCTTGAAGTTCTGTAACCTTTTCAACCACATCACTATCGATCATGGTATCCTTATCCAACTCAAATCGCTCTTGTCTTAGTTGGGCCATATCCTCAACCAGTTGGCCAACTTGCTTACTTAATACCTGGAGTGTTTTATCTCTTTCTTTGTCTTCTTTTTTCATTTTTATCAACATGTTCAAGATTTCATCATGGTTAGAGTTCATTGAACATTGGCGCTTCTCGTATAACACTTGAGGATATTCAGGATAGTAGTCATCATACTCCTCTTGGTAACTTGATAAATGTGACATCTTGGGTTCATGGTGGTTGACATCCTATTGTTGGGCATATTTGTGCTCTATGTCTGGATGAGAATATTCTTGATAATTTAATGATGGAGGTCCTTCATAATGTGGATAATACGAGTGGGTTTCTTCATATTCATTGTTTGCCCTCACATATCCCATTTGTCGCCTGTATTCAGAACATCTTCTTTCTATGTTTCCATATTTTCTCTCGAACATTGGACAATCTTGAACCCAATGATAAAGGCATCCGTAACACATACATGGATCATTATTCCAGTCGCAATCCATGATAATATCAAAATTCTTGAGATTATACTAAGAGTGCAAAGAAACTACCTGCAAACAATAAGCAAATACCACGCGTAATTTCGAACAATAAAATAATAAATAAACGAAAAACAAGAAAAATAAAATATTTTTGTTTTTTTTAGATTTTTAAGAAAAACAAATAATTATTACTAACACTAAGCGCAACGATTCCCCGGCAACGGCGCCATTTTGATCGATGTCGTGTGGTCGGTTAAAAATATATATTAAAGAGTCCTTAATCACCCTTAATAGCAAAGGGTAAGAAGGGTGTCGAATCCACAGGGAATCAAAGGAAAGTGCTAGCAACGATTAATTTAACACTACTAAACATTGAAAAGTAAATTGATTGACAGACTTAATTAAGAACTAATTAAATTAACGAAATAAAGGTTAGATTTTTAACAATCTTGAAGAAAAAGCAACCCACTTTAGGATTCAGGTTTGGCAAAGTTACAATTTTTCTTGAATGAAACCTAGTGAGAAGCCGTTAATGATGACTTACACATGATATGATTTAAGTGACAATTATAGATTAAAGTTTAAAGGACCTTATTCACATAATTACCAATTTGAATAATGAAACCCTAATTCTAATAATCAATCACGTAATGATCATAGACAACCAAAGTTAAAGAAGATCAAAATTAGGTTAACGTATAATCAAACCGTTTAACTAATCAAATCATAAATTAAATCCAACAAGAACTTAAAAGGTTCAAGATTTAATCTCAAATCTAGGTTACAAGATAAGAAAAATAAGAACTTGCACAAACCCTTCCCCAGAAGTGAATCACAATGGATTTAGCCTTGCATCATCATCGATTCTTCAACACGAGTGTATTTGATCATGTAATTCGGATGAAATTGATGTTCTTGATTTTGGAAGAGCTTGAGAATGATCCAAGATTGCCAATTTTCGTCCAAGATTGCTGTGTGAAAAGTTGTCATTCGTAATAGGGTTTTTCCCCTTTTAAATCCCTTCAAATTAGGTTAAAATCCACTAAAACGCGGCGATCGGCGTCGATGGCGCCACCCCCTGCACAAACTTGATTTTCATATGTAACTTTCCAAGACCTTTCCGTGGACAGGTCATGGGTCCCGTAACTCATTTCCTAGCTCAAGTTATGCCCGTTTTAAAATACTGTTGCCGTACAACTTTGATTTATCCTAGCTTGACTTCTCGAACTCCAATTACCATCCTGTTTCTTCCAATTTCTTCGTATTCTTCACGTTTAACCTACAAATACAAAATAATCCCAAAGTAACTCTATTTCTCATACATTTATGCGTAAAACACGGAAATAAAGCCATTAAACGTTGAACTTTCACCACCCGATCAATAATACTAAAAGAATAACTTAGGGGGATACTTGTCACATTCCTAGGCCCACTAATTTTATTTTTCTCGCCTCTCTCTCCTCTTAAATAGTTACTTAAATTAAAGACTAAAAAATTTTAATTCTTTTTAAGATTAATTTTTTTCTTAACAAATTAAGAAAAGATGTCTTTTTATTAATGTCATTTCAAGAAAATAATTTTTATAAAATAAGAGTTTTTCTAAAAAAATTAATCATTTTTAAAAATATAAAATATCTTAAACTTGATGTTTTTAAAGAGTAAACTTCTTTATAAACTAAAAATAATTAAAAATTGGAGTTATAGGAAGAAACTTTTAAAAATGATATTTTTAATATGGTTTGTTTGGAAAAATGGTTAATTTTTTTTGGAAATTAAAATTAAAATTAAAATTACTACTTATAACTATTACTCATATGTAATTTAAACATATCTTATTTTAAAATAGGGGTAACTTTGTAAAATAGTAACCAGCTTTTAAAAGTGTTCCAATTACGTAACTCAAGTTTTAAAAGTGTTTTAGTTAGGTCACTCAGTTTTTATATTTTATATAAATTAAAAACCTTAACATGTGTTTTAGCATGTTATACTTTTGGTTTTAATTAGAAAATATTTTTTTTCTATCTTTTGATGCTGATATGAAACCTTGACATAAAATTTAGGCACTTTTTTATTTTTTTCATAATTAACATGTTTTCTTTTAGTTTTTAATATAATTTTATATATTGCAAATTCTGACCACTACCTCTTATCCACCGTTACTTACTTGACATAAGAAAATTTAATGATGACTTGATTTGATCATTTGATGGTCCAATTTTAGAAAAATATGTATATTAGTGACTAAATTAGAACACTTTTGAAACTTGGTTACTATTCTGTGACATTTTTCTTTTAAAATATCATTATATACTTCATAAACTTTCATCATAATTAATATTTTATTTTTAACTCGTGTAATACACGGGTTTACTAAAGTTAGTATTATATAAGTAATAATCAATAACTAATCAATTTTATTTTTTCAACCCGTATAATATATTTAGTTTTATTTATGTTTTGTGTTATTTTAATAATTATCTCTCCACCTCCCGTGTAATACACGGGTAACCAAAGCTAGTATATATATATATATATATATATATAAACAGTATCGATACGTAGACGAAAAGTAAATATATAATGTTTGCAAAAAGTTGTGTTTTTAGTAAATTTTTTTAAAGAATGTGTTAAATATGTATTTGGTGTGAACATGGTGAACGTTAATGCAGATAGGTTTTGATTAAAACTTATATCTAAACGAAGAAAAACGTAAGTATGATGTATTGACATGTTGATTTCTTAAAACATAAATTTAATTTAAAAGAAAATATATAAAAATATATTAGATTTGACCCAGCTCGATTTTAAATGAAGTTTAGATCGAAACATAGATAAAAATAAACACGTCACAATATATAATTCTTATTTTTATAAAATAATGTATTTTAATAATTATATTATAATGTTTGATAGTCTTTTAATGATTCTATTAAATGACAATATTTGAATAGGTCAGAGCTTGTGTGTTTGGTTCATCAACATAACACCTATTAATGATTCATTATGTCTCTTAATGGTTAAGTTTACTGTTATTTAAAGATTTGAACAAACAACATTTAGATGCTGTTTGTTTTTTCTGCAGAAAAACGTCAGCAGTCTGCAGACCACATCTGCAGACATCTGCAGCAGAAGAGGTGAACCAAATGTCTGCAGTCTGTCAGAAAAAGACTGTTTGTTTTTTTAACATCTACAGAAAGATTATCAAACAGCCTCTTACTGTTCGTCAAGTTTGATTTTTAATACACATAATATCATAAAGATATGAAAAATAATTTCAAACCTAATTTACTACATTAGAAACAGTGAACTATTTAAAAGTCACAACCAAAATCTATGATAAATGTCTATCATATATGAAGCTATCTACGGCGTTGATTTCAAAATAAAAAAAATGTTGGGAAGCAAAAGCATCGTTTTTTGATATTTTTTTATTATGTAAATATATAAATTGACACGAATGAATAGAATGAATATAAATTTCAAAATATTTAAGACTTATTTTAGTTTATATGATACTTATATTAAGTTGTCGAAATGCATATATATACGCACATGCATGCATATACATATGTGTATATATTTGGGGTTAATTTTTGCGGCGATATATCGCCGCAAAAGATCAATTGCGACGAAGACTAATTTATTCATTTATTGCGACGACAAGTCGCCGCAAAAGATTAAGCGTGATTTTTCCCGCCCTTCAATAAGATTGTAGTGATATTAAAAAAAAACAAAAAAAAATATTTTTTATTTTTTGCGACGAAAAATCGCCGCAAAAAAGTTCATGACTTTAAAAGTCAAAAAGTTAATTATTTTTTGTCGTTTAGTGTGTCTATTGCGACGAAACGCATATCGCCGCAAAAAACATAGTCGCGAAAAACCATTTTTCTTGTAATGAAGATAAAATTAAAGAAAAGATGAAACTAACTAGTTTTTTTAACCCGCCTCGTGTTGCGGCGGCATTGTACATAACCTGATAAAGTATAACTACAATCGGCTCAACTCGTTTGCAAACTAAATTTATTAATGAGATCAATTATTAATGAGATGTATAGATAAAGATCAAGTAGATGGATGTTTGTGCTTGGATACTCTAGCATCTTGCAACCTAAAGTGACATACACAAAACTCCAAAAGGCAGGGTTAAAAGATATATTGTGGAGCTTGCATGCTGAAATGAATAAACTGAACAAGAAACCCGTACAAGGACCACCAACTTGTCAACTGAGCTTTAGATTTCTTCACACATGTAAACCATAACCAAACCCATAGGAGCAAAGACATTTACGAACTTGTCCAAAACCAAACGAATCCAAAACACAATCAAGAACTTTTAGAAGCCAAGTGAAGGATGAAACAAATATATCCCAAAACAAATGGATCTTTTGAAGTAAAGATTAGATAGTACTTTGTGAACTTGCTCTTCATTGAGTACTATATATATGTTATTGCAGCTAAACGATTATAACCACATTACTACTAAACAACAATATATATTCACCAAAGGGTTGGTTTTTTTCCGACCAAAGAGCTCAACGATGATTGCTACTTCTCTAACATCAAAAATATGTTAGTTAATTAATAAATCCTGATATAAAAGCGTTACTTGTAATATGGTGAAGAAAAGTATAGCAGGTAAGGCTTGGTAGCTTAAATAAGTCTAATCTAACAAACCTATACAGATCGATGCGCACATGTGGGTGAACGCACATGTGGGTGTGCGCACGTGTGTAGAAGAGCTCTTTACAAAACCAAAAATATATATTGCAAGCAATCACGAGAACCAATCTGAACATTCATTTATTATTAGAAATTTAAGGAAAAGTAAATAATTATAAAAGATTAAAATGATTTTTTTCTCTAATTATAAATTTGCATTCTATGTCCCCTATCTCTTCCTCGTAACAGGTCCCATACAAACGTTTAGATCAAAGAATAACAATGAACCTACACATGTGTAGGTGTTTATAATATACGAACATGCTAAATTTAGACATGTCAGTTCCAAGATATTCACATAAGAATGTTGTATTTTTAAAGTCATGTTAAAATCTTAAAAAAACACACAAATATATGAATGATTTAAATTGGTTCTCGCAAGTTCTCGCAATATTTGTGATCTGCATAAGCACCCTCACATGAGTGTGTCTGTGTGTGTTTTTTAAGTTAGCTGTAAATTTAAAGGATTGCCAACATTCGTAAAATTAAGGCCTAGGTTCTACTACATTCGGGCTAGGGATGAGCTTGGTACCGTACCTGTACCGAACCGGTACCGGTACCGGTACCGAAAGTACCCGGTCCCGAATTTTATAAAAAACGAGTGCCGGTACAGGTACCGAATTTGGTAAATGGGTACAGGTACAGGTACCGGTACCGGTAAGGTACCGGTATTTCAGTACCCGGTACCTCTTTGGTACCCGTTACCTCCACAACATTATTTTTTAGGCTTGCTACATGGTGCATGTTTAGTTATGATACCTAATACCTGTTTTTGTACACGTTACACAGTACATGTTTGATACCCGATACCTTTAAAAGTTTATAATATCTAAACAAAAATAAAATATCAAAAAAACATCCACATAAAATGATAGTTTTTTTTACTTTCCTCATTTTCTGCTAACTCAAGTTTTTTTACTTTCCCCATTTTCTGCTAACTCAATCCACACACTAGTCCACCATTCATTTCTATTAAAATCGTAAATAGTGTATCTCTTGACATCGTAGTGACAGAAAGAAAAATGATATTAAAAAAATAATAATAATTACCCTCAAAAGTAAAAACAAAATACAAGTTGATGAGGTGAATAGTACAAAACAAAATACAAATTTCAAAATAACCTATTCCTATTCAGGTAGTGTTGAAATATGTGTATAATTCAATTCAATAACAAACAGATTTAGAAGTGTTATTTCTAATGTGATATTTTTATGTTTGCATGGTTTATGGATGTTTTAAGTTAGAATGCTCTTGTTACATGATTTGATGATTGTACTTGGGCTGCTTCTTTTTATAAATTGGGCTTCTATTTTCATATACTATAAAAGTCCTTGACACTAGAGAATCTAGGGATGAGCTCGGTACCGTACCTGTACCGAACCGGTACAGTTACTACCCGGTCCTGAATTTTATAAAAAACGAGTACCGGTAACAGTACCGAATTTGGTATATGGGTACAGGTACCGGTACGGTACCGGTATTTCGATACTCGGTACCTCTTTGGTACTCGTTACCTCCACAACATTATTTTTTAGGCTTGCTACATGGTGCATGTTTGGTTACGGTACCTAATACCTGTGTTTGTACATGTTATCCAGTACATGTTTGATACCCGATACCTCTAAAAGTTTATAATAACTAAACAAAAGTATAATATCAAAAAAATATCCACATAAAATCGTAGTTTCTTTACTTTCCTCATTTTCTAGCTAACTCAGTCCACACACTAGTCCACCATTCATTTCTATTAAAATCATAAGTAGTGTATCTCTTGACATTGTACTGAAGTAAGAAGAATAATATTAAATAAATAATAACAATTACCCTCAAAAGTCAAAACAAAATACAAGTTGATGGGGTGAAAAGTACAAAACAAAATACAAATTCCAAAATAACATATTCTTATTTGGGTACTAGCGGGACTATACGGGACTTTTGGGTATAGTACTGTACCGGTACCGGTTAGTACCGATCCCGAAATATAAGAAAATCAAGTACCGGTACCTTATACATATTTTCGGTACCAGTTGGGTACCGGTACAGGTACGATACGGGTATTGGGTACCAAATACTCATCCCTAAGAAAATCTAGTCATATTCTCCATCTCTATTCGTTCTTTACAATCTATCTTCTAAATCTCCTCTTGGTAGTATGAAGGTTTCATCTTCTTCATCTTTGATAAAATTTAGTCTGAGATCGTATTATTGAGTGTATTCATATTCTATAATATACTGATATACTCATTGTCTAAGTTTGAGAAGATTAGTCTTTGTTTAGATTCGTTTTTCTTTTGATGATTCATATTCAGATTTATTGTTCATGTATCATCATTCTAAATAATATTAAGAATTTATAGTTTCTTGACAGGTACTAGCGGGACTATACGGGACTTTTGGGTAAAGTATCGGTACCGGTACCGGTCAGTACCGATCCCGAAATATAAGAAAATCAAGTACCGGTACCGGTACCTTATACATATTTTCGGTACCGGTGCACGGGTACCGGTACTGGTGTACGGTACGGGTACTGAGTACCAAATGCTCATTCCTAGTTCGGGCTTAAATTGACATATGCATCCCTAGTGCAAAGCACAAGTTTCCATCACTGAAAAGTAAAAAAAACAAAACCTGCATTGTTAAGATAATACTAAAACTAATTTCTAATTTGAGAGTGTGGTAAAAAAAGGGCGATAGCACTATTTATTGAGAGGGGTAAGTGATAAAACAATGTTGTCTTGCTATCTATAAATCGGCTATTAAGCATGTGCATTTCGTCCCACCAAGATTCTACATGAGTAAGGTATAACTATATGTACAGACAAGATGAGATGGGAATCTTAAGATAAAAGCATCACTAACATTTTTTGCTTGATGATTATACGTTAAGGATATTATTACATATAGAAGCGTTAAATCAAATTCAAGCCATGAGTGACATATAGCAAGCCTTTGATAGCTCATTGAAGTTACGAGTCTACTCAAGATAGCGGAGTTTAATTACACTATCACCTTATAGATTCTACCTAGTCAAGACAAGTAGAGTTTAATGATATCATCACCTTATAGATTCTATATTAAGAATGCCTTATAATAAGAGCAATATAGCATTGTTTCAAATAAGAATGATCACAAAATGATTCTTCACTTATATATGACACGATATTGGTTAATAAGACACAATATGCTAAGACAATATGCATGTTATTTACACAATGAAACATTTAATTAATGGTATACTATTACACAGTAGAATATTATACTCATTATTACATAACGATACTCGATTATAACACAACATAACACAAATATGAAATTTACCCGTAGAAATAGATGATTTCTTCTTTTGATTAATCGATTCTTTTGATTAATCGCATCCGTTCTTTTGATGGTTGTTATTCTAGTTGTGATATTTGAAATGCTTCAGATTCCGGTATCTCTTTCCCATGAATAGGTGGTGAACTAGGTTTATTCTTCGCCGGAGAAGAGGGCTTTGCTGTTTCCATGAATTTTTCTGGTGAGTTTTTTCTGAATTGTGTCAGTCTCCGATTGACGTTAAAATGAAAGCGAAAGCGGGTTGTGAGAGTGGAAAGGACTATAACGCCCTCCTGATTTCTTTACAGTTTCAACAATATTACAATATCGTCACCGCGTAAATCTGGGCCTTTGATTTTTATTAAATGTTCGATCTAATGGCTATAAAGCCTTCTTACGCTTTTTAGTTTTAATTGTCTTTTTAGAATAATCCAACCCATATTATTAACTTAAAATACTACCTTAAAAAAACCTCTTCAAACTAAATAGAAAAGATCTTATTATTAAAGAATTTATATGCACGTACGTATTACATACATATATAGAACTAGGTTAGAGCCTATGTATCACATAGGTGGAATAAATAAAATATATTAAAATCATTAGTTTTATAATATTTTATTTTCTAGATGTTATTAGTCATTGGTAAAATAAAAATATAATGAGTATTTAAAAGTTATGCCAGATAATGAAATTAGAATTTATTACTTTATATTTAAAGATAAAATATGTCTAAAAACATATAATTTAATATGTATTAAAAATTATTAAAATAATAATATTTATATTTAAGATGTTTAATAGTTTAGTTTACTTATTTATAGTAATTATTATTTAATATGAGAGAGACAATAAACAAAAATATAAATATATTTGTTTTAACATATTTTCATAAAAAAAGAAAGTCAAATTGATTGTTTTTAAAATTTTTGTATTTATTTATTATGAGAGAAAAGCGGGAAAATAAATTTTTTGATATGTTAAAATGATGACACGTGTCCTTTGATATGCTAGAATGATGACACGTGTCCTTTGATATGCTAGAATGATGACACGTGTCTTAAAAAACCTTCTTTTATTATATGTTATAAATGTCACTATAAGTTCAGAAGGATAAGTGACTTTTTTCTGAAATCGTTTTAAAAATGTGTTATTTCTAAACAAATTTAGAGACGTTTAACACGCAATCAAAAATTTTAGTGAAATTTTCTATGCGAAAGTAGAATGTAAGTTGGATTTTGGTGGTACTAACCTGTTTTAATTATTCAACCATAAATATTAAATTGTATTTTGTTAATACTAGTATTGTAATTATATTTAATATTCTACACATTAATTATTTAAAAATTATCGATCCAAACAATTCATAATTTGATGAAATATATATAAAAAAACAAGTAGAAGCCATTTGATTCAAAAGGAAAGCAACAATGCCCACCATCATATGTACCTTATATGTCCTTCAAAAACCATTATTCTCACTCAAAACAACAAACAAACAAACATACTTAATACATCAAACTTATAACACAACTATTGATAGATTCTGAGGAGAATGAAATGAGAGCAAGACCTTTCTTGAAATAAAGTCTACTCTCATTATTCTACACTCCAAAGATATTTAAATTATACACTCGATCAAACTTCTTATTTTGGCATAGAAAGCTAATAACTGAACTCAACGTTCAGAATATAAATCACAACGTAATAATGATAATCGGATATACAAGAATGATCTTGTGGGGAGATGGTCTTTGATGCGTAACAATGCAATATGCGTATATTCATGTTCATGATTTGTTAAGTTCTACAGTCGGGATGGTTGTGTGCAGATACTTCTTTTCCGGTTTCCTTCTTCGAAGATTCTTGTTCCTATAAAATGTGAATATATAGTGTTAAGTGGTAGTTAGACGTGTGTGGACATTCATGCTGTTAACTAGAGGTGGCAATTTTGACGAACAAAAATAAGTTAATTTCGGTTATGTTTTCATCTCTAAAAGGTGAAACAAACTAAGCTATAAAAGATTTAACCAAAAAAAATATTGAAGATCGTGATGCATGTATTCAAATGTATAAACCATTTTGAGTTAGCTTTATTAATATAAACAATGTTAGATTCTAATTGTCATCATATAGTTATGCCAGCACATTTAACACGTTAATTAATAGTGAACCTAAAGAGACGATAAAAAGTGTTTGTTGGTTCGCCAACCCGATAGACCCATGCTAAGACATTATCCGTTGTGACCGACTCATTTTGCCACCAGATACTAACCCTTCACACTTTCAAATTTTTCACTAACTAAAAGATGACACAAACTTATAAAATACATATAGACAAAATTGCAAGTTCAACGGTGTACGTTAGGAATGAATGTGGTACGTATTTACCAGTATTGGTTTTGCAACACGAAGGAATCGCTAGCAACATTATTCCCATGATCATCATTCCGATTCCACTGATAGAATGCGTGTGTTTTGTTCATTATCTCAAGTGTAGAATGCCCATAGCTTGCCTCTCGGAATGCAGAATAGTCAGGTTGGGGATCATTAAACCTACACACAGTTCAATTTAAAAATTAATAAATAATCTCTGAAAAGATAATGAAAAGCATAGATGCATGGTTTAAGACTGATAATTTTTAACATGAACTTATTAACACGACACTAAGTTAAACATGGTTGGGTTTAAGTTAAACAGTTTTTGGATCACAACACATATATAGAATGAAAGTCACCTTGATGCTAGACCTTCTTGGTTCCCACCATCACCAACGGTTATGTAAACTGGAGCTGATTTGTCTGGGACGGGATAACTTACTCCACCCGTGATGTTGTAGTGTATGTTTGAGATTCGGTACTGAAATTGCATATATCAGGATTACAATAGAATTATCTTATGATGCAAATACATTGTAGTTTAAAACCTATATTTGCTTACTGCCCAACATGTCATCAGCTTTATTTATGATTATAGAAATAATTTGTTTTATGAACACATGTCGATTCATGTTATGTTTAATCTCAAACGAGATAAATGGGTGGAGTCAAAAGAATTAGTTAAAAGGAGAACGTGTTACACATGTTGAAAGTGTCCGAAAGTATAGTTCTATATATGACATACAACCACCTAACTTATTTCTATTCATATATCTAGATTATTATGTAGTGTTTTCTTTTTGTTATCATAATAGCACATCCAATATTATGGTAAAAAAGGAAAAAAGAGTTAGTAGGTGATCAACTCAACCCGACAAATTATTATCTTGCCACCTCTAAAAGAATTGTTGATAAGTTCTTATATAAGAAAAAGAAGATATAAATTAATGAGGTTGACAAACCGATCTTTCATAAGCATGAACATGTCCAGCGAAGATCACGTCAACTTTGTACTGAACAAACCAACTCTCGAATGCAGCTCGCATGCTTTCACCCTCCATGTAGTGAGCGCTATTACTGTTGTATATAGGTGTGTGCATAATAACAATGAGCCAAGGTGTTTTCTCTCTGTCCACTTTTTTTAATTCCTTTTTCAACCAAAAGTACTGAGGTGTATATGTTACTGTCAGAATTCAAATAAATATGTAAGCCATCTATCAAACATAAGTAATAATATATTGTCACATCTGTATATATACTAATCGATTTATAACTTAACAGTCCAATTTTGTAAAAAGAAAACAGTAACCGATTTTGAGTTGTGATGGCGGAGGCCCAAGTGTGGAACCGGGTTCGGGCGCCCACAGCCCGTGACGGGTTTTATCCGAACCAAGCTGCTGCTCTATTTAATTAAATAAGTCATCTTGTTTTATTTTATTTTATTTTAAATTCTGGATGGATTTCTGTTATTTTGGGATAGATTTATTTTCCAAGTTTCATGCCTAACATTATGGGTTAGGAGCGTATTAAAGGATCTTATTGATTAGGGTTCTGCAGTTTTGAGTTTTTTTCATCTAATAAAGATTGAGCAGCTTGATTCTTTATTGGTGTCTTTGATATTCCATTGATTTGTGATCCGGGATTGCATCAGTTGGTATCAGAGCCAATCGAATCAATGGTGAGACCCGATAATATTCCTCGACATCGTAGAAACGCCGACCGAGGCAACGAAGACGAAGGAAGAGATCCACGGGATATCGCCGAAATTGAAAGGTTGCAGCAAAGGGTCCGGGACCTGGAACTGCAGCAAGAAGAAAGAGACGAGGTGACCAAACCGATCCAGACATCTGGGATGATGGGTATGGCGACGGAAATCCTTTTGGCAGACAAAACCTACGCCGGCAACGACCAACTGCGGATCCATTGCGTAGTATGGGGATCAAGTTGGAAATTCCGGAATTTGACGGGAGAGCACAACCAGACGACTTTATCGACTGGCTAAACACAGTGGAGCGGGTCTTTGACATCAAAGAGATATCCGATAGGTATAAAGTTAAGCTTGTCGCTATTAGGTTACGAAAACATGCTTCGATTTGGTGGGAACACGTTAAAAAAAAACGGGCTCAAGAAGGGCGATCTAAAGTTGAAACATGGGCTAAAATGCGTAAGTTACTCCGGGAAAAATTTTTGCCGGTAAATTATCGGCAAGAATCCTTTTTAGAATATCATAATATCTCCCAACGGAACTCTACCGTTGAGGAATTCATTGCAGATTTTGACAGGCTTCGTATGCGTTGCGGGGCTGATGAAGAAGAAGAGCAGGTTATTACTCGGTTTTTGGGATCATTAAGACCAGAAATCTCTGATATTGTGCAGTTGCAATCTTATTATACATTCAATGATGTTTGCCGGTTAGCCTTGAAGGTGGAAAAGCAATTAAAGAATAGGGGAAGAACCGCGGCAAGACTCGGCCCAATCAAAGCCGAGCCGTCGAGGGCAGTATCAACGGGCAGTACCACCAGCCCAATCAAAGCTGATGGTGGGTCTGCGGTTGGCGGCTCATCCGCCACCTCAGCCCGGGTAGTTAAATGTTTCAAGTGTTACGGGTTAGGGCATTATGCTCGTGACTGCTCGAATAAATATTTAGTCACACTCACGGAAGACACATCGCCCGTCTATGATACCGAAGCAGTGGAAGACGATGGTGCCCAACATGAAGTTACATATCCAGATAAAGGAGAATCATTGGTCACGCAAAGGGTTCTTAGCACTACATTGGCACCACCAGATGACGAGACCTCATGGCTTAGAAACAACATCTTCAGAACGAAGTGCACGGCAAAAGGCAAAGTTTGTACCATTATTATTGATGGGGGGAGTTGTGAAAATATGGTGGCAACTAGTATGGTCGAGAAATTGGGACTCAAAGCCGAACCACATCCTGACCCATATCAGCTCACGTGGTTAAGAAAAGGTAATATCGTGAAGGTCACCCAAAGATGTTTGGTACAATTTTCTATTGGTGATAAATACAGAGACGAGATATGGTGCGAAGTCATTCCGATGGATGCATGTCACATACTGCTTGGTCGGCCGTGGCAATATGATAGGCGAGTCAAACATGACGGTTTCAAAAACACTTATGCTTTTCGAAAGGATGGGTTTAATATTATGTTGGCTCCTCTTGATACACGGAAGACGGGAACCGAGGCGCTAATTTTGACCAAGTCGGCCTTCCTGGATTTTACAAAACATACAGCCCCACCGTTTATGTACGCTCTAGTGATCGCCGAGGAAAACACTATCGCTGACGAGACACCGCCGAAAGTAGAGCACCTTCTTCGGGAATTTTCGGACGTTTTCCCCGAGGACATACCGGCCGGATTACCGCTGGTCCGAGAAATCCAACATTGTATCGACTTTATACCAGGTGCCGTCATACCGAACAAGCCTGCGTACCATATGAACCCAACAGAATTTGAAGAGCTCCAACGCCAAGTTAATGAGCTGTTAGAAAAGAGGCTTATCCGGGAAAGTATGAGCCGTTGCGCGGTGCCGGCCTTGTTAGTTCCTAAACATGGGGGTACTTACCGTATGTGTATAGATAGCCGCGCAGTAAATAAGATCACTATTAAGTATCGATTTCCTATGCCACGTTTCGAAGACTTGCTTGATCAACTCCATGGTTCCTCGATATTTTCTAAAATTGATCTGCGTAGTGGCTACCATCAAATACGTATGCGGCCCGGGGATGAGTGGAAGACAACATTTAAAACAAGAGATGGATTATACGAGTGGATGGTGATGCCTTTCGGGCTTTCGAACGCACCGAGTACATTCATGCGGCTAATGAATCATGTGTTTCGGGAACTCATTGGGAAATGTGTCGTGGTTTACTTTGATGACATATTGATTTTTAGCAAAACGGTTGAACAACATCAGCAACACCTCAGTCAAGTCTTCGACGTTTTACGCGCACAAAAGTTATATGGCAATCGGGCTAAATGTCAGTTTTTACTCCCAAAGTGTTGTTTTTAGGGTACTTAATTTCGGGTTCCGGCATTCGTATGGACGACTCCAAAGTGGAGGCCATTACATCCTGGCCCATACCTAAGACGTTACATGAGGTTCGGAGTTTTCACGGGTTAGCATCGTTTTACAGGCGTTTTATCCGAAATTTTAGCTCTATTGTGGCACCGATCACTGATTGCCTTAAAGGCACGTCATTTACATGGACCAAAGCCGCTACCGCAGCCTTTGAAGATCTTAAGAAACGGGTTACGCAAGCTCCGATTTTGGCGTTTCCAAATTTCCAAATTATGTTTCAAGTGGAGTGCGATGCGTCGGGTTTTAGAATCGGTGGAGTCTTAAGCCAAGAAAATCGACCCATAGCATTCTTTAGTGAAAAGTTAAATGAGGCGAGACAGAAATACAGTACGTATGACAAGGAGTTCTATGCGATTATTCGGAGTTTAGAGTACTGGCGACATTATTTGCTCCCCTCCGAATTTGTTTTGTATTCAGACCATCAGGCCCTACGGTTTATTAATGGTCAGAACAAACTTAAATCAAGACATGCCAAATGGGTTGAATATTTACAAGATTTCTCCTTTGTTATTCGGCATAAATCCGGCGCCTCTAATACCGTTGCTGATGCACTCAGCCGACGCCGCTCCCTGCTCACATCGTTGCAAGTTCAAGTCGAGGGTTTTGAGGTATTCCGTAGCCTTTATCGTGATGATCCTGACTTTTCACACATTTGGCATACATGTCTAGTTGCTCCATTGAAAGATTACAGGGTACACGACGACTTTTTATTTTTGGCAATCGGTTGTGTGTTCCAAAATGTTCCTTACGTGAGGCCATTATATTGGACAACCACCAGGGAGGATTAGCTGGGCACTTTGGACGAGATAAGACTTTGAAGCTCGTTCAGGAACGTTTTTTTGGCCGCGAATGGGAGCTGACGTGAATTGTATCATCGACAGGTGTGGTGTTTGTCACAGGGCCAAGGCACAACATTCTAATGCCGGTTTATACACCCCTTTACCAGTTCCCGAGGGGCCGTGGGAAGATGTGAGTCTTGATTTTGTTGTCGGTTTACCAAGAACTCGGCGACAAAAAGATTCTGTCATGGTGGTTGTGGATAGATTCTCTAAGATGTCGCATTTTATTCCATGTGCCAAGACGTATGATGCCAGTCAGGTAGCTCGACTTTACTTTGCTGAAATTGTCCGATTGCATGGGATCCCAAAGACAATTACGTCGGACAGGGATGTTAAATTTGTGGGGCATTTTTGGCGTACACTCTGGAAACGCCTAGGTTCACGGCTTCATTTCAGTAGTGCACATCATCCCCAGAGTGATGGACAGACGGAAGTCACTAATAGAAGTTTGGGGAATTTGTTAAGAAGTCTCGTTGGGAAGAACCTTCGTCAATGGGACTTGGTACTCCCTCAAGCGGAATTTGCTTATAACCGTTCCTATCATCGATCCACGGGCATGAGTCCGTTTATGATAGTATATGGTCGTAATCCATTTACGCCACTTGATCTTACTCCAGTACCGGCGACGGATCACTTTAGTGCGGAAGGGGAGGAAAGGTCCGAGCAGATTAAACAAATTCATAATCAGGTGCGTGAACAGATTGCCAACAATAATATTGTATATCAGCGGCGTGCTGATGTGCATAAGAAGCGGTTGGTTTTTAATCCGGGTGATCTTGTGTGGATTCATCTTAGTAAAGAACGCTTTCCTAAGGGCCGTTGTGGTAAACTTCGGCCTCGTGCCGATGGTCCATTCAAAGTTTTGGAGCGTATCAACGACAATGCGTATAAGATTGATTTGCCAGACCACTATAATGTTTCCGCTACTTTCAACGTTGCTGATCTTGCCCCGTTTGTTCCCGAAGATGATGACCCGTTCGACTCGAGGACGAGTCTATTTGAAGAGGGGGAGGATGATGGCGGAGGCCCAAGTGTGGAACCGGGTTCGGGCGCCGACAGCCCGTGACGGGTTTTATCCGAACCAAGCTGCTGCTCTATTTAATTAAATAAGTCATCTTGTTTTATTTTATTTTATTTTAAATTCTGGATGGATTTCTGTTATTTTGGGATAGATTTATTTTCCAAGTTTTCATGCCTAACATTATGGGTTAGGAGCGTATTAAAGGATCTTATTGATTAGGGTTCTGCAGTTTTGAGTTTTTTTCATCTAATAAAGATTGAGCAGCTTGATTCTTGATTGGTGTCTTTGATATTCCATTGATTTGTGATCCGGGATTGCATCAAGTTGTTTTCTAATTTGACTATTAGTTTGCATCCATAGAAGGCTCAAACTTTGAAAAGGTTAGTACCTAAACTAAGAAGTTGTTGAAAGTATGAGCCCTGCTGTAATTACGAACAAAGAGTAATAATCAAAATAGAAAACAACGCGAAAGCTAAATACTATTTTTATGCAATTTGCCCAATACAAAATTAAGGTAAGAAGACAAATTACCAAATGGAGAATAACTTGATAGCACAATTATATGTGCAGATGCTCGTCTAACAGCATACCAAAGAGGACTACTGCTTTCACTGGCTGCATGTGGAGTGGGGTATCTATAAAGATATTGTTTGAAAGGTACAACTTCATCCTGAACATAAAGATTATGAATGAAAAAAATTAATATTATCAATTGATGTAATTTGATGCAATGAAATTAGCATGTGTCAAGAAAATAGTTAATATGGTAAGTAAAGTTTGTTTGTTGTGGGGTCTCAGTAAAATCAATCTCTTTTTTCTTGGAGATAGATGTAAGGAAACAGTAACTCATAAAATGTCATCTAGTAAACTAAATGATAAAACTGTATCGTTGATAGGAAGAAAATTATAGTAATGGTGTTGATATCAGAGCGGTTACCATATACGGCATATACTCTATCTCATGATTTCCTACTGTCGATATCCATGGTTGATACGCTTGAATTTTTTCAACAAAACGACCATATGAATCCCAACGTACACCAATATCATGATACTGATATTTATCAGCATAAGATAGATCTCCAACATGCAACACAGCTTGTGCTCCACTCTTAATGTAATTTTTGAGAGTTGACAAAGAATTAAATGTTTGACCCAAGTCACCTAAACCATGTAATCAACTATTATTTCACAAAAAAAGGTCTAAAAATGTTTTCATCATTCATCAACATACACTCACCTATAATTCCAAATTTGTAAGAAGCATTTGGATGGATTTCCGGAGGTGTATGAAACCAAAATGATCGCGCGGAATCACCTTCTCCGATCTCATAAAAGTACTTGGTGTTATACTACCAACAAGACACACTTGTTAGTCATGAAAGAGATCTTTTAAAAAACGTACGATAAAAAGATGCTATTGAGTTAACCAACATATAAGTAAATATATATGTGTGTGTGTATACATATATATATATATACCTCAAGGTCATCAACAAGACAATGGTGAATATAGCCAGATGTATAGTTGGAAAACATATACTTTTTCACTGTCCCTTCTGCAGTAAATTTATACTTTTTCTTTGATTTTCCATATCTTACTTGGTTTGACCCTGGTTCATCAGGTGTCACCCATATTATTATTACAGCTTTGCCATCATAATCCCCTTGAGTGATGTGTACCTAAAATAATAACATCTATAGATATATACATTGATGTAAACAAACCCTAGAAAAATTACAATTGTTTTTATGCCTATAAATCTATTCTTGTTTTAATGGTTGAACCATGATCTTATAGGCCGCGCCAATAATATAGCTAACCTGCTGAGGTGCATTATAACCGCTAGGAACCGCGAAAACTTCATTATCAAGAGGAATGTCAACCGATGGCCACTCTGAACGGATGAAACTGCTTGTGACACCGGCATAGACGTTATTCACAATGCTGATCAGTAAAACATAGCCGATAACCACAAGCCGAGGTATAACGGATCCCGTTTTCTTATATTTCAAAATGATCATATTGCTAAATCAGCTACAATCCCAAACATATAAACTGCATGCACACAAGAATATATTGCCTGAATTTATCACAAGTTACAAACAATAATAATAATTATTATAATTACATATTAGAACACATACACGTAGTGTTGGAATATTATAATCAAGATTTATACCATAAGCGTGTAGTATTAATGTATTATTAGTTGTGTCCTAATTAAATTTAACCCTCACGGTAGTTTATGATGTTTAAAGTAATATGTAACGATAGATTTACTATTAGTTAGTTAGTTAGAACTTATATAATATAAACAAAACACACATGTAAACCAACCATGATGTAAAAAAACATTCAATCTAATTCACAAATGGAAACACTTACGGATTAACGTTGTTGAGATCGAAATGGAGTTGGTAGGTGTAGTAGCTGAAGCAATCACTATGGTTCACTATTTAAGCCCTATGCAACATGCGTAAGTTAGCAAGGATTATGATTATGTTTAAAGTAGACTTTGTAAAAAAAATAAAATTATAGAAATAAAAATATACGAATAAAGTTGGAATGATAAAGATATTGGATTATTGGAGGTGTGTCATTTGATTGTTTCTATTATGATTTTATTTGAAAATCTTTTCTATTTAACCTCTTAGTTTTTAGTTAAGGCAATCTTTGAAAAATTATTACAAAAAAACGAAAAAAAAAAGAGTTACATATTAAGTTCATCACTAAAAATATATCTTAGTGGGGTGCAAGATTCACTCAAAACATGAAAGCAAACAATGTGAATATAACAATGGCTAAAATTAATATAACGTTGAATGTTCATTAAGGTCCATTTATGTCTGTTCCTACAGGTTTGTAGGACATATAAATGAACAAACATAGATAATTGCATTTCTTTCATGAATAATAAAATTTATTCATGTTTGTTTGCTTCAATTAATATGAAACAACCAGACATGTACAAAACTTTTTTGTATTTGTTTGGTTTGTCTACAATCCCAAAGAGAATGTGTAATGAGAATTTGTAATGTGTTTAATAAAATAATTAAAAATATACACAATATATAATCTTATTATTTTTTCTTAAAGTTGTGATAGATATTAAGCTAGTGATTTATGTGGTGTCACACTCATATATGAATGGGAGACCATGCATGTTACTCTCACGCACTCAACAATTATTATGTTTAACAAAGTATGAATTATGGGTCATATCGTTACTTTTATAGTTTTGTGCTTTTACGTAGGAATATGAAACTGATTGAAATATGAATCAACATGGGCTTTTGTTAAGTGAATCATTCGATTGACCTACATTATACGGCCCATTTCAATATGGGCCTAAAGTGCAACCCAAAATCAAATTAAGTTAAATATTTGTTCAGAAAACTTGAAAGAAACATTAACATTATATCCATCCAATTATATCCAACTAGGTTTTAACCCGCCGCGCGTTGCGGCGGCGTTTGCGGCGTGATAATGTATAAACTACGACCAGCCGACTCGTTCCCCAACTAAATTTACGTCAAAACGTAGAGTAACTCGAATATTGACCATTGAATGATAACATGTTATATCGCTAGGGGGTAAGAAAAATAATTTACCTGACATAGAAGCATAACCAATGCAAAGATAACCTTTGCAACTTCGGTCAAGAGGTTAACACTAAGTGGGCTAAAGCTGATGTTTCTTCGAGACCTTACTCCTGTAACGATCGTAAGCCCTCGAGACAGACTTTGCAGTCGGTTTCACCAATCCGGAATGACACACACTGCACTCCATCATCTCCTCTTTCATCATCCAAAATCTCTTTTCCCCTAAATTTCAAACTACAATCAAATCAGCATCAATCACCACATTAGTAGCACCAATGATTTATTAAAGAACTACATGAGCTGTTGATCAATAACCTAAAACCCTCAATCATCACATCATGCATACATTCATATCTAATGTAAAAATCGATAAACCCAATTCAGTTACATCTAACTTTAGACTGATAACATCATAACACCTCTAATATCTTACGACATTATATCAAAATTCGCAATTTAAATCAAATGCGTATGAATCTTGAAATTAGACAATACGTGAAAGTAACGATACCCTTTAATGTGATCGGTCCAGCTGCCGGAATTAGACCACCGGCGACTGAATCGATCAAATGAAGTGTGAGTTAAACCCCTGAAGTTGGGAAAAAACACAGGATTAATATAACGGGTAGATTGGACCTGTATAAAAGAATGGTGATGTCTTCATGTCTTTCATATCCAGATTTCTTCAAGCTATGATCATCTTCCATATGCATTTAATCCTCTTAAATTCTGCTGCAAACAACAACATCTGTCAAATAATACTTATATTGCTGCAAACAACATCTGTCAAATAATACTTATATTCTCACTACTTAGCATTAAATTCCCAAATCGTTCTATAATCTATATCAAAAGCTAATTGAATTTCAATTTCTAAAACTCTGCTATCTAATCTAAAGATCAAAACCCATTTCTAATCACATCATAAAGACGTAAACCTCAATTCGCCGTAATTAGTATCCAATTTTAAAGCAAAGCTTCAATTTTGTGAAAGCAACAATATAAACCTAAAAGAAGGGAAAAAAAGAAAAGAAAGTATATGCATCAGACCAATATCATAGGTTAAAAGATTATCCATAAGTATATATATGTACGTAGAGTTATAACTATTAGTATTTCTTACAAACCAAAAAATAGAAATATGCTAACTGTAGAAGGCCATCATCGTCAATTTGAAGGTTCTAAGCTCTGAGGGGAACATGAGTAAATTCTTAACCAGAGGATGATTGAAAAAGAGAGCAGATAGGAGAGTAACAAATTACCATGTCTAGTACACAAATAGTCCAATACCAGTTACAAATTTCCTAAGAAAAAAACATAATGCATCACCACACATCATACTGAAACTTAAACACTTCCAAAATAAAGCAAGAAATGATCAGTAGACAACAGGGTCTATAATATCCCCATTTTTTCAAGCCAATCTGAATGTTTCGATATCACATATAACATAGAACAAACTCACACAAGCAGACCAAACAGGTTATAAAGGTATAAAGCTTAAGCAATAAATATACAATCTCTCTCTAGATCTTGATCAAGAGAACTGCCAATGTTCTTGCATTCACGGATGGTCACTAACTAAATCAATGGCCTTCTATAAAAATTCTCTAATTCTCATTTTGTATTTCAAACCAAGATGTGATCCCTATGTCTATCTAAAAAGCATAAATCTCTGATCAAGACAAACATCCAGTAGATATTCTCCTAAAAACCCGGAAAATATTTAGAGAATATCCCAATCAGACTACAAACATACGTATACTTCTGATCTCGTCTTTAGTAAACACACACGAATTAAACATATCCAAATCATCAAACACCTAAATACACCTAATCCCTACAAATTCGTGCTACATGAAACCCTAAAAACGCAATCGACACGACTTAAAGCTGAATTAAACAAAATCTGGCAAAATCACAAGTAAATCGATGAAACAAAATTAATCAAAGATGGAAAGAATACATCAAACAGAGAGACTTGCAGATATATACCTTGAGTTGGAAGTGATAATCGCGTGTGAAATTCGTCGTTGAAGGGTTTATGCGAACCGGTGAAGAGGAGTGGCGGAAGGAGGGCGTCGGTGAAGAGGAGCGCGGAGGGAGGGCACCGGTTTGGATCGTCTTCATCATCGATTCATCGATTCATCGTCTTCATCATCGATTCATCGTCTTCATCATCGATTCATCGTCTTCATCATCGATTCATCGTCTTCATCATCTATTCATCGTCTTCATCATCGACCGAGGCAGATGCTGAAGTCCATGAAGATGCGTTCGGTGATGGTGGTGTCTGGTGGGGGTGTGGCGGTGGAGAGGGAGGGAAGGGACAGGGTGGTGGTGGCGGAGAGGAGGAGGAGGGAGCGGCGGGGGAGGTGGAGTTTGGGGAAGGGGGTCGGTGTTTGAGGTGGAGGGAGGGTATAAGGTTTAGCTACTGTAGTACTGTAGCTAAACCTTATATCTTTAATATATATATAATTACCTTGATGGCTCGACACACTTTTATTCGTACAACATTTATAAAGTGATGTTCAAATGTTCAAATTTAGTCCATTAATTACCTTGATGGCTCGACACACTCTTCTTCATACAACATTCATGAAGTGACGTTCAAACGCTCAAATTTAATCCATCTGTTACCTTAATGGTTCGATATAGTTTTTTCATACAACATTTCCTAAAGTGACGTTTAAACCCTCAAATGATTAGTATTGTGGTAATTGTTAACTAAAGATGATGATTGATAGCCCTCAATATGTGCATAAAAAGTTACAAAATATAGTAATATATTAAGATTCGTTAGTTATGTTTTAAATTAAAATAACAGTAAGGTCGGCGTGTTGCGGTACGTTTACAGAGTTCGGTACTCTTTTTGAGACAACAACACCAACATGATTAAGTACTCAAAACAAATGTATGAATTTTTGTCACCCATCGCGGTTGACCGCCAATGGCTGATGCACCACCGTCCACCACCACTAGTCGACACCTCGCACATCCGTCGCCATCCACTAACTCGTCACCAGCACATCGGCGTCGACGTTGACGAACCAATGGAATTGAAAGTTTTACTTTATATTTGGGTAATTATCTTTTTTTTGTAGTTTACATTTCAATTTTATAGGTCAAATAAATGTTCACCAAAATTTCCAAATCTGCCACACAACTTTTAAAACTTTACAACTAAGCATATCTACACAAGATGACTTATTTCTTCAACGGCGTTAACCCTATTTTCTTTCAATTTCATTCCTCGTGTTTGCCCTAATTCCATAATGCCCCTCGATTCCTATTTCCCCATCTTCTTCGTCGATTTGATCTCAAAATTCACTAGCAAACCACCAATCATCCCTCTGTTCTCTAAAAATTCCCCCAATTTTAACCTAGCAATCAAAACCCTAACTTTTGAAGCAGTCAAAGTGTTCGAATTGCTGAAGCAGAGCTGCTAAGTGAGTTACTTTTTTCGTGGGTTTGTATTCTTTATGTTTCTTCGATTAAGGGTTTTGATAACCTTGGCTTGCATTCTATATTAGTGTTTTGAATT
This sequence comes from Flaveria linearis, assembly GCA_024085815.1. Lineage (NCBI taxonomy): Eukaryota > Viridiplantae > Streptophyta > Magnoliopsida > Asterales > Asteraceae > Flaveria > Flaveria linearis. The sequence continues at coordinate 4,694,516 of CM044015.1, forward strand.
TTTTTTGTTGTATATGTGTTTCTTGTTGAGATTTTAGTCGTATGATGCGTTCTTGAGTGTAATCCTACCTAAAAGGAGCTAAAAAATGTTGATTTTTTGTAGGGAAAAGGTGCTAAGAACATTAAGTTTACACCAAGTGCTATTAGTTGAGAAATGTTGGTCTATGTTGTACAGAATTTTGCATTGATATGTACTCTAATTGACATAAAGAAAACACTTGTGTTTAATTAAGGGTTACAGGAGATGGGTGGTCAAAGTTTCCCCCTGTACAGATTATGATCACTAGATTGACCTTTTGAACTTTCTTGATTTAACCTTAATTGGTGTGTTCGCGCTTAACTGCGTGCTAGCTTGCTTTATTAACGAAGGAGTCAAGCATGAGATATAGGTATATCTTTTTCAAAGTAACTTATAGTTTGATATGCTCGAGTATAGTTTAAAACACAAAATTCTGGAGCTTTGTTTGAAATCTTAGAGTTGAAGTGAAACTACCAGCTTCAGACTCCAGTTTGGTTGTTTAGCACATTGGTTTTGTTTTTGTGTTGATATCTTTGAAAATTTTGGTTATCTTTTAGTTGACGGGTAAGTGTAAAAGGCATTAATTGGTATTATTTAAAGGATATGTTGGGATTTTGTCTTAAAAAGATGGGTGAACATATGATGTTTTTGTTATGAAGTTCTTAACCCTTGGAAATACCTCAAGAATTGTGAGTTCTTGAATAATGATCAATTGAATTGTTAGTAATGCTATTGATTCATATTGTGCACTGTTTGGTATCAGACAATTACATTTACATCTTAAAAAATTAACTCCTAACCATAAATAATATAAGTGATGCATAACGTAACATGTTTTCTTGTGTCACTGTGTGTGTAGGTAAGTATTTATGGCTAAAGGAAAGCTTATATTAATCTGCCAATCTGGCGGTGAATTTGTGACAAATGATGATGGAACCATGTCATATAATGGAGGAGAAGCAAACGCAGCAAATGTCACTTCTGAGACTCCATTCAATGATTTAAAACTAAGTTTGGCTGAAACATGCGACTTAAACCAAGAAACAATTACTGTGAAGTATTTTCTGCCAGGAAATAAGCGGAACTTGATTACTGTAAAGAATGATAAGGATGTGAAAAGAATGATTGATTTTCATGGGATGCAATTACTGCGGAAGTGTTTGTTATGGGAACACCAGGATTTAATCGTAGTGCCCTAGAAATGCAAACTAACAGGTATTATTAATGTTGATACTTCACCTTATTCTGTTACAGTTACAGGTGGCAAAAGGGGGTGGGTTGGGACTTGGGTTTATGGGTTAAAATGTGTTTAGTTGGGTTGACCCGAAAGCCAAAACACTTTTTCTAAATATTCTAAACTTTTTATAGATAACTATTGTATCAAATATGATAACCAAAATTATATTATATCGATAGTTATAAACTTTTCTTACCAAAGGGCTTGTAGCCAATGGTACCCAGGTGTTGGTAAAATTTTGGCCTGCCCAAGTGGGCAAATCGATGTATGTTAGGAGTGGATTAGTGGGTGTGTGAGTTTGCTGTTCAGATTAGTTATAAATTTTCTTGAACAAAATGACCTGGGAGATTTTATGCGTTAAAAATACAGTTTGGGTGATTTGTAACCTTTTCAATCCACTTGACCTGCTTCTTATATGCGTTTTATCTTATACTCTGTATATTAATTTTTTTTTTACCTAGTTTGGCCTTAGTATAAATAATACATTACTCAGATAACAATAGCACTTGACCTCTTTATGTTATGGAATGTGCCCAAAGCATACTAATCTGTGATCAAATTGGTGATATACCCACAGGCAAAACCCTACCGAGAATGATGAGACTGTGGAAAAGGATAACTTGAGTACCAAGAAAGACGAGAAGATAAAACGAGGCAAAGCAGGTCCCAAGAAAGAAAAGAAGGTGAAAAAAAAGACAAGGTGGCCAAGGGTCCTATTGTATCTCCAGCTAGAATAACACGCCGTTCTGTTGCTGCCGCCAATGCCGAAGCATCTTCTCGTAAAAAAGAAAAAGAAAAGAAAAAAACAGTTCTAGATGATGCTAGTAAGTCAGACGGTTCTACCAGTGATACTTCTTCAAGTTCTGAATCTGAGCAGGTCAACGTGAATGTCAACTCAGATTGTAGTTCTGACTACAAGCCTAGTCGGTATGCAAAAAGGAAAAAAGTCAACAATCAAAATGAAACAGAAGGCAATGCTAGCCCTGCTGACAGTGTTAAGAAACGAAGACGCGCAACCCCATCTTGGAAGCTTGGTGCCAATGGTCGGCCCACTATAGTTTCTGATTCTGCAGGGTCAAAATCTAGGGGTAGTTCTGGAAATAGAAGATCACAGAGAAAGAGTGGTAGGTTAGCTTCTAAAGAAGTTGAGTCGCAGGAGAAAAAATCAGGAAGAAAAAGGGGGCGCCCTCGAGCTACTACCAGTGATCAAGAACCTGAAGATTTTACGGGACCCCCTGCTATTGACATGTGTGATGATGATGTCTCACCTGAAACCTTAGTTTCCTTGTGGAAGTCAGCTATTACTGGTGTTGGTCAACAGTTCACAAACGTACGGGAGTTTCAAGAGACATTGCGGATATACGCCATTGCAAATGATTTTGAGTTCAAACTCAAGAAAAACAATAAAAATCGTGTGGTTGGTGTATGTGCTGTTGAAGGGTGTTCTTGGAAGTTTAATGTCGTGTGGGTCCCATCTACAGAATCTTTTAAGATAAAGACCATGAACGATGTACATACTTGTGAAAAAAAATCAAACAACTGGTTGCTTAATACCATAAAAGAGAAGCTGCAAGAATCGCCACATCTTAAACCAAAAGACATTGCTAATGGACTTTTGAAAGACCATGGGGTCGGTACAAACCATGCAGAAGTATTTGATGGAAAAATGATTTCGCGTGAACAACTTCATGGGTCAGATAAAGATGCGTATAATAAGTTACCATGGTTTTGTGATAAGATTATGGAAACAAATCCTGGTAGCATCTCAAAACTCGTAATTGGTGAGAATAAAAGATTTAAAGCTCTATTTGTGTCCTTTTATTCGTCATTATGTGGATTCCAGAACAGTTGTCGCCCACTTCTTTCCTCGAAGCTACGTCTCTGTGGTCAAAGTATGGAGAGGTTTTATTTACAGCTAATGCCATTGACGGAAACGATGATTTTTTTCCAGTTGCATTTGCTATAGTAGATGTTGATGATGATAATAATTGGCATTGGTTCTTGGAACAGCTAAAAGCTACAATCTTTAACTCACAACAACCTATCACATTCGTGTATGATAGAGAGAAGAATTTGAAAACATCTATTCTTGAAGTTTTTGAACATTCTCATGTTGGTTACTCAATTTACCATCTTCTAGAAAGCTTCAAGAGAAATGTCAAGGGCCCGTTTCATGGGGATGGTAAAGCTTTTTTGCCGTTCCATTTCTTGGCTGCAGCACATGCAGTCCGTCTTGGTGGTTTTAAAAAGTCAACTGAACAGATAAAACAAATATCTTCACAGGCTTATGATTGGGTAATGCAGATTGAACCTCAACATTGGACAACTTCATCTTTTAAAGGGGAACGATACAACCACATTATAGATGATGTTCGCGGATCACTTTCTAAGTTAATGGAAGATTATCAGGAGCTACCCATTTTACATAAATAGACGCCATCATACGTATGATGATTGATACCATTAATGATGCTAAATTGGATGGAAGTATGTGGTCAAGCCACCTTACTCCATCAAAGGAGAAACAACTTCAAGAAGAAAATGCTAAATCCTGTGGTTTAAAAGTGTTGATTTCTTCTGATACTTTGTTTGAGGTTCGTGAAGATTCGACCCATGTTGTGAATATCAGTACCTGGAGTTGTACTTGTCTAGGGTGGAAAGAAACGGGCCTACCATGTCGTCACGCACTTGCAGTTTTTGCACTGATTGGTAAAGACCCGTATGAGTTCTGCTCAAGTCACTTCACAGTGGACGCTTATCGTTTAACCTACCTAGAGCCGATCAACCCAGTACCAATTGAAAAGGAAGAAGATGAAAAGATAGAAACAGAGCAAGTAGGGGATGAAAAGGAACAGGCTTTGATTGTTGAGGGTGAGAACGAGGAAGTTGGTGAAAAGATCGTTGAGGTTGAGAACGAGGAGGCTGGCGAAAAGATTGAGATTGAGGTAGAAAACGGTGAAACGGAAGCTAAGACTGAGAAAGAAGAGTGTGAGAAGGTAGAAGTTGAAGATGAGAAGGCGAAAAGATGGAGATTGAGGTGACATTGGGTGAAAACGAAGAAGGTGGGAAAGTGGAGGATGAAAAGGAGGCGATTGAGAAAGATGAGAGCGAAAAGGGTAAGATTAGCAAAGAAGCGGAAGAAGATGATGTGCTTGTGCTAGTGCTTCCTCCCATACCTGCAAAACCAGTTGATGTAATGAAGGAGAAGATGGATTGGGATGAAGCAGAGGTGGAAACAAAGAGAACAGTAACATGCACAAACTGCAAGCAACCTGGGCATAATAAGAAGTCTTGCAATCTGTACCAGCTGCAACAGTCTTGTTGACTTTGGTCAACGCTAAAACTTTTAAGCAAGAACACACACCAGGTATGATACCCTTTTGTTAATATGCTGATTTGAACTTGTATGTCATGGTTTGAGAACATATGGTTAGACTTATACCCTTTGAGTTTAGTTTATTTAAAAGTTACTCTAGTGAAGGTAGGAAAAACAATTGGTGAATAAAGATTTCTGTTTGTAATCCTGGTCAAATTGAGAAATTTGGATTGGGTTTTTGCTTATTGTAACTGTTTGAGCTTGTTGCTTGTATCTTGCACTAGACAGATGATCTTTAAGGGGCTTAAAGGCAGAAAGCCAGTGAAAACTGGATACGAATCTAAGACCTTTGGTAGAGGGACTAAGAGAATAACAGTGTGCAACTTGTGAAAGTTCCTATAGCTAGATTTGTTCCTTAGAGTTTTGGGTTCTTAAAGTCTGGTTTATTGTTGGTTTTATTAAAAATAGAAGTCGTTAAGTTACATAATACATTCAGAATTCAATATCCTATTAAGTCCTCTTCATGGATATAAAAAATTTTGTTTTTCATATATTATGAAATAAAAATGAAAAACTTCTAAATCTCTCTCTCATGATAATACAAAAATGAGAGTAATATTCTTAAAATTACTGATAAATTTATTTACATTAATAATATATTTTAGTAAAAGACAAAGTATGCTTGCTTTCTTTAATTTCGGCGCAAGTTATCAACTTATTTATTATATCAATTTAAATATCAAAAACATGTTCAAAAAATTTAATGCATCATTTACAAATTACAATATTTAGTATATCAAGTTCTATATAAAATTAGTTTTAGAAAAGAAGTTAAAATTGGTCCATACTCCAAAATTATTGAGAATGGCATGTATTATTTAACTATATTCCTAGTAGAATGAAACTTTTGTCTTATTTGTGTTATTATAAGTTTTATTGCTGTTATTCCCTCGATTTGTAATTAATATTTTATGTGCAAGACTAGCAGCTTCATGCTTTTCTTTATCTGATGGAACATCCTAGGTTTAAATCCGTAAAATGGTTGAATAGTTTAAGAGTAAGAGTAAGGTAGATGTATCGTTAAAAGATATAATATTTCGAGCTTGTTAATTATAAATCTGACAATTTAGTGTTAAAATGAAAAAAAAAAAGCCATTACCCATGTATGTAAGGAAAAAGAATCATCCACCTCTTTAAAGCATGGGTGTACCACTGATTTTAAAATGAACTTATAGTAGAATAAAACCATTCAAATGTGTATATAACTTGAAATATAAATCTAACATGTTGCTATTTTCGATAACATAAGAATTACATCGCCTATGATTGAGTTATATGACGAGTTGTTTGTTTGTCGCTTGAGATCAAGTACCTGATCTAAGTCAAGTTCAAACAAGCTCGAGCGCGGATGAAGCCTAAATAAAAGCTCATTTAATAAACAACTTTACCATAAAGCTTTGTACAAGAGAGTTCGATTTAGTTTGGAAAAAAAACAATAAATGATAAAGAGCCAAGTTTGAGTTTGTAAAATTGCTTAGGAGTTCAGCTTTAAACTTTATATATAAGGCTTGAAGCGAATCGAGCTTAAGCTTAATCAAACTCAGTTGAACTTGATTCATTTGCGTCCCTACCTCAAACAGAAGCACACATGCATACAAACACATATGCATACATACTTAAAACTAGTTCATATTCAAAACTAAAAAGAAAGATTGCAGGTTGAACTAGATGGTTTTCTCACATAAAGTGATTTTCTTATAAAGGTGGTCTTAGATTTGGAATTGATAGGAATAGACCGATGTACGAGCTTTTCTTTAAGGACGTGTCAGTCTAGTACCATAATGATCCAATTAACCGTTAAAAAAATAAAAAAGAAAAACAAAGAAAGATTGCATAATCCTCTATAGTTGCGGCAAAATTGAAGGCTTGAAGCAGTGTTTGACTATTCACTAATATTTTGTTTTGACTAATTTTCTTCCAGTAGTTGACTTTCAATATGGTATATTCACATGTATAAAATCTCCCAAAGGAGTTTATAAATCATAAATTCTAACACCAACATGTCCGATTTTTGTCATTTTTTATTTATGATCGATCAACAGTATTCAGCTTCTATACATTGTTATATGTGTCATCTACTATCCATTATATTTTGCAATTAAGTTGTGGAAAATGTCGGTGTCTCATTAGAATATGAAGAACATGAATGAAAATGTGTATTTAATGAGCTAGTGGTCTCTTTGGGGAACAACGTCTTCAGTTTATAAATAGTGGTAATATTTATTTTCATTTTATTATCATTAAACCCTACTAAAATGAATTTTTATTGAGTAAGTTTGTTTGTTCTATACTGTGTCGTATTGATATATCTCAAAATAACGAACAAAGGTTGAAAATTATTGTAATTGTTTGTTTGGTAGTTTATGCCTTAAATTGGGTGTAAGATCCGATCCAAAGGTGTGTTTGTTCTGATGTTTTATAATGAACGTATGAATTTAAGAGTCTTGCATTTTGTAAAACATGAGGGAAATTGGTAAATAAATATTCAATTTCATTTTATATTTATTTTACAATAATAACTTAAAATAAACTCCTATTCGGCTATTCATGTCCTTGTCTTATACAGCAAACAATGTTTTTTATAATCAGATAATTTTTCTTCGTAAGTTTTCTTTACAACTATACTCATTTTTAATCATATTTATAAATCAAACATTTCCCATACCTATCTCATAGCATCTTCTACTTCAAAACAATAATCAACCATAATAATATAATATATGAAACGAATATCTTGTATAGTAAACATGCATTGTTTTATTTTCTATTTTTTAACCTGTATTAAATTTCAGTTTATTTAAATCAAAACACTTTGGTATTTATATGATATTAAAAAGAAGAAAATAATGATATGTCATCGTGTATTGAAATTACTAGACATCTATCACTCATTTAGGCGTGAATTACCCTTTAGTAGTTTAGTTGTCATCAAATCATATTCAATTAAATTTGATATGTCATCTTTCTAATTTCTCAAATAATTTTCTTCAAATAGTTTTCATATACACTCCATTCATCATATACTTGTTTTTTTACCGTGTATGTACACATATATCTTCACTTTTTATTATGATGTTCAGGAATTGATTAGTAGTTTATTACTAACAAAATCAATTTAGTCTGAGGGTGGTCATAAAAGTAAAACTACTTCAAAACGAAACTATTATCGTTTTCTCAAATAAAGTTAGACTTACTATTATAAAAATTGAAATTTTGGTATTTTATTAAATTAACTAGTTTTAATAACTCATGTATTATACGGGTTGAATAAATAAAGTATTAAATTGAATGCAAAATTATTAATTATAAAACGATATTATAAGATAAGATATAATTAAAATTACGTATAATTAAACACTATAAGTAATAAAATAATGATATCAACTTTTTTAAGAATATTTTTAAACTTTTTTTTTTTGTATTTTTTCAAAAAGAAAAATTAAATATTTTGTTTTAAAACAACCCGTTTTATTTTTAAGAATTTCCTTATTACAACTTCCAATATTTACTATTTTTTGTTTATAAAAAATTTAGTTTCTAAGACCACCAATTTTAAAATATTTCATATTTTTAAAAATGTTTGATGTTTTATAAAACTTTCGTTTTCTATAAAAAATTTGTCCCTTGAATTAACATTGATAAAAGGATATCTTTCTTAATTTATTAAAAATCTATTTGTGATCTAAAAAGTTTAAAAAATATTACTAGTATTAATATAACTAGTTAACAGAAGAGAGAAACAAATTTTTTTTTTATGAGAGTGAATGGATGTTATTACGTGTCCTCATAGTCGCTGTAGAAAAATTATATAACCCAATTCAATAAAGAAAGAATAAAAAGCAACAGGATGTCTAAAATTTACGTGCAATTGTAAAGTGTAGATTTAAATGTATTGGGTAGATCTAGGAATAAAAATAGTATTATTTTATTGAAAGCAACAGGTATGTGGGTCCTACGAAAACAGCTGTGAAAAGAGAAGTTCGACCGGATCCACCCGATCGGACAACCGGTCATCTTCATAGCGAATGCGACTCCAGAACCGTTTTTTATTTTGTTTAATACAATAACATATACAACACGGTTTAAAATTAATACAATATATGTAAAATAAGTTTATGATCTATTAGTGTTGTAATGTCATTGTGAGGCTAGATAGACTTTTATTTCTCTTACATTAAATTCTTTGTGTTTAAACTCAAGCAATGAATGTAAATCAAAAAATATATGTAGAAATCTGAGTAGTTAGGGCTGTTGAAAAAAAAATCTATTATTGTTGTAATAATGTTTTATAACGGGTGTGGGAAAAAAAGATGACTCATGTTGCGTTTCAATGTAATAGTAAGTATCAAAGAATTCTATATCTCATGCGAGTTGTATATACGTTGATACATCAATAAAGAGTACTATAGTAAGTCTAACGTTGTGGACTAAGTTGGGTGATCACTAAAGAATGTAGTGTATAAAAACACATATAGAATGTTGTGATGTTTATGGTGAGAACGTGTGAAGATATATTTAATTGAAGGATGTGTAAGTTATTATTACTATATTATTACTATTATTATTATTATTTTATTATTATTATTATTTATTATTATTATTATTATTATTATTATATTATTATTATATTAATGTTTATTATTAATGTTATTATTATTGTTATTATTATTTATTATTTATTATTATTATTATTATTATTATTATTATTATTATTATTTGTAACGTCCCATTTTAGGTAATTTTATAATTTGTGTTTTTAAATAAAATGAGTGTTAAATTAGAACTAACTGAGTTAAGTTAGTATTGTTAGTGTAAATAAATAAAAGTAACTAGAGGGGCTACTTTTGCCAATTGAGAAAATTGAAATTGTATATTAGTAAGGAGGTGTAGAACCTCCTGGACACTTTCACACACACACACACACACGAGGAGAACGAGCAGGAGGAAGGGATTAAGAACCCTAGTCAAATTGAGTCGCGTTCGTGTTGAATTCAAGCTTCTAATTGTGGAATTGAGTTATAAATCATCAAATTTCTGCATCTAACTCATAAGGAGTCTTAAATTGGATGTTTTCTTGCTAAGTGGTTAGTTCATGATTGGGGTGTTGAGGAGGAATTCATCTATGATCAAATTAATATGTGTTGAACTTAGAATAGTATGTATTAGGTGTTCTATGTATCATGTATGTCAATTTTGAAACTTGATGGTTATAGCAAAGTAGTTGTATGAAATATGTTGGGTTATAAATCATGCCCATAAGGTGTTTGATGAAATGCCTCCAAGAAGTTTGAAATATGAAAGGAGGGGCAAAGTGGAAATAGAATGACCGGTGGGTCAATATAAAGTTAATTATGCTTAAAACTAGTCATAAATGGGTCATATGGATTGGTTTATACCATATGTATGTATGTGCTAAATTAATCCTAAACATATGTTTAGGTGAAGGGAGTATTAGCAAAGCGGTGAGCAAAGACAAAGGTTGAGTTGAAGCTTGCTTAAGGTAAGGACATTAGCCTTATAACCTATATAGTCTTATCTTTATGATTTTATTATGTGTAATCTTGAGTAAGGTGAGTTGTGAATAATGACCATAACTAATGGTTATAGTAATAGTAAGTATACATGCTCGAGTGCATGAATTGGGTTGAAGCTTCATGCGCGTGTGCATGAAATAATATACCGGTATAGTTCACAGGTGTGTGAACCAAACCTGGAGGGGTTATAACTATATTTAGTTACGGTGGTAACATTTAAATCACTAGTGAGTGATAAACTATATTTTGGCTACTGTGTGTAAGCCTAATTCACCAGTGGGTGATAAACGTGTGGTTTGGCGACTGTGTGTATGTCAAACATAAAGATGTACAGCGAAATGTATAGGTGTGATCCGAATCTAATATGCTAGTCCAAGTTAGTAAATGACTAGCTCGAAAGTGGAATTATGACCCATTCCTAGTTAAATATGAAAGTGTGATTATAGAATGGGTAATAATGTGATAGATGCAAAGAGTCGAAGCTAAGGGAGTTAAGGCTTCTAAATTGAACAAATATAGATGTTGAAATGGATCCGGAATCATTGAAAAGTCGAAACAAACGAAACGGGTCAAAACGTGGAGAAGAACAAAATAACTGAGCCTACCGTAAATTACGGTAGGCACCGTAATTTACGGTAGCCTGGAAATTTTATACGGCAGAAATTAACTGCCTTACGGTGGGTTTGAGGTCCATAGGTACCGTAATTTACGGTACCCACCGTAACTTACGGTGGGTCTAACTTGTCATTTGTGTTTTTGATTGATATTTTAAGCCCCAAACACCTCCTAATAACCTGTAAAGTAAGTATAAGAGTCCTTACTTAGTTCTCATGGACTAATGTGATAAAAGTGGTTGTTTTGTAGGAATTTTCCAAGAAGGCAAAGGTGATCGATGAAGATGCTTGTGGATCGAACAATGGGTTGCTAATTAGTTCTTTTAACCAAACTTAACGTTATGTAAATTACATAAATGTAATTTGAGGTGTGTAAAACGTAATAGTGTGTTGACGTAGTCATGGGTATGTATAATAGAGTTTTAAAAGTAGAGATTTTAACTGGGACCTAAACTAAAAATCTTTTACACCTCAAACAGGTTTATAAATTATGATAATAAGGTGGTGTGTTACAAGTTGGTATCAGAGCCGTGGTTTGAGGGATTCAAGTGAGTAGAGAAAGCTTGAACTCAAATCTTGTGCTCGTGATAATAGAAGAGAACTTGTTCGATCCCAAGATTCGATCACTGAGCCATCAATTAAGGTTAGTGTACATGTGTTAATATGCGATATGTGTGAAAGTTTTTATGAATATAAATATGTGATTTACATGATTATAAGCATAGTGATGCAGTAAATATAAAATTGAACTTGAGTTATATTTCAGTCATCAAGGATGGCTGAGGAACATATTCGCGAGGAATGTGAATCAAGTAATTCAGATGAGAAAAATTATTAATGAAGAAGTGGCTAAAGCCATAGGGGCCAATTTACCAATGTACATGGAAGATATGCAAAGAACGCTACAAGAGTTTATACAACATGAACTTACAGTGTTGCAGGTTGGAGAGAAAACTGAGAAAGCACCTAAACGGGTAACGTATAAAGATTTTGTGGCATGTAAACCAGCTGAGTTTAATGGTGAGGTGGACCATTACTAGCAATTCGGTGGATCTCGGATATAGAAGGGACGTTTGAAACTTCACATTGTGATCCTAATGATCGGGTGATATTTGCGGGTGGCCAGTTAAAACAGCGAGGTAAAGACTGGTGGGATTTAGTGCGAGAAGAAATTGGTTTGGAAGGTATACGAGTGATGACTTGGGAGGAGTTTAAAGAAAGGTTTTTAAAGCGGTTTAGCTCGCAAGCGGCGATCAACCGAATTTATGAAGAATTCTTACAACTGCGACAGAAGGACGAGGACATAGATACCATCACGGCGATTTTCTATGAAAAGGCTAAGTTTTGTCGTGACTTTTTAAGAACAGAAAGGATGTGGATTAATCAGTACTATGGGATGCTCAATGCTAAATACCGGGAGTTTCTTACACCTTCTCGGTGTGAGACCCTAGTGGAACTTATAGATTGTGCTCGCGAAAGAGAAGCTGAGTTGAAACGACAGATGGAGCGTGGTGAAAAAAGGCCCGTACATAAAGATGAAGGCCCTTCCAAGAAGCCTAAATTTTCTACCCAATTTAAGAAGCCGAGTCAGGTTCAAGAAATTAAACCGTGTGTTAACTGTGGCAAGAGGCATCCGGGGGAATGCCGTTTACCTCCAAGAACATGTTTTAGATGTGGGAAGCCCGGACACTTGTCTACCCAATGCACCAGTCAGTTGGAGCTGTGTTTCAATTGTTATAAACCTGGGCACAAGAGGAGTGAATGTCCAGATTTGAAAACTGGTAGAAGTTCGAGCGCTCAGAGCAGTGTAAAGAAACCTGAAATACCGAAAGCAAGGGGAAGGGCTTTTCAAATTACAGCTGAAGAAGCTAAAAGACCGCCGATGTGGTGTCGGGTACTTTCCTGTTAAATTCTTTACCTGCGTATGTGTTATTTGATTCCGGTGCTAATAGATCGTTTGTTCGATTAAATTTGCGTCTCATCCTTTGTTTGAAATAAGTACATTGCCTGCACCAGTAGAGGTCGAAGTGGCTAATTCAAAAACATTTTTGTTTGAAGTTTATCAAGGGTGTAGGTTAACTATAAGAAGGAAGAGTATCCTATTGATCTAATACCTATGACCTTAGGTGAGTTTGATGTGGTCGTGGGAATGGATTGGCTTTCTACATACCAGGCTGATATTGTATGTCATCATAAAAATAAAGTTAAAATCTCCGAGGGCCATAAGGTAGTTATTCATGGAGAAAAGTGTAAAGGAGTAGTGTGTTCATTAATTAAGACCCTAAAGCATATGAGGCGTGAAGGGCAATGTTTCTGGCATATGTAGTTGATACTAACCAAAGTGTACCGAAATTAGAAGATGTTCCAGTGGTTAGAGAATTTCCTGAGGTGTTTCCAGATGACTTACCAGGCCTTCCACCTGTAAGAGATGTGGAGTTTCGAATTGATTTAGTACCCGAAGCTAAACCTATTGCTAAAGCCCCATATCGATTAGCATCATCTGAATTACAAGAGTTGATGAAACAATTACAAGAACTCCTTGAAAAGGGTTTTATTCGCCCAAGCATCTCCCCGTGGGGTGCACCAGTTCTTTTTGTTAAAAAGAAAGATGGAAGTTTTAGAATGTGTATGATTATCGAGAATTAAATAAGGTGACTATCAAGAACCGATATCCTTTACCTAGGATTGATGATTTATTTGACCAACTACAAGGCGCGTCTTGGTTTTCAAAGATTGATTTAAGGTCAGCGTATCATCAACTAAGGATAAAGGAGGACGATGTACCTAAGACAGCGTTTCGTACTCGCTACGGTCACTATGAGTTTCTTGTGATGTCTTTTGGGTTAACAAATGCACCGGCGGCGTTTATGGATTTAATGAATCGGGTATGTCGACCTATGTTAGACCGTTCGGTTATTGTTTTCATTGATGATATATTAGTGTATTCTAAAAGTGAAGAAGAGCATGCGCGCCACTTACGAGAGGTTTTGGAAACTCTTCAACAAGAAAAATTGTATGCTAAATTTTCAAAATGTGATTTTTGGTTAGAGAAGTGCAATTCTTGGGCATGTTGTAAATGTAAATGGAATTCAAGTAGACTCCTCAAAGATTCAAGCAGTAATGAAATGGAATCCTCCAAAAACTCCAACTGAGGTTAGAAGTTTCTTGGGCCTAGCAGGGTATTACCGGAGGTTTATTCAAGACTTTGCCAAAATAGCTTCTCCGTTGACTAAACTTACTAGAAAAGGGATTATTTTTAAATGGGATGTCGAGCAAGAAAAAGCGTTTCAAGAGTTGAAATTAAGATTGACGCAGGCACCAATACTAGCATTACCCGAGGGGAATGAGGATTTTGTTGTGTATTCTGATGCGTCCTATTTTGGGTTGGGGTGTGTTCTGATGCAGAGGGGTAGAGTGATAGCTTCTGCCTCAAGACAACTGAAAGCACATGAGATGAACTACCCAACACATGATTTAGAGCTGGCCGCAGTAGTATTTGCCTTGAAAATTTGGAGGCATTATCTCTATGGTGTGAAGTGCACTATTTTTACCGATCATAAAAGTTTAAAATATTTCTTCACTCAGAAAGAGCTTAATATGAGACAGAGACGTTGGTTGGAATTATTAAAGGATTACGACTGTGAAATCCTATATCATCCTGGGAAGGCTAACGTGGTAGCGGATGCATTAAGTAGAAAAGATGAGTATGAGCCTATTAGAGTAAAAGCGATGAGAATAACGATTACTCAAGTATAATCGAGCGAATTAAAGAAGCGCAAATGGAGGCACTCAAAGAGGAGAATTGGAAACGAAACCGTATTCAGGGTCAAGTGCAAATCCTAAAGGAAGACAGTTATGGATTAAAAACAATGAGGGGACGGGTGTGGATTCCTCCAATTTGTTCAGTAAAAGAATTGATACTAGATGAGGCACATAAATCTAAGTATTCGATTCACCAGGAGCTACTAAGATGTATTGTGATTAAAAGTGAATTATTGGGGCCAGGAATGAAACGTGATATCATTAAATATGTGGAAAAGTGTTTAACATTTTACAAGTAAAGGCAGAACATCATTAAATATGTGGAAAAGTGTTTAACATGTTTACAAGTAAAGGCATCAAAAACCACATGGTGAATTACAACCTTTAGAAATTCCAGTTTGGAAGTGGGATCGTATAGCTATGGATTTAATAACAAAGCTTCAAAAACCCGAAAAGGCTATGATACCATCTGGGTAGTAGTGGATAGATTGACAAAGAGTGCTCATTTCATTCCAATTCGGGAGACTTACTCATCGGAAACAATGTCAGAAATATATATCAAGGAAATTGTGTCTAAGCATGGCATACCTGTATCCATAATATCAGATCGAGATGTTCGATTTACTTCGAGGTTCTGGAGAAAATTTCATGAAGAAATGGGTACCAAACTGTTGATTAGCACCGCATATCACCCACAAACAGATGGTCAAAGTGAGAGGATTATCCAAATCCTAGAAGATATGTTGCGCGCGTGCATTATTGATTTCGGAGGTAGTTGGGATACATATCTACCCTTGGCAGAATTTTCTTATAATAACAGCTATCATTCGGGTATGAAAATGGCGCCATATGAAATGTTATATGGGAGAAAATGTAGAACTCCCGTATGTTGGGGAGAAATCGGTCCACGAGAGCTAGCTAGTACCGAAGTGGTGAGAAAAACTAATGAACACATTGATCAAGTGCGAGCTCATCTAAAGGCGGCTCAAGATCGTCAAAAGTCGTATGCGGATAGAAGAAAAAAACCGATTGAATTCCAAGTAGGAGATTATGTGTTATTAAAGGTTTCCCCATGGAAAGGTATAATTCGATTCCGAAAGCGAGGAAAGTTGGACCGCGATTTATTGGACCATTTAAAATTATAGCTCGGGTGGGCGAGGTTGCTTATCGTCTTGAGCTACCAGAAGAACTAAGTGGGGTCCATAATACCTTTCATGTCTCTCATTTGAGAAAATGTCTAGCAGATGAATCAGCATATATCCCGTATAAGGATTTAGTGATTGATAATAAGCTGAATTATGTGGAAGAACCTGTGGTAATACTTGACAGAAAAATCAAAAAGCTGAGAAACAAAGAGGTAAAGCAAGTGCTGATACAGTGGAAGAACCGAAAAGGGTCGGATGTCACTTGGAGCTAGAAGACGAGATGAGAGAATGCTACCCTTACTTATTTGATGCGTCAGTAAGTTTCGGGGACGAAACTTCCAAAGTGGGGAGAACTTGTAACGTCCCATTTTAGGTAATTTTATAATTTGTGTTGTTTTAAATAAAATGAGTGGTAAATTAGAACTAACTGAGTTAAGTTAGTATTGTTAGTGTAAATAAATAAAAGTAACTAGAGGGACTACTTTGCCAATTGAAAATTGAAATTGTATATTAGTAAGGAGGTGTAGAACCTCCTGGACACTTTCACACACACACACCACGAAGGAGAACGAGCAGGAGGAAGGGGATCAAGAACCCTAGTCAAATTGAGTCGCGTTCGTGTTGAATTCAAGCTTCTAATTGTGGAATTGAGTTATAAATCATCTAATTTCTGCATCTAACTCATAAGGTGAGTCTTAAATTGGATGTTTTCTTGCTAAGTAGTTAGTTCATGATTGGGGTGTTGAGGAGGAATTCATCTATGATCAAATTAATATGTGTTGAACTTAGAATAGTATGTATTAGGTGTTCTATGTATCATGTATGCCAATTTTGAAACTTGATGGTTTATAGCAAAGTAGTTGTATGAAATATGTTGGTTATAAATCATGCCCATAAGGTGTTTGATGAAATGCCTCCAAGAAGTTTGAAATATGAAAGGAGGGCAAAGTGGAAATAGAATGACCGGTGGGTCAATATAAGTTAATTATGCTTAAAACTAGTCATAAATGGGTCATATGGATTGGTTTATACCATATGTATGTATGTGCTAAATTAATCCTAAACATATGTTTAGGTGTAAGGGAGTATTAGCAAAGCGGTGAGCAAAGACAAAGTTGAGTTGAAGCTTGCTTAAGGTAAGGACATTAGCCTTATAACCATATATAGTCTTATCTTTATGATTTTATTATGTGTAATCTTGAGTAAAGGTGAGTTGTGAATAATGACCATAAGTAATGGTTATAGTAATAGTAAGTATACATGCTCGAGTGCATGAATTGGGTTGAAGCTTCATGCGCGTGTGCATGAAATAAATATACCGGTATAGTTCACAGGTGTGTGAACCAAACCTGGAGGGGTTAAATATATTTAGTTACGGTGGTAACATTTAATCACTAGTGAGTGATAAACTATATTTTGGCTACTGTGTGTAAGCCTAATTCACCAGTGGGTGATAAACGTGTGGTTTGGCGACTGTGTGTATGTCAAAATAAAGATGTATAGCGAAATGTATAGGTGTGATCCGAATCTAATATGCTAGTCCAAGTTAGTAAATGACTAGCTCGAAAGTGGAATTATGACCCATTCCTAGTTAAATATGAAAGTGTGATTATAGAATGGGGATAATGTGATAGATGCAAAGAGTCGAAGCTAGGGAGTTAAGGCTTCTAAATTGAACAAATATAGATGTTGAAATGGATCCGGAATCATTGAAAAGTCGAAACAAACGAAACGGGTCAAAACGTGGAGAAGAACAAAATAACTGAGCCTACCGTAAATTACGGTAGGCACCGTAATTTACGGTAGCCTGGAAATTTTATACGGCAGAAAATTAACTGCCTTACGGTGGGTTTGAGGTCCATAGGGTACCGTAATTTACGGTACCCACCGTAACTTACGGTGGGTCTAACTTGTCATTTGTGTTTTTGATTGATATTTAAGCCCCAAACACCTCCTAATAACCTGTAAAGTAAGTATAAGAGTCCTTACTTAGTTCTCATGGACTAATGTGATAAAAGTGGTTTTTTGTAGGAATTTTCCAAGAAGGCAAAGGTGATCGATGAAGCTGTGTGGATCGAACAATGGGTTGCTAATTAGTTTCTTTTAACCAAACTTAGCGTTATGTAAATTACATAAATGTAAATGGTGTGTAAAACGTAATAGTGTGTTGACGTAGTCATGGTATGTATAATAGAGTTTTAAAGTAGAGATTTTAACTGGGACCTAAACTAAAATCTTTTACACCTCAAACAGGTTTTATAAATTATGATAATAGGTGTGTGTTACATTAGTATTATTATTATTGTTATATTTTAATCATTCATGATGTTTTGGTTTTTTAACTTGATAAGTATTGTCGGGTGATCATAATTCAAATAAATACAATTTATGATCAGAAATATACAGTGATAATCATATAAATCTTTGTTTATGAGAAATATGTACGGAACATGCAATCTCTAATTAAGTAATTAGTAAGATACATAAACGATATTGTTTGCGTTAAGTTTGGATAGTGTCATCATCCGAAAATCAAATATAAGATTTACTCAACTTTCAGCTATAGCATTACATGTAAAGTTATTTGTTTATGAGTGTCGTGTGACATAATGCTACAATGGCCTTTCTCCTTGATTGAATCAATCGTTGTCTAGATAGTGGAATGCATATCATACAAATTAACAGTCATTGGTTTGGACGTAATGGTGCATTTCCTTATAGCAATATTGGTCCAGGAAGTGATTGAGGAAAGTCCGGATGTCATCTGAATCATAGTCTCACACTAGCAGTGGCGAGCTTCAACTCTTTCGTAGAAGGGGGGAGGGGGGGGGGCTGGGCGAAATTAATTTTTTTTGGTGGGGTGGACTCGATATTTATATAAAAATTTACACTACCCAGAGGGTCAAAAATTACACTATCGAGCTAAAATTTAACACTACGGACGAAAAAAAATAGGGGCGCCCCCCGGCCCCTATAATGCTCCTCCATTGCACACTAGACCTTGTTGGTTCACATGTTAGACGAGTTTATCTATGTCCTACAACATCAATCAATGTTAAATAGTATTAGAAAGATCTAGTTATCAAAGGTTACTCAAACCATTTATTATGCTAAATCCGAATTACTCTAAAAAATATTATTGGAATTCTTATTAAAACTAACATCCATAAAAAACAGAATTATCCATATAGAAGAATTGTACACCTTTGAATAGAAGAAAACAAAGAGCAAGTAGCTTATCACTACATGTATAATATCCCATATCCATAAATAAATGTGGAGAAATAATTAGATTTATTGTTATTTTAAAAGGACGAGTGAAATTATATTATTATGGTCAGGATTGTAGATTCTTTATGTTCCTTTGCCTTGATTTGATTCCGAAGAATACGTATGTCATTTTCATTGTATGAGATATGTTCATGGTTTTTGTTAAATTCTAAAAACATCAAAATATTTTTTATTAGATTAGTTGTTATTACAAACTACTTGTAACCTTAATTTCATTAGATATGTCAATAGATGCTAGCAAAAATCTATCTTTACCAATAAAAAAGGTTTTTGTAGGTCACTTATTACAATTGTAGAGCTTCTTAATTTTTTCCTACTTTTTCTTCTTATAATATCATATTAACTACAAATGATATTATTTAATTTTTCATATTAAATATTTTTTTTATTAATTAAAAGAGAGATCTTTCAACAAATGCAATCTATAAAGTATTTGTAAATAAATATTTTTTTTATAAAATAAGATTTTTTTTCAAAAGAAATATCAACTTTTAAAAAACACAATATATGTTAAAACCTTTTGGCTTTTAAATGGTGAAATTCTTATGAAGCAAAATAATTAAATTTTAAAGTTATAATAAAGAAAATATTAAAAGAGATACTTTTTTAAAACATTTTATTTGAAACAATTTGTTTAGAACCCAACTTTTTTTGAAAAAAAAATTAAACGAAAGTTTAAAAATGATATTGTTCTTTTATCAACTCTTTAGTTTTTATTAATACCTATTTAATATTTTATCTATTCAACCCGTGTAATACATGGGGTACTAACCTAGTAATTTTATAAAAAGTTTGCAATTAGTTTAAGCAAGTCAAGCTTTTACAGTTTTACCAAAAAGCTTAAACGCGAGTCTCACTCAGCTTGTTCAAGTCGACTTTTATTCAAGTCTCAACTCAAGCCCAAACAAAAAAAATCGAGTCTAAACATAAGATGAGGTTTTGTATATTGTTGGTTGAACTAGAAAAACATAAGATGAGGAAGTTACATGATAAAAGAGAATCGCAAGAAAACTTAAAGAAGACAAAATATGGTAAAATCATATAGTGACATGTATAAGTCTACATGTTACACTTTCAATAAAATTAAGAAATTTTTATAAATAATATTTAATATGTGAGAACTTTATGATCACATGATACACATTTCATGTTAAAACGATCATATCATTCTCACACATTAGAGTCACAAGGGAAACAAAAAGACAAATACAGTTCGTCATAACATAACATTGTGACATTCATGTTTTCTTTATATCTATAGTTATATCAGAAAGTGATAAAAACACCATGAATATGAAGTGTTATATGTATTATATTATCAACTTTAGCTCTATTAAAATAAATGTGTTTTATACTAAATTCTCTAACATCATATTTCCTTTTTCATATATCATTATCATACACCTTCTTCTTTTTCCGCTCAAAGTGTAAGTGAAAAGTAGTTCATTTGATTCGCCGTTATTTAATCATTCTCGTTTGAAGTAACACATATTAATGTTTCAACAACCTCTTTTATTTCGGGTCCTCTTGGGGACACCGCATGTGCTTTTGGGGAAAAACGGGATCAAAAGATCACGGTTTGACCGTGATCTTTGAGGAGAAACCGGATCAAAATGTCACGGTTGGCCAAACCGTGACACTTTGAAATATTTTTTTGAATCAAAAGGTCACGGTTTGACCAAACCGTGACACTTTAACAGACCACTTTGTTAGCCCAGCTGCCTAACAGACTACCTAACAAACTCTGTCATCTAGCCCACCTACTCACATCTCTCTTTTATAATAGGCCACTTTGTGAATACATGCATACGTATATGTATGTTTGTATGTGTATTGAATGATCATTTGTTATTAGTGATTAAATCTATGTATAGTAATTTAATTTTTCTTGAGTAGTGAATAAATTGAATGGTATTTCTTGAGAATTGAAATACATTAAACAAGTATGATTAAAATAATTTATACTTAATATGTCATGGTTTGGCCAAACCGTGACATATAAACCACCAAAACCAAAAAACCACTCTTAAAACACACGTAAATATATATAGGTTGTCTCGGGTTAATCAATTTCAATCCGTCAACCCACTACGATCGCCATCATAACATAACGAGATGGTCAAAGAAGCCTTGTATAGTAGAAAAACATACATGATATCTTTGTGATAATTGAACTTTGGTAAAAAAAAATCATGCTTATGTTATTGAATAAATCAATTTTTGAGGACTACGAGTCATATATACTTAATAAAAATTGATGTTTATAATTTAGTTTTTAAGTGTTAGTTTGTTTGTTATATATGTACGTAATTAGGGCTGTTCAAAATGTTCGAGGCTCGAAGTTCGCTCGAAGTTCGCTCGAAAAAAGCTCGAAAAAAACTCGGTTCGAAAAAGCTCGTGTCTAAACGAGCCGAGCCGAGCCGGCTCGATTTTAAAACGAGCCGAACTCGAGCTAGGGGTGGCTCGGCTCGTGGCTCGGCTCGTGGCTCGGCTCGAGGCTCGGTATATATATATATATTATATATTATATATTATACATATATATAATATATATTAAACCTAAACCTAAAACCATTCCCCAATCCCCATTTCAAATTAAACCTAAAGCTGAGAGCCTGACTGCCTGAGACGCCGATCATCCATTCATCCCTGCGAGTCGCCTCCGACCGTGTGACCGGCGACCGCTCCGCCTTCGACCAGATCACCACCGTGCGCCTGAACCACGGCCATTCATCCCTGCGAGTCGCCTCCATTCATCCCTGAGAACCACCGCCACCGCGACCTGAACCACCGTGCGCCTGCTCCACCGCCATGCTCCACCGCCCTGCTCCACCGCCGTGCTCCACCGCCCTGCTACACCATACACCGCGACCTGAACCACCGTGCGCCTCCGTCCAGAAGCTCCACACACGTTCTCCATTTCGGTGAGCTTTCAATCTGCGAAAACATTAGATTCCATTGATTTGTGTTAGAGATGAGAGTTTAGTCATGTTCTTTGTCTGGTTTCTTTGTCTGGTTTGTACATGAGTAGATCTGGACCTGATGGTTGTAGTCATGTTCTTATTGATTTTGGATCTGTTATTGGATCTGTTAATTTTGGTTTGTACATGAGTAGATCTGGATATTTCAAATTAATAATGTTGTTAGTCTGCTGATTTGGATCTGTTATTGATTTGTAGTTTGCTGTTATTGATTCCCTCTTCCAACCAGTACCACCGCCTCAACAAGTTTTACTGAAGGGCTAAACTCTTCGTTTAGGACTGTTTGAAGTTATGAAACTTGTGTGCCAAGAACCGACAGCCTTGATTAATCGTCCTGAGGCGGTTAGGAAGAGATGCTGGCAGACGTGTATCTTGTTTAGCCGCTAAGGTAATTGTAGCTCCACTTAAAAAAAATTTTCTTGCACGCTTTCTCCACTCGATTGGATTTTATCTCTTTTTTTTATCTGATTATTAGGTCACTAAGACCTTCAACTTGGCATTATGGGCATCTTCAAGGTGTTGTAAATATGTTCTTGACATACTACTGCAGGTGATTTTCCATATAATATTCTGTAACTATTTTATATCAATATAGGGTAGTTTAAGTAGAGTATCTTATGTTGCAAGATTGTCCTGTTTTTGAAGACATTTCAAAATAAACGTCTTGCTCATGCTGTCAACCAGAGCTAACAGTCTGATCATAGAGCTTTTACTTTGAGTTCTAGATAAAGGTTTCCAAGCAGGGATGATGGCATTGAGGATCTGGTGAATTTTGACCACTCTATCTAAACTCGTTTACATTATTTCATTTATTGTATTGACTTGTTTGTAAATGCTTGGATCATGCTGAGCAGATATATGAAGTTTTGCTACAAGATATATGAAGTTTCGGATTTGGTTGTCAAATGCTTGATCTAACTCACGAAGGTCAGTGTTTAATTTTAATTTTTATTAATCCACTCGTTGGTCTTAAATATTTACAATCTTTGCTTCATTTTAATTAATGTTTTTCATATTAAAATATTCAGGTTGCGTTATCATAGTCTTCAAATTATTTATCCGGTTCCACCAAATGCTTCACACCTTTAATCTCCAAAATTTGCACCTTTGAATGATAGCAAATCTATCAGTACTACAAATGATTACATAATTATAGTTTACCACCATCATATGCTAATGATGACAGGTATTTCGTATTTTTATTATGTTCTTTTTACCATACCATGCTTTTATTTTTAAACTTATAGACAATCTGCAGATTGTCCTGTACGGGAGTTTCTGCTGGGACCATGAACTAGTAGTAACCCAGCCTAGCAATGAAGACTATGTTCCCAGCCACAAATAAGGTTAGTACGATCAACACCAATGGGAAGGTTAGTACTGTCTTCACCAATCGGGTTCATTTCTTTCTTAATATCCACACATGAAGTTATATGATATCAGTTATAAAAAATAGAAAGATAAGTTACGAGTACCTTATTAATGAAATTTTATTACGAAAGTAATCCTAAGTTGATTCACGTGTCACAAAAACCTACCATGACGTCGTCTTAAGGGATAACTGCTGATGAGAACACTTGAAACATTTTAAACATTGTTTTCTTATTTTTGATTAGTGAAAGGTGATGTTGATTTAAATAAGTATCATTTTTTTTGCTATCACAAATCATTGAATGTCCCCAGGATGTACTGATTGTAGCCCAAATTTGGAACTTCTCTAGAAAGGAAGTTTGGCAACTTTCATGAGAAACCCATAATGGAAATTGCTGCTGTTTCTAAAATTTGACTATATTTGCCATATACTAAAGACAGCAAATTGAATCTGCTGAGATCCAGATTTCTTCAGGTCCATATACTAAAGACTTGTCCTTTGTGAGCATGCATCTTAATTCATCTCTCAGATAAATTCAATTGCTTCTGTTTTCAGGTCTTAAAACTCGTGGCTGTAGACCAACATGAAGAATGAAGAAAAGAAGTTTGATAAAAAGATCAAGATTGTTTTTTGTTTTATGTATTGGTCAAAAACAATTAATTATGAACTTGGTTGTTTACCTTTGTATTCTTACTAGAACTTGGTTGTTTGTTTTTTTATTATTAAGAACCTATAATGTTGTTTAATTATCTTTAATATCAGTTTTTTCTGTTTTTATTTATATAAAAATGTGAAAAATAATTTTTTAAAAAAATTCGAGCTGGCTCGACGAGCCACGAGCTGGCTCGAGCTTTTCACGAGCCGAACTCGAGCTCGATTTTTTGGCTCGGTAACATTTTCGAGCCGAGCCGAGCCGGCTCGTTAGGCCATCGAGCTCGAGCCCGAGCCACTCTGGCTCGGCTCGGCTCGGCTCGTTTACAGCCCTATACGTAATACTAAAAGTTTAAATAAAAGAAAATTGAATCCTATAAAAATATTAGAAGTTACAAATTAAATAAAATATCTTATATTTATATTATAAAAATATTTAAAAAAATAAATATTATACCCAATATGTCACGGTTTGGCCAAACCGTGACATATACACCATCAAAACAAAAAAACTCACTTCCAATAATTATCCCAATCCCGAGGTGCAGAACTTTTTCTAAAGTCCAATATGTCACGGTTTGACCAAACCGTGACCTCTAGGCTTCAATATGTCATGGTTTGGCCAATATGTCACGTTTGAATCGGTTTTTTTTCAAATTAACTACGGTGCGCCTAGAAAACCCCTTTATTTGGTAGACACTTTAATTTAATGTTAATGTTTTATCCAGATAAAAAGCACAAAAATGGAAAGTTGAAGGGGTAAAAGTTAAAAGTGGTATCCAACATACACTTTTCCGAATATGCCATTCATCTACCTCGAAAACTCGAACAACTTCACCTTTATTTAAAGGCCAATGATAATTGCACGCCCTGTCAGGTGATAAATAAACGCCCTTTGACTTTCTTCACGGCCCGTGAAGGGCCTTACGGGCCGTGAGGGCTTCGAAATTTAATTCTCACAACTGCATTTTATCACGGCCCGTGAAGGAACAAACGGCCCGTAAACGTCCGCACACACGGCCCGTTAACTACCTAAATAACGGCCCGTGAGATCCTTCACGGGCCGTAGTTGTCCTTCTGAGAATTTACTTTCCTCGTTTTGCGTGCACTTTTAAATTTTATAATTATGTGACGCGACGTATTATTCCTTGATTTGATTTAAGATTCTATATAAACCGTTATATATATGACTTGTTATATGGTTAGTGAGAAACGAAACAGTAAAAATGTCTTCTCGTGGAGGTAGGAGAAGACGTCAAAATGAGTCATCTTCAAACTCGCGAGATATTGTGGAAAGTATTCCCGATCCAATAGATAACCATAATTGGCAGAACGGGAGGAACTGGTCTCAGAATATTATTCACTTTATACGTAACGGTGACTCCCAAACATGTAGAGTGTATTACATGGGTCATTCCGATATTCCGTTACAATTTTGGCGTGAATTACTCGGAAACGTGTCTTTAGGTACAGAGGTATGATTTAAAGTTTTTTTATATATTTTATTTTATTTTAAAATTCTAACGATTAAAAAGTTGTTGTTTTATAGCATGTTCGGGCGTGGACAAATAGACTCACAATATGGAGATACGAAGAAATACGTAGAACCGAAGAGTTGCCGGGTAGTGATCGTTGGACGATTCTCCCATTTGAGTGGTTTAACTTAATATACTCGGGGTCCGTTAATGGTAACGAATTTGGAGACGGGAGTGACTGTCTATATCCCGCGTTATGGGAAGTTGATACGGTAATACTGTTTTCATGTTTTACAATAAAAATCATAAATTTATAACCGTGAATTAAATTGTTTTGTAGGTTTACGTACCAATGACTGATGACGAAGAAAATTGGTATCTTTTTAAGATTTCTATGGACTCACTACAAGTTCGTATATATTCTCCATACGAATGCCGACCAAATACGTGTGATGATTCATGGTGCATTCATCGTAATGCGCGAACGATTTTCGTACAATTCGAATCGTACTTTTTACATTTTCTGTCACGTATACAATATGGCAGCACTCCGGACAAGAAGAAATCGAAGAACTGGTGGTATCGGGTGAAACCGTTTGGCCCCCTAACGCCGGTCATATTGGTCGAGATTCGGAGTTGTAATTTGTATGTTATTGCGTAGGTTGGTTCAAATAGATCTTTAGAGTGGCAAGAGGTTAGCTTACAGGATGCTTGCTTTAGATTCCGAAGATTTATGGCAGACGAACTGTATTCTAGACGTGTAATGTAGAACAGTAATAAAATATTTTATTAAAACATAAACGTTTATTAGTACATTCAAAAACGATAAACTGTTATTATCACACAAAAATAAAACACATAATTTTTAATCTTCTTGATCTTTATAAAAGATCCAAGCCGCAAAATGGTTGAAGGAAATTCCAAATTTCTCCCGATATCTTTCTTGAGTTCTTGTCATAATATCCGTATCATTCCATAACATATTTCGATTGTTGTAAACGTCTTTGTAGAGCTGGTGAAATGTCGTGACCTTCCTTCTCAAGTCAGACCACTTGTTGCTAAGTTCACGAGTGGTGCGATATTCTTCACGTTCGAGAATTTGATGAAAACGAGTTGAAACCCGGTTCCAAAATATTGAATTTGGCGGGATAGTACCTGAATTTTCGATACAAGATCTTACTAAAGTCACCTCCTCTTCATCCGTCCACGGATTTAGATCACTTGTAGCACTCATGTTTTGGGTATTGAGTAAATTTGTGTGAATTGTTTGTGTCAAGCGCTGAATTTATAGACTTGAAAAAGTTTTGTACGGCCCGTGAGAGGCTTTACGGGCCGTGAGGGTGTCACCATACGGCCGTGTAGTGTCAACGGCCGGGTTTTAAAAAGTACAAAGCACCACGGCCCGTGAAAGAGGTAACGGGCCGTGTGGAAAATATGTAACGGGCCGTGAGGTCCGTCACGACCGTGAGGCCCGATAATATATAGGACCTCACGGCCCATTTGTTCTTTTACGCCCCCAAAACACACATACGATTTACTCCCGTCACGACCTCCGTATTTTCATCATTTTCATACCTCCGACTCCATACTACGGTACGTATTCAAATTCGTATTTTATTTTTGTGTATTTTTCGTTTAAATATATTAAAATTGTATTTTAAAAAACTGAAATCTGAAATTTTTTGGGGTTACGGGCCGTGAAGTGGCGTCACGGGCCGTAACCTTTTGAATTTTCAAAGGGTTACGGGCCGTGACGTTCCTTTACGGGCCGTAACCCTTTGAAACTTCAGTGGGTTACGGGCCGTGAGTGAGCTTCACGGCCGTAACCCTTTTTTTCTGTTGAATTTATTATTTTTTTTTTTTGCAGATCATGCCGCCCCGCAAACGTACACGTCCGGAGACTGAGCCCGAGGGTCAGGGTGACTTTCTGGACCCACACCCTGATCTTCGTTTTCCGAGGGAGACCCAGCCACGGCAAAAGCTGTGGAAGCTGATTGGACGTCCCCTGAAGGGACACGCACCATCGACTGGGACGTGCTGGAGGAGGTCGGAGACATAGCACGTGCCCAGGATATCATCGGGCTGGACAGAGAGACGCTGTGGAGGCGGATGTTTGATTTGGGATCGAGGAGGGCTACCGGGAGCTGACGTTGCAGTTTTTGTGTACGTTTCAGTTCACTCCCGCCTTTGAGGATCAGGACCCCCGCCAGCACATAGCGGTTCGATTTAGGCTGGGGACCACCGGTAGGTACGAGTTCACCCTCGCCCAGTGGGCGGTGACTCTTGGGTTTTACACCCAAGAGGAGACGGAGGATCCTCGTTTTTATACTGACGAGGTCCAGTCGGAGCCGGCTCCTTTGGTCGGATGGTGGCCGACCATTTCCGACCAGCCGTGGGAGGGCGCCATTAGGGCGACCTCTATTAGGGATCCTTTGCACCGGTATCTACACCGGTGCATTGCCGGCACCATTGCCGGCAGAGACCAGAGCATGGAGCAGGTGTCGCTCCTTGACTTATTTTTTTTGAGGGCCTTGCTTTCACCCAGACGGGTGAATCTAGCTCACTGCATGGCCGCGTATTTTTTGAGCGTCATTCAGGGCAAGGTAAAAATATTTCTACTAATTGTTAACAAATAAGTATTATCTATTATGCGATTCATAATTATGCCTATTGTTTGATTGTTTTGCAGATGGATAGCCCGATTGTTTGCGGCTCGTACATTACCGTCATTGCCTCGCGCTTAGGGTTGTTTACGGACGCCCTAATTGCGAGGCAGACTACAGACACGCCGGACCACCCGTCCCACCGCCTGTTCCCAGGACCATTCGGCAGATTCCGCCGACGGGGGAGTTTATGGCGGAGGCACTACATATGTTGCGCCAGTCCCAGGCCTTGCTATTATGGACGGCGGATGCGTGCAGCATTTTGGCTGCTAGCCAGGGTATCGACCTCCCCCCTCGGCCGGAGTTGCCTCCGTTTGTCAGACGACCTGCGGGTGATGACGAGGAGGCTGCTGGTGGTGGTGATGCGGAGGATGCTGGTGGTGGTGATGCTGGTGGTGGTCATGACGCATAGATAGTAGGATTTTATTGTTTTATTTACCTTTCATGTAAAAAATTTGTAAAATTATGTTTATATATTATGAGTTATTTTGGATGACGTTTAAATGTTTAATTATATGTTTATATATTATGAGTTATTTTGTACGAATAATATTAAATCAACCTTTTGGAGAATAAAATCAGTACTTGAACCTACTCGTCACACATAAAGAAATATATAATCCTTCAGAAAATCCGACGCCAGGCTCTTCAATTATATAACATACTTGAAGAAAAATTCGATAATCTTCTTATTGCATTTTTCTAACCAAATGCCCAGCTCATATAAACAAAATTCAAAGGTTGAAGAAAAATTCGATAATCTTCTTATTGCATTTTTCTTTGGAAAACGAAAGAATAGATTACATGTTTACAATTCAACAACAATAAAGAATTGAATAAATAAAGAATTGAAAGAATTGATAAATATGTAAACTATACTAAATCTACATGTTCAACCGGGTCTACGGGCCTTAGTTCAAGATATTTTTGAATTCGACTTCCGTATATAGCCTCCCAATCATTGGCGTTTTCTGTTTTGTACAAATGCCAATATTTGCTCGGAACAGGCATTGGATAGTCACCCACTAATCGAATTCTAATGAAATGGCAATCTTGAACATAAGCAATTGAAATTATATGATGTTCACTGATATCACGAGGAGATAACCAGAACGGGAAAAAAGTAGCGGAGTTGCCGATCGATATAAAAATTATAACCACTCGAAACCTGTTAGCAATAAGGATTGTAGCAGGTGGCACTGTCATCCAATTTTTGTGTGGAGCCGCACCTAACCCGTTCCAGTTTAATGATTCCCTTATTTCGTTTATATCAGGAAACATCGCAGCGTACCTATGTCTGTTTTCATCCAACTCAGATATAAGTTCCGTACGTATAAAACGCCAGTGATTTTCACCATATCCCAGTGCGAGTGCTATAGCACGAAAACCACAATTGCCGTCCGCTAAAACATCATCCGCACCTGAAATATACGGGAAAAAGAATGATGGAATCCAGCGGTTAAACCGGAAAAAATTGTTTTTATCTTCGTCGCCCGGGATATATGAAAACTTGGAACTCTGTTGAGATAATCCATCTTTGGCTCTTGATTTTGAAGACATGGATTGACTGCGCTGCAAAGGCCCTTGTTTTGACTTCACCACCGAACTTGAATATGTTGGCGGACCTTCAAAATTTTCTCTCGGTTGAACATATGAACTATGTCTGGGGGCGTCTAATATTGTTTCTTTTTGCTTATCTTTTTTTGGACGACCCCGTGTATTTGTTTGGACTTTAGGAGGTTTTTTATCCGTTTTTGAAGGAGTAACGAAAGATTTGAAAATATTAATCAAAGATCTTTTCACGCTTTCGGTTGGACAAGTAAATGTTTTGTCACCATCTCCATCTCTTTATGTACATCTACTTGAACCTCCCGTACAATATACGCGGGTGAAAAATCTAGCTTCCTCCAAAAAACATCAATGGCATCGAGCGGGATACATTGACCTATAAAATAATATATTAAATAAAATATAATAAAAGTTTTCATGAAAAAATAAAAAACGTAAAAGAACATTCACCTGTTTGAAAGTAATTGTTTAATTACAAGCACACGGAAGACCAAAGCTGGTAAAAAGACGGCAGCCACATGATTCTTTGGATATAATTAGATGATGTATCCTGTTAATCTCACCGACTAACATATCCAAAGCCGCAATAGAAACGTTACCTCGCAGCAATTTAAGCACTTCATGATTATGCTGCACCATAAGCATGATTTTGCTTTTGGTAAAACTTTCTTTTATAGCAATTTCCTGGGTAGCTAAGATATTATTAATGAAAGGAATAAATCTATCCAGGGTGCTATTGGTTGCTTTCAGGTAACTTTTCAACAACGAATGTTGGCTCTCAACTCGGTTCGTTGTGTGCTGACCGAAGTTATAACTTCTATTTATCCACGCCGACACAAATCTCTCTTTGTAGGGGTCCAACCAGTTATTTTTTAGGTACATCAGCACTCCTATTAAAAAAATGCACTTATTTTTATATAAATATACATATATTTTTAAGAATAACACTAGAAAACTTACTTGAATGGTTGGACACCAATCTGCGATAAAGCCGGTCGTAATTATAAGCGTATATGTCCTCCGTTTCAGAGTTAATAAGTACCGACCACACATGCTGAAAAGCACCCCACTCTTCATTTGAAAAACTCGCCTTACAATGTTTAGCAATATTTTCCGAAATATGCCATCTGCAAAGTAATCGAACAGCACTCGGAAAAACTTCTTCTGACGCATTCATCAGAGCGAGGTCTCGGTCGGTTAGTATAACACGGGGCTCCATACACTTATCTTTCAGCGTTGCTTTTAGTTGCTCTAACACCCATCTGAAGTTGGCTTCACGCTCATAATCAATGAATGCGTGAGCAACAGAAAAAGATTTCAGGGTGGATGTCACACCAACCATTTGAACAAAAGGCATTTTATACAAGTTAGTTTTGTATGTTGTGTCAATCATCAGCACGTGTGGGTAAGCACGCCATAATGTGTGAGAAGTGGGATGTATAAAAAAAACCCCGTCGACGGTATTTGTCGGTTCCTCAATGTGAGGGGTGTAAATATATTGATGTTGTTGTAGTATAGAAAAAAAAACCTGCATTGGGGTTTCACCAATTCTGGTGGACTTTTTTATTTTTGCCCGAGCATTATATACGGTTCGTAACCCAGACACGTTATTGGGATTTTGTTCCCTCAACGTGCCTAGAATGTTTCGAGGGTCAATATTTTGCTCGGTCAGATTCCTTACAGTAGAAAGCTCATTTTCGGTGAGCCTCATTGCGTATGCATGTCCTTCCAGGTGTTCAGCAGGTTCATGGTTATGAGTATCATCCACAACAACTATAATCCACCCATCTCTCTGCATCTGGTACTTACCCTGCAATTCAAATTGACAGTTTGTTTTTTTCGTGCCACTTTTTCTTAGAGTGGATGCTCCCTTATATACACCACCCCGATCGCATTTCAACCAAATTTTAACCACCAAACCATTCGAATTTCTTTTTGAACGTTTGGTGACAATAACGAACCCATTATCTCGCCCCACTTTAGTTGCCCAATCAACTAATTCTTCACGAGATGAGAAAACCTAATCAATTTAATATTTTTAGTTAGTTATTACTAAATTATAGTAAAATGAAAGTAAAATTAAATATGATATATCTTATAACCTGATTCGTGTCGTATAAACCCTTTTTACCGGAACCAGAACCGTTGCTATCGCCACCGTTATCACCCCCGTCATCGCCGCCGTCATTCCCGCCGTAATTGGACGCGAACTGTCCTGGATAGTTTGAAGCAGCCTCTTCGTAATAACCGTAACCCTCCTGAGGGTAATAGTTATATTCCGAACCAAATAAATAGTTGCTATCCCAGAAAGACATCGTAACGTTAGATATTAACGTTTATATAGTACTTGAAATGGAATATTGCGTTTATGTAGTAGTTGAAATGAAATGAATTTATATCGTTGAATTATGAAATGAATTTATAAACTAACGTTTATATAGTAGTTGAAATGGAATATTGTATCTCGTCACATAATTAACACGAATATCGAGGAATATTACGTCATATCAAATAATGTAATAAATACAAATTTACACGACTATCGAGGAATATTACGTCATATCAAATAACGTAATAAATACAAAATTACACGAAAAACGAGGAATAATATATCTCGTCAAATTATTAAAAGTGAAACTAGGACCCGTAAGTAAGTTCACGGCCCGTAAGACGAATCCCATACGGGTCGTGAAGAAATTCACGGGCCGTAAAGGAATACGACCGTGATCGTATTCATGGGCCGTTACGTTTTGAATTACGTTTCTGAATGACCGATTTGACTTGCGACAGACCATACGGCCCGTGAAGGGCCTTACGGGCCGTAAAGAGGGCGTCCAGATATCCTGGAGGGCGTCCAATTTTGAGGACTACGAGTCATATATACTTAATAAAAATTGATGTTTATAATTTAGTTTTTAAGTGTTAGTTTGTTTGTTATATATGTACGTAATACTAAAAGTTTAAATAAAAGAAAAATTGAATCCTATAAAAATATTAGAAGTTACAAATTAAATAAAATATCTTACATTTATATTATAAAAATATTTAAAAAAATAAATATTATACCCAATATGTCACGGTTTGGCCAAACCGTGACATATACACCATCAAAACAAAAAAACTCACTCCCAATAATTATCCCAATCCCGAGGTGCAGAACTTTTTCTGAAGTCCAATATGTCACGGTTTGACCAAACCGTGACCTCTAGGCTTCAATATGTCATGGTTTGGCCAATATGTCACGGTTTGAATCGGTTTTTTTCAAATTAACTACGGTGCGCCTAGAAAACCCCTTTATTTGGTAGACACTTTAATTTAATGTTAATGTTTTATCCAGATAAAAAGCACAAAAAATGGAAAGTTGAAGGGGTAAAAGTTAAAAAGTGGTATCCAACATACACTTTTCCGAATATGCCATTCATCTACCTCGAAAACTCGAACAACTTCACCTTTATTTAAATTGAAATATTTGCGCTCGTTAAAGATCTTTAATTTATACGTGTATATAATAAAGTTATTTAACCGTTTGACAAATTTAATGTTTGAATAATTTCATTCTTTTACAATTGAAGTTAACGTGTCATTTTTTAAACGGAAAATATTCGACCATGTCTCTTAAGGTAGTTATTGTTTTAATCGGACACGTCTGTTTATTTTTCAGTTAGGACCACACCCAAACTTAATCAACCCACAATTAAATAAATCCTTTAGCTGAACCCAAAACATATAACCTCCAATGTCGATTTATCCTCTTAATTTTGTTATTCATACGCATATAATCGATCATATGCAAACTATAAAAATAGTTTATTTTTTATATTCAATATTTCAGATAAGTTATTTTAATTATGATGTGATTATTGGATTATTAGATTTATATCATAACAAAATAACTATGTTCTGATCTCTATCTTATTTATTTTGAAGCATCAAAAGAACTTTTTATCCAATGATACTAAAGTATTAAAATGTTCGATTCAAGTAGTTAGTGTTATAGTTCTAAACACGTAATATAGATTTATGAATAGATTAAGCGGTTGTATAAGTTTGTCCTCTAAACATATTCATAATGAATTCAACATCTCTATCGGTACAATTTAATAAAAATTCACAATCCCTCTAAATTTATATCTCATTTATCAAGACCTCTTAATCTATATATCTATCTTTATCTTACCCAATTAACAAATATTTTATTTTTCCATACATTCATAATAATCCGATTAATGATATAACTCTTATCGTTCATCACAGCAATTGTTCATAATTCGATAATAGCGTTGAAAACTAAGTTACACAACGTAACATGAATGTGAGGCCGAAATATCAGCTCGAACCCTTCTTCTAGCTACCATTAGATACAGCCCGCATTATCCCCTATGTTTTAAACCGATCTACGAACCATACAGCTGTCACAGACCGGTTAACAAATCCAACGAAACTCGTTTCCACTATTACTATAAAAAATAACTTCTTTTTTTTTACTTCTTTGATATTTATTTTAGTACCAATAGGGATATGGGGTCACTCTCAAAGATCCAAAACCACTCAACACCAATCAAAGTACAACATTTGATTCACAAAGTACAACCTACCGATTTACCACAACTCTAGCTTCACCACTTACAACCAATGTTTTGAAACCCGGACCGGACCGGCCGGTCCGACCGGTTCGACCGGGAACCGGACTCCAATCCGGTTCCGGTTCGGTGCTTAAAACCGGTTTAACAGTGAACCGGTGGTCAGACCGGTTGAACCGGTTTTTTTTATAAAATTTTTTATTTTTTTATAATTATTACATAAATACGGTCCGGTTCTTATATACGGTCCGACCGATTAAACCGATCCGACCAGTGAACCAGTAAAGCGTCCGGTTCACTGTCCGGTCCGGTTTTAAAATATTTGCTTGCAACTCTACACCATCAACTCCACACCCGCCTAGTTGTCTCCGTATCATTCAAACCCCTCTATATTTATCACTTCGAGGCCACAATAATCACTCACATTTCAACATTCATCGATTCCCTCAATTCGCCGTCGTCTGATCCCTTTTCCGGCCACCGTACGCCGCCGCCGGAGCTAAACCACATGGCGACGTCCACAATTCTCTCAGATCTCGGCACGGAGATCCTCATTCCGATCTGTGCCGTCGTCGGAATCGTCTTCTCGCTCTTTCAGTGGTACCTTGTGTCGCAAGTTAAGCTGTCGGTGGAGAAACCGGCTGACGATGGGAAGAATGGGTTCACGGAGGCGTTGATTGAGGAAGAAGAAGGGGTGAATGACCATACGGTTGTTCATAAGTGTGCGGAGATTCAGAACGCTATTTCGGAAGGTAGATTGGTTTGTAATTTGTTGATTTGTTCATGTTACGTGAATTTCGTTTGAATTTTATGTGGAAAGCTGAAATCTTGAGAATTTGTTGCTGATTTTGTTTACTCGTAAGTTGCTATTTGAGCTAAAGGTGTTCTGATTGACAGTTTATTGATGTTTAATTTGTGTTTTGATTTTGTAATTGTGGCTATTGTTGAATTTTCTTCAAAGTCCACGTTTTGGTGGGGATTTTTTGTTCAAATTTAGATCCACCTTTCCATTTCTTAAATTCTATTTATTAAGCCTCAATTCAGTGATGGCGGTGGGTGTTGAATGCTTGAATCAATGGGTATTCTTGGTTCAAATTGAGATCTAACTCCTTCATTTCTTAAAATTGTTTGTTAAATCTTAATTGAGTAATGGCGTTGGTTGTTGAATCGATGGGAAATATATGAATTTTAATAACAACGTGTAGGTAGAGTTTGTTTCAAGTTTTCATAATTTTAAATCTTGAGTCATATGATTTCAATTTTCATGAGTCGGTGGGATCTTGCTAGTTGTCGGTGGCATATTTTCAATTTTATATTATTCGGATTGTTTTTGGTTGCTATATGCTAACGGGATCTTGAACAATATGGCATCTTTATGATTCAAATGCGATTGCATCTGAGGTTCTTCATAGATCTACTTGATTTGGGTACCATTTTGTTTTTGATATGTGCTCTCAGAATAGACAACAAGATATGCCTAAAATGTGGGTAAAGCTGTAAAGAAAACAAGAGAGTATTTTGTCAGTTTGTGCAGGCACCAATAGTATTCTATTTCCACTTGCTAATATGGTTGGCTCAGGATGAATACAAAGATTTAAACCGTGTTAAAGTTGAAACCTTTAATAACTATATTGTTTTACACTTGAATACTGATTTATATTACTGTTGAACTTGGTCATAGAAACAAAAATATTTCATTGTATTGCAAATTTGCAGTAATTAGTTATAACTAACGTTGGTGTTCAGTCTATAAGTTTATATTCAAGATATACAGAGTACTGACAGGGAGTAAATTATGGTAGTGTTTAATGGTGTTAATATAACTTAATTTTGGTGAAGTTATTATATTATTTAGTCACTCAAACTAGCTTTCTAATCGAGTATACCTCTAAGGAGAGAGTATCTGTTGCAGTTTTCTTATGATGAAAGGAGTATTTCTTTGCTTAACATCTATTTTTTTTCTAGTATTTTCTGAACGCGTCATTTCTTGCACTTGGGAGTTTATGTTGATATGTTTTTATGTGGAAATTCAAGCCCTTGGTTAAATTTTCTTTTTGAAATTGCAGGAGCAACATCTTTCCTGTTCACCGAATACCAATATGTTGGGGTATTTATGGTCATTTTTGCCATTCTAATTTTTGTATTCCTTGGATCTGTTGAGGGATTCAGCACAAGTAGTAAAATATGCACATACGACACCACCAAGATGTGCAAGCCTGCTCTAATGACAGCTGTCTTCAGCACTGTGTCATTCTTGCTTGGTGCCATCACCTCAGTTGTCTCTGGCTTTCTTGGGATGAAAATCGCCACATATGCAAATGCCAGAACTACCCTTGAGGCTAGAAAGGGTGTCAGCAAGGCTTTTATTGTTGCATTCCGATCTGGGGCCGTTATGGGATTCCTCCTTGCTGCAAATGGTCTTCTTGTGTTGTATATCACCATCAATCTCTTCAAGATTTATTATGGTGATGACTGGGAAGGCCTTTTTGAGTCCATAACTGGTTATGGACTTGGTGGTTCTTCTATGGCCCTCTTTGGTAGAGTTGGTGGTGGTATATATACAAAAGCTGCTGATGTTGGAGCTGATCTTGTTGGCAAGGTTGAGAGGAACATCCCTGAAGATGACCCCAGAAATCCAGCGGTAAAACCTTTTCTCTACCCCCACCCCCTCAAAATCTGTTTTACTGTGTATGAGAATACTACACTAGTACAACTTGCAATATGCATCCGTGCTCGGGTCCTTCATATGAATATATTAGAGGTGGAAAGATGGGCAGATTGGGTAACAGGTCAAAGTAGGTCATCTTTTAATACTGGTCGAAACAGACAAGGTCGGGTTGGTTTGACCCACAAACACCTTTTAATCTATTTTTGGTTACTTTCTACCAAAATTTTATGATTACAAAACATTATTATTAAAATAACAATCTAAATCCTTAAATAGTAACATTTCCATGGTACACAATAAAAACTGATGTTGGAGGACTTGCTACATGTTTGGCCAGTTTACCCTGTTCCACTTTTAGCTAATTTTTGTTTGCCCTTTCTGAGATAAAATACAACCCAAATCGGCCCATTTATAAATAAATATATGGGTCAAATTGTCACCTCCGCAATATATATACAATCTAAAAGAAAAGCTCTTCTATCAAGAAACAACTTCTTCATTTGTTCTGCGGGTAAACTGATCAATGTAATGGCAAAATGTTGCAGGTTATTGCTGACAATGTTGGTGACAATGTTGGTGATATTGCTGGTATGGGATCGGATCTGTTTGGATCATATGCCGAATCATCTTGTGCAGCCCTTGTTGTTGCTTCAATTTCCTCATTCGGCAACACCCATGATTTCACGTCAATGATGTATCCACTTATTGTGAGCTCTGTGGGCATTCTAGTCTGCTTGATCACCACCTTGTTTGCCACTGATTTCTTTGAAGTCAAAACCGTAAAGCAAATTGAGCCTTCTTTGAAAAATCAACTCATTATTTCAACTGTGTTGATGACTATTGGTATAGCCATTGTTAGTTGGATAGCTCTTCCCTCTAGCTTTACCATCTTCAATTTTGGAGCCCAGAAAGTAGTTAAAAACTGGTATGATCAATGTGTTTACTTTTTCATCATTGGAAAAAGATGGCCTGAAAGCTTACACTTTTGTAATATCATTCAGGCAATTGTTCTTGTGTGTTGGTGTTGGTTTGTGGGCTGGTCTTATCATTGGATTCGTGACCGAGTACTACACTAGCAATGCTTACAGGTACTATTTTTCTTCTCTAGAAAGACAGTTTTTCAACAGCAAAAAGAAATATAACGGTTTGAGAAGTTAAATAGTTGTATTTTGACTAACTTGACTGTTTCTTTTAGCCCTGTGCAAGATGTTGCTGATTCATGCCGTACCGGAGCTGCTACAAATGTTATATTTGGTCTTGCTTTGGGATACAAATCAGTTATTGTCCCGATTTTTGCAATTGCAGTAAGTATCTTTGTTAGTTTTACCTTTGCCGCTATGTATGGTGTTGCTGTGGCGGCCCTTGGGATGCTGAGCACCATAGCTACTGGCTTGGCCATTGATGCATATGGTCCCATTAGTGACAATGCTGGTGGCATTGCTGAAATGGCTGGAATGAGCCACAGAATTCGTGAGAGGACTGATGCACTTGATGCTGCTGGAAACACTACGGCAGCTATCGGCAAGGTATGCTGTTCTATGGTTATGTTTTACTTAGAGGTGACATGGTGGGCAGTCCCGTAACAGGTCATAATCGGTCTTGGTTGAGTTTGACTCCAACACACTTTTTATCCGTGATTTAAAATTTTAAGCTAATTAGCATGCCAAATATGATTTTAAGATTATGGGCGGTCAATATTTTAGGTGGTTTTTGCCTTAAAATTAAAAAGTAAGTTCTTGGCTAATTTTGATTCTTTTGATTTGTCCAACCCATTTTCTTTTAAGCAAATTTTTTCCTTGTTTGACCTGTTAGTTATAAGACATGAGAATTTCAGAAAACCCTATGGACTTGCAAGTGCTTTATTATGTCCCTAAACTTGTTTTTGCAAATGATTAAATCCCGTAACTTGTAACACCATTTGTTTGTGTGATTAAATTCATTGCCTTGCTAAATTTAGCAAATGTTCCTTTTTCATTATAAATTACTTCACTTGTTGAAGGACTATTTTTGCATTCTGTTTTGTAAGTTAAGGGATTTGATCGGGCAAAAAGACAGTTTAAGTTATTAAAAGTTAAATGTACACGTTTTTTAGTTGCTTTAAGTTTTGCCAAAAACTAAACACAAATTACAAGTAAATGGATGGAAAATTTTCATGTATTTATACTCTTCAACTTGAATTTGATGTCGTATATTCTCCACCACAGGGTTTCGCCATTGGTTCAGCAGCTCTTGTATCCTTGGCTCTATTTGGTGCATTTGTGAGCCGGGCAGAGATTACAACCGTAGATGTATTGACCCCAAAAGTTTTCATTGGTTTGCTTGTGGGTGCCATGCTTCCATACTGGTTCTCAGCCATGACAATGAAAAGCGTGGGAAAGGCAGCACTTAAAATGGTTGAAGAAGTCCGTAGGCAATTTAACACCATCCCAGGCCTCATGGAAGGAACTGCTAAGCCTGATTATGCCACCTGTGTGAAAATATCAACCGATGCCTCAATTAAAGAGATGATCCCTCCTGGTGCTCTTGTCATGCTAACTCCACTCATTGTCGGGATTTTCTTTGGTGTCGAAACACTTTCTGGTGTTCTTGCAGGATCTCTTGTTTCTGGTGTACAGGTACGGCTAGCATTATTAACTTGTCTGCCCGTTAGAACCTACTCTAAGTAAACCGTTCAAAACTACCCCTCTAGTATTTGATATAAGCAAGTTTCTAACACTTTACATGATGCAGATTGCCATCTCTGCATCAAACACTGGTGGTGCTTGGGACAATGCTAAGAAGTATATTGAGGTACATTGAACATGTCTTTTTATTTATTTTGTTTACCTTTACTTTTAGGGTTAACATCATAAAAGACCATATACAATCTAATTTGGTATGCAAAAGTCCCTTAATCTTTTTGTTATATTAAAGTTCTTAAACTTGTTAAAACGCTCATATTTGTGAAAATCATAGAAATGTCAATTTCTATATTGCATGTGTAGAGGCTAAGTAGATAACTTTTTGTTGGCCGCGAATGTCATGTAGACTTTTTTGGTGACGTGAAGCACAGTTTCATCAATTTTAACCGTTTAAAATACAAATGCATATTAACACTTGGATTAGTAATTACTGGTTCATTTTTCTTTTAAACATGTTAGGCTGGTGTTTCTGAGCATGCAAAATCGCTTGGACCAAAAGGATCAGACCCACACAAGGCGGCTGTGATTGGAGACACCGTCGGGGATCCTCTAAAGGACACTTCAGGACCATCATTAAACATCTTGATTAAGCTTATGGCTGTTGAATCTTTGGTGTTTGCACCCTTCTTTGCCACCCACGGAGGCCTTTTGTTCAAGTTCTTCTAGATTCACCGTGACGAAGGTGATGCCAGCTTTGTCCTTCAGTTAACCTATCATTTCATCCGCTTAGTTGTATCACTTGACGTCTGTGCTTTATTTTTCGAGTCATCTAGCTTATGTTGTTCTAAGTCTTATTTTTGATGTTTTGTTCGGCTATTAGCATTTTTTCAATTGAGGATTTGGATGATGTAAGACATGATAAGTAGTCCTCATCAAGAGTTTGAACATGTCTGTTATTCCTTTTCCTTTCTAAATGAATGAAACAGGCTTATATTTGTTTGTTACCTGAAATTCATGCAATTATATGCCGACTCAAAAATCTTGGAACTATGAACATAAAAGACAATGCCATTTGGGTTGTTGGTAGTTTTAGGTAGTAGTAAATGTTAAAGACATCTTTAAGATTTTGTGTAGTAGTAAATATTAAGATTTTCTGTAACTTTGAATTATGAGTAGATGTATGTATGAGTTGACGTTGTAGACAAATAAAAGTGAAACATTGTTTTTAAAATAAAGGTAATACTATTTCTGATAAATTAAGTCTTGCTATCCTGTATGTTTGTATAAGAGGATTTCAAATTAAAACAAATGATGTAAAATTTAAACTCTTAAAAAAAGTTAGTGTTATAATAAAAAGAGTATTTAATCTAAAAATTCTAAGAAAAATTGTAAGCTTGACAGTTCTTTTATTGTTTAAAAGAAATGATATTTTGATCATTGCTTTAAATACGTCAGCTAATTCTGTCTAATATGTTTAT
This sequence comes from Flaveria linearis, assembly GCA_024085815.1. Lineage (NCBI taxonomy): Eukaryota > Viridiplantae > Streptophyta > Magnoliopsida > Asterales > Asteraceae > Flaveria > Flaveria linearis. Next base: position 4,735,551 of record CM044015.1, read on the forward strand.
TATAGAAAAGCCAAGAAACACTAAATTTAATAAAGTGGTTTCATAAATTTCTTAGAAATGTTGTTTAATCTTCTCGGAAGGGGCATTAGTAAGGTCCTTGGCTTTTTCTATAATTTGTAACATGAATAATTATTGATATATATTTTATTTTAACAAATTTATATATCATATTTATCTAACTAGAAATATACCAACAGATTACCAAATATACAAAAGTTTTTATATCTATCTTATTATATTTTGTAGAATATTACATTTCTATTAAAAAAATTTAATGAAATGAAAAAACTTCTATTGTATAATATCTCAGAAAAACTAAAAAAAATTATAGTTATAAACATTAATTTTTTTAAAAAAAATATCCATTAAGATTAGGAGTGCATGGTATTTTATTTAAAAATACTAAGAATGATTCCGTACTTAACCATGTATTTTATTATTTTTGAAGATGATAACATTTTGATTATTATATTAAACTAGTCTTAAGCCACTGCGTTGCAGTGAGGGCGTAAAACCATATCAAGTAGCACAAACGTCACCACCGTAAGTGATCACTGACATCCAAAAAGCTCGTAGTAAAAAATAAAAAAAAACAAAGTATGTGTAAAATGTTAAACAACGTAGGCGACACGTAAAACATATAAAACAATAAGTAAACCGATCTAGAACCAGCATGTTGCGACGGAGTCGTTAAACAGAGAAAATATAAAGGTAAAAACGTTGAACCACACATGTACGCTGCGGTGAGTTAACTTGCAAATTTTAAACCGAACCTTAAAAATTGAAAGTATACAAATATAGGGGCCAAATTGTAAACGTATAAAAGTATTGGGTTAAGATAAAAAAAGTTAAGGATTAAAAAAAAAGACAAAGATAAGTATAACTTGTTATGCATATTGTACAACTCTTTAAGCTTAACAAAGTTGGTAATTAGTAATACATAAATATGTGAAGTTATCGTCTCAAATATTTTTTAATCAATTTTTTGTATGTAATTAAAATTGTATTTACGTTTATAATAATTTGTTTTACTTTTATCATTATTTTTTATATATTATATAAATTTATTGTTATTTTTATTATTGTATTTAATAATTAGAAGTATTCAATAATATTATTTAACCAATGTGTTTTTTAAAACTCATCATTTAGAAAAATAAAACGGAGTTCAGGAAACATGATGTCGAGCAGAAAATACAATGACACATTCATCATTATTATAGTGTTTTATGTTCTATATCATTTTGTGTTATCTTATTATTTTTAATGTATTATAAACTAGTTGTCGTTATATTATTGTGTTTTACATACTAGAAGTATACAACAGTATTATTTCACCATTATATTTTTTAGAACTTGTTATTAAAAAAACACAATGATAAATGAAAAGACACAATGACGAGCGGTAATAACAATAAGGAGCAGGAATCACAATGAGTCGGTAAATATGATATTTTTTATTTCTGTGTATAATAATATTGAACCTGTTTTAAACTTTAAAATTTTTATGGTGTTATTTTTTATAAAGGAAACTAATGTCGTATGTAAAGGTTATGAATATTTAAAGTAAGTGGGGAGTTAAAAAAAAGTCAATAAAAGTGGTCATGTTTAAATACCATTTACTTACAATTTGAACTAAACCATTGATTAAAAAGATAGATGGCTAAGAATTCTTTTTACACATTTTAGAAGAAACACACTTTTTCCCTACGCACATAAACACATACACATATATATGTTTGTTATATACATATATATATATATACACACACACACATATATATATGTGTGTGTGTGGGTGGGTGGGTGGGTGGGTGTGGGCGTGGGCGGGGGAGGGCGGGCGCGCAGGCGGGCGCGAGTGCGCGCCTAAGGGAAGGCAGGTGGGCGCGCGTGCGCGTGTGTGTGTTGGGATATGTAAGGATAAAGCTACACAAAACCAAGAATTAACTCAACTGCCAAAGGTTCAATCTGTTGATCGTGAAGTATGCCTATGTTATCCCTATGTGGAATAATAATCTGATGAACAGTCTCTGCATCTATCGTTACATAGACTCTTACTGAACATCCTATTAAAATCAATCTATCTTTTGTTGTACTACATCCTGTTAGTATTGATAAGTTGTGAAGTACCTAAACTCTACAACTACTAAAGATCTACTGCTTATCAGTTATCAGTATCAATATTATTTTTTGTTTGAATGCCTCAGACTTTGTATCTAACTAGAGTTTGTATTTGTTGTTTGTCATAATACAGTGACCAATGGGGTAGTTCACCATTGATTCTGATCCTAACATGAACAATGTAGATTCATCTGTGGTGTTTTTTGTGTAGTATAAACCCTACACTTGTATAGTTATGAAGTTAACGCTTTTATTTCATTTTACCTAATTTATGTAATGTGCTTCTATAAAGTGAAAGATACATTGAAAGCAACTGAGTGTTACTTCAATATTGAAAACTTATTACTAGTCTAATCCTAAACGATCAAACTATATATATAGGAGAGAGATTAAATAAAAACCGTATTTATAATTGAAAATCGTAAAAACCACCGTTACACAATCACATAATTTATAATTGATTTAACTTTTTAATTGTTTAAAATATATTTGAGTAAACTTCAATATTGTTTTCTAAGGTCATTATATATTTTCTAATATAAACTTCAACGAACGTTGATGATGATGAAACGACTTACATTTGGTAATACGTACTTATATACACATAACCTCTACATATACATAACTCTTAGTTGTACACTTGGTAATCCGTACTTACATGTATGTAACCCATGACTTTCATTTATAACATGGTTTTCAAGGGATTCTTGCCATACATAGGGGATGGTTCCATTGAAAACTAAATTACAATTGAAAATTAAGAAAACCACTTTTCTACTCTCGATTCGTTTCATTAATGGATAGAACAGTGGAAGTCATCCTTGCTAGGGGAGTGGGGATAAAACGGGGAAGAAACGTGGAGGTTGGTGATTGGCGTTGGAGGTGATGATGGTGGCGAAGCAATGGCGAAACACGGTGTATAATCAACGGGTAGAAGCGATAAGGCTATAGGAATTGGACCCGTGAAAAATTGGAAAATGTGGGCTCCCCCGATTACCACTCTATGTGGACTTAAAAATTAACTAATGGAGTTTACTAAGTATATTATGTTTGTTGTTACAACTAGATTTATAACTTAGCTACGCAGCGGGGCAATTCGTTGTATTTTAGAAAAAGAAAAAGGATTAAAAAATAAAGAAATAAAATAAACATTTAAAATAAAAGGACCCACAACAAGGTTTGAAACTAGGTGCCTTAGGATTGATAGTCCTCTTATACCATCATTTTTTTGTGTTAAACACCTATAATCAAATAACGATAATTTTTGGAAAACAAAAAGAATTGAGTAAACTTCATTTTTACTCCGTGTGGTTTGGTTCAATTAATGTTTTTCATCCAAAGATTTGAAATTCTTGATTTTACTACCTGTGGTTTTTAATTATCTCAATTAACTCCTATTCACTAACTCCGTTAAGCAATTCTGTTAAAAGTAAGGGCGTTTAAGTCCATTTGCAATACAAGGCTAATTATGTAATTTATTCAAACTAATACAGAGAGACTTGTTTTGTAAATGCCTTAAACTAGTATTAAGCTCCCTGCGTTGCAGCGGGGTGGCGTAAAACCATGTTAAGTAGTACCAATGGCACACTACCGCAAGTGACCACCGCTAAAATCAAACGAAAGTAGGAGTAAAAATGTTAAACCACATAAGCAAAATGTAAAACATACTAAACAATAAGTAAGTCGATCTAGAACCAGCGCGTTGCGATAGGGTCGTTAAACGGGAAAAATATAAGGGTACGAATGTTAATTCACACACACGCACTGTGATTGTTACTCGCAAAATTTATTCAAAAACGCAAAATAAAATATTTATAAAATATGAGAAGTATGAGGATCAAAGATGAAAATAAAATAAAATATTAGGGCTAAATTGTCAAAAACGTGAAAGTAGTAGGTTAAAATTAAAAAAAGCTAATGTTTAAGAAAAAGATAAATATAAGTACAACCAATTAAACATATAGTACAACCTACTAAGCATACCAAAATTGGTAATTAGTATTATATAAATTAATAAAATGCAATTTGTCATCTTCCTTCACCTGGTGAACTTACCACAGCGACCACCGATCACTAGCCACCGGCCACCGCTACCGCCCCACACACCTTCGACATAACCCTGCACTGTTACAGCGTCCACTGCCATTGCTGCCCTGAAGCACCTCCGACCCCTACTTTGTCATCTTCATCTTCCTCATCTACTAGCCTATCACCACCTTGTAATCAACCAATGTAAAACCCCCGCCACTAGCCACCTACCACACGCACAATCATTTCTACCATCGTCGTCGGCATCATCTCTAAACATACCTACATATTATCGGCTATGGTGGGGGTTCGATTAGGGTTTTCTCCTAGATAATGAAGAGACATAGATATCAAATAAATGAAAGTCTTGACAATAAAGCAATAGTCTGTGCATAGTAATGTTCGGATATGTGATGCCTACTTTCGAATGATAAAGTTAATATACCTGATAAAGTAAACCTAGAACTCACTCAACGAAGCTGACTTTTGTATGCATATTACTTTGATAGGTGAGTTGTTGGACTTAAGTGAATATGGGCATGGATTCTAGAAGCTATTTGACATCTGAAGCCTAGCATCCCTGATTAACAAGATTATTAAGAAGACTTTTAAAGACTATTTGATGTTTTAAAGACAATGTTAATGTTTTATTAGAATTATGTCATAATGGGTTGAAACTTAATGTAATCCGCTGCGATGTTTATCTAAATGAATGTTTCAAATCTATGTTTTGCTGACAATGACCAACTATGAGGTTTTCTGGGATTAGGACCTTACAATGGTGGCGGTTCGATTAGGGTTTCTACCCATCTATGAACATACCTACACCATCATCGGCTATGGGTTACAAGAAAATTTTTGTTAGGATGTCTGCTCAGATTAGGGCTTATGGTTCGATTAGGTTACGGATCTGTAAGTCGTGTGGTGGTAGTAAGGTGTGATGTCGGGATGTTGTGGTAGTAGAGGTGGAGATTGACGGTGGTGGTTGTGTTGGTGGAGGTGGTTAATGGTGGAACTTGGAAGCTTTGTTCGTGGAGGTGGATGTCAACGGTGGTTGTTGTGTTGGTGGAGGTTGTCGACGGTGGTAGCTCTGTTAGTGGAGGTGGAAGTCGATGGTGGTTGTGGTGGTGGTGCAGGAGGTGGTGCGATGGTGGTGGTGGCCATCTCTGTATGTTCGGTGGTGGTGAATGTGGTGGTGGTCTGGAACTCTGGAAGTGAAAGAGGAGAAAATATTTTTTTTTAACTACTTTAAATATTTTACAACTTTTACATAATAGTCCCCTAACAAATAAAGTATGTTCATAAGTTACCTATTCAACCATTATATTTTAAAAGACCAAAATGCCTTTGTTTTTAACAGAATTAATTAATGGTGTTAGTGAGTTGGAGGTTAACTTATACGAATTGTAAAGACGAGCCAATCACAACAAAATATCATGCATTGATGTTTGTAATTCCTATCTATTATATAATATAAATTTAAAATATTAATATAAATCAATTCAACTTGTTGTAATATTAGAATAAAAATATTAATAAAATATTCAACATAGATATATTACTCATAAATAACCATTTCGGTCCCTATGGTTTCGTCATTTTAACAATTTGAATCCAAAAATAAATTTTTTAACAAATCAAGCCCCATGGTTTGTATTTTATAACTCTTTTAGTCTAATAAACTAATAAAGTTAGATTTTTCAGTTAGTTTCTAAAAAATAATAAAAATCATAGGACTTGATTAGTTAAAAAATTATTTTTTAGACTCAAATGGTTAAATTGAGCAAACTACATGGACCAAAATAGTAATTTACTCTATATATAATAATAAGTTTTCTAAATATCTCATTCAATTCTCTCTCCTAATTCTATATTATAAAATCCCCTATGTCGGTGTCCAGGACTTTTAGAAGTTTAGAAAGTTACCACCAAAGTTTTAAAAATTGCAAAAAGACCCCCTAAGAAACCCACTTAGCTTTCCATCTTTCATCTGATTTTTGGGTAAAAGAGATCACGGTGATGGCTGCTTAATTTTGATCTCATTGATTTCTCAGATGTTGTAAGGTTTGGTTTCTCTTAGAGTTGCAGATGATTATCATATTGGTGGTAAAGGGGGGTTTTCCGTGGTAGCAATGGAACGGTGGGGGGTGGGGGAATGAGTGGTGGCGTTTCGCCGGAGAGGAAGGTTGGTGACGACGGTGACAACTGCTTTACCTCCGTGTTCTACCCCTGCCACCCCCTCAATCTCTTTTTTCTAAACAGCCGCATCACTGTGGTGTGAAGAATAAACTCCAAATGAACTACAACATCGAAAGAATCACAAAGACTGATCTTTCACTATTCATCACTACAAAATGATTTAACAAAATTTGAGAGGAGAGAGTTAAAGTCGACTTGATAGCTGGAGAAGAAGAAGCACTGTAAAAAAAGTTGTTCATATACTTGGGAAAACGTGAATATTTTTAGGTAGTGACATATTTTAATCTTCATTTCATCTCCATCCCTTTTATTGATTTTATTTATTCTGCTTTTGTTTCAGTAGAAGTATGAAATAAGATGATACGATATTAATCATAATAAAATATTGAGTAAATTACGCTTTTCGTCCCTGTGGTTTGATGGTTATAACCATTTTCATCCAATAGTTTAAAAACACCCGGTTTAACCACTGTGGTTTAAAATCGGTCACAATTAAGTCCAGGACACTAACCCCCATCCATTTTTTTCGTTAAGTGTATGTAAAAAGACAATAATACCCTTGGACTTAAACTGTTACTTTAATATCTATGTATAAATATTAAAAATAATATATATATATATATATATATATATACACACACTCACTCTCTCTATCTCTATTCTCTCTCTCTCTCTCTCTCTCTCTCTTCAATATCTATTCTGTCACACGTCCGCCACACCACCACCCCACAGCCACCATCGCAGCCTCACAGCCACCGTCACCGCATCGCAACCACCGTCACCGCATCGCAGCCACCACCTCAGACCGCGAACCACCACAAAGCCGTCAACCATGAAGCACCACAAAGCCGACCACCACCGCCGGTCTACGCCTCCCACCACCGGTCTCCGCCTCCTACCGCCGGTCTCCGCCTCCCACCGCCGGTCTCCGCCTCCCACTGTTGGCCACCATCTCTCTCTCTCTCTCTCTATACACGCAACATCAGAGACTACCAAACGAAGATGCATCTTAGGTTGTAGATGGATTTTAGAAGCATCGCACAGATCACCACCTGAAAATCATGAACCGGACCTTTAATCAGAGCGTCGATTGAGGGTGTACGAATGTGAAGAGGTTTAGGGTTTGAATCTGGAAGATGGAGATTTGAATTTGGGATTCAAAATTGGTTGGGTTGTGGTTAGGGTTTCTAATTTTTTATGGTTCCGATGTATGTGGTGATGGTGTGATGTTGGTTGTGCTGATGCTATGGTTGTGCCGGTCAGATCATGAAGGAACTCGGATGGTGGTGGCGGTCGTTGGTTTGATTTAGGCTTGATTTCGGGGGCGGTGGTGTTGTGGTGGTGGTGGTGGTGTGGTGGCACTGGTGTTATGGTGGTGGTGGAGACGAGGGTGGTGTTGTGGTGGTGGTGATGGTGTGGTAGCAGTGGTGTTATGGTGGTGGTGTGGGTGGTGTTGTGGTGGCAGTGGTGATAGTGGTGGTGTTGGGGTGGCGGTGGCGGCGGCGGTGGTGGTGGTGTGGAGGCAGTGGTGGTGGTCGTGGTCGTGGTGGTGGTGTTATGGTGGAGGTGATGGTGCTGGCCGTTGGTTTTTAAGAGAGTACAAACATATACATATATATATGTGTGTATATATATGTGTGTGTGATGGTGGTGGTCTGATAATGCTGGGGGTGGGGTTGGGGTGTGATGGTATGGTGATTAATTTAAGAGTAACAATTTTAATCCAAGGGCATTATCGTCTTTATTAAAATATTTAATGGTGACATTGGATGGAGTTAACGGTTTGGACTTGATTGTGACAAATCTCAAACCATAGTGGTTAAATCGGGCGTTTTTAAACTATTGGATGAAAATGGTTATAACCACCAAACCACAGGGACGAAAAATGTAATTTACTCTAAAATATTACTTATAATAATCATGTTAATCTATACTTGCAACTAAAGCAATTTCTTTTCTTTAAAAATCAAAATAAAAAACTCAGCGAAATTTTTATAGGAGTTTTGTTAATTGGACACTCCAAATTATAAATTAACACTTCAGATTTTTATACGGGTCGTATAACACCATACGCGTTATATAGGTGTCGTATGGACAAATACGAGGCATATAACCCCTGATTTTTTCCACGTAGTCAGTGTCGAAATTCGCTATACTTGTCGTATAAGCCTATATGTGTCATATAGGGCTAGATGCGTATAACACTTTGACAGCCTCCTGAATTTTTCTCGTATATATAATTCTTGTATGTCGGTGACAATAGATATGTTTGTGTGTTTTATATATTGACCACAACAATTTGAGAGTTTCGTATTATAACCACCAAAGTTTATCAAATAAAAACACATGCCTGAGATCATTTAATTTTGCCAAATCTTTCATGTCTTCCTCTCCGAATGTCTTCTTTGAGCCCCATAAGCTTTTTAAACTTTTTTGAAAATGCATTGTATTTTTATAAATTGCATTTTCGCTAAATAACACAAAAGGTATCTACAGGAATTGGTTAGTTTACTATGCTTCTACAAGAGTGGTCCATGGTTAGTTTAAACGAAGAACATATATCACGTGTAGTAGCATCCTTTGATGACTTGAAGTCAATATCAATAATTTGTAGTGTTATAATTGGGTACCAAAAAGACATTTTTAGAAATCTCTTTCGGGGTTAAATTACAAAGTTAAATAAACTACTATTTAAGTTATGAAAATTGATAGATATGTTTTTGTTACAATTGTTGGTCGGTATATCACGTAGTGTATGTATATATCTAACCAAACTATCTTTTTGTATAATCATTAGGATATATGATGTCAAGGTATTCTTATGTTTAAAAATGGTATGACCGACATTTCAACACTTAAAACATGTTGATGATTTATTACTCTTTTGTGCTAATACGATTTCCAGTTGTAAGAAGACCCCGCGGCAACGCGCGGGGTTCAATCCTAGTTATTATAATACTCCATATTTTTTAACTAAATCAAACACAATACACTAAACAAACCAGAAACTTGAACCCAAAAGCCAAATCAACATGCTACGGTTGCACATGTCGGCAGTTCTAGTGGTTCTCGTTTCCGACGTACACAAATATGAATGGTGACAATTAAAAGCCCTTGTTTTTGTTTTTCCCTTTTGTTCACTAACTGAGGGCACAACAAAGGAACTACAAGCTTTTTTTTTGTTCCCTAATGCGCACAACAACTAAAACGAGCAAACTACTTTTTGATTTTGTTTCTTCGACTTCTCCCTTCTTTTGCTTCATCAGAACTCCATAAAACAAAACAATAATAATAACCCTTGCATTCTTATTTTGTTGAAACGAGAATACTCACAATAACAAACATGATTTCAAACGAGAATACTCATAATAATTAATCAAGTTTGTAGGAGGATATATGTAATTGTCCCTTGTTCACAACACACATGCACAAATATAGAACAAGAAACTTTAAAGGACACAAGATATATAGTTGTTTGGTTAGTATGACTTACATTCACGGATTAAAATTATAGTTTCTTTTTTATTATATCAAAAGTTCAAAGATTACGATTACATGTTAGTAATTTTTCTTACATTGATAAGGCTAACTGGAAGACCAGATATTATTCATCAATTTTTGATTTAATTGATTCAAAAGTCCAGCACATCTTGATTGCAAAGGGTTACAATCTTGGTGATCAACAAACACAAACATGAGCCAAATAAGTTTTATTAAATTCAGTCTCCGCTTTTAATCCTGTGTCGACCGAACCAAGTCCATAAAAAGCTTCACGCCCAATATGATATTGAATTTATATCTTTACATTTCATATGTAGAGGAATTTGAATATACAGATCATCCTAACCTTCACATGATCCTAGGATATTGTTTGAAAGATGAAACGTTGTACCTATACACGCGCACACAGGCTAGAGGTGTTAGGGTTAACGCAACGGAGTACGAATCTTAACATGCATGCACAAACTATTCTGAAAGTAGAAAATAATGAACACAAGATATAACATGGTTCGGTCGGTATGATTAATGTCCACGGGCTGCAACTAGGATTTCTCTATTATTAGTTCAAGGTGCTTAAGGATTACAATTACATAGCAGGGTATATATAAAATTGAAAAACTAGGGTTATAAACTTAGTGAACAAGCAAATAAATATGGCTTGAGCCCATATTCTCCTTGTTGCCAACTTGAGCCCAAGCCCAAAAGCGTTTATAATCCCAACAATCTCCCATTTAAAGGGTTTGTATAATCCATAACTGCCATCCAAGCAAACCAAATATCCAGTAACTTTAGTACTCTTCAAAACAAATACAAGTCTTCCAAGTTCCAATTCTAAACGCAAGCTAAGACTTCAATCCAAATTCTTTGAGTTGTAGCAGCCTCTTTCATCAAGTACCTAAAGGGCCAGTTGAACCTCTCGAGAGATCTAATTCGTCAGTCATAACTGACCCAAAATCCTTTTGAAATTATACCCGAAACGCGCCCTGTGCTCCCAATATCACCAAAATCCTTGAATGGTTTTAACCTTTGACCCTATTATGCTTGAACCGTCTTAGCATTAGGCTTCATACTTATTAAATAAACCTTTTTAGCCCCTTAGATTTAATGAACCATACTTTGTCTTACTTAACTAGATTAGGCATACTCCCCTCAATAGGTACCTCAACCATATATACTGATCCCCGTTTCTTACCATGACCAATAACCATATTACCATTGATCATCCTCCATTTACCACTACCAAAATTATCCGAGTCCTTGTTCATCCAATGACAGACAGAAAAAGTTTCGTCTTAAACCCTGGAATCACCTCTGATATTTGTAGGTTGGATATAATACCCAATAGAGTTTTCAAATCAATATCTCCTATGCCTATAACATCAATAATCTAACTGTTACCTAACCGTTTCTTATAAAAGTCTCCTTGTTTTGGATTCATGATTTGCATGGCGTCAAACATAGCCCCCTAAATCCATGACCTAAGACTTTTTACACTGAGCTTTGAGTATCAATGAGTTATCATCGAAAACATCCCTAGTAGCAGCGTTCACTTCCTTTATATTTGGACACTGACTCTTAATGTATTGCACCTCGTTACAGCTCTAACACTTCATATTTCTATGAGTTTAAGACAAACTCTTACCCTGACTCCCATTATTCTTGTTATTTCTCCTACCTCTGCTAACATTCAACAATTCACTATTTGATGATTCACCCGAGTTCTTTTTTCAGACGCCCTTGCCCAAAACAAAATCTCAAATACCTTCAAAAGTGAATCTATTGGTCCCGTGAAAAAATAAATAGAAGTAATAGTCTCGTACCAACTGTCTGCCAAAGACGATAGCAACTATAGTGCCTGGACCTCATCATTAAACTATATTCCAACTACGCCTGATCTTAACAACTAGATTTGAGGATATTAATGTGTGTTGTCACTAAGCTACCTTCTCTCATCTTATGTTCATAAGTTCATGTATCATGAAAACCTTATTTGCTGCCAAAGACTTCTCATACGTATTAGACAAAGCATCCATGATCCCACACGTCATAGCATCCTTTAGAATGTTGAACGTAACATCCTTTGTCAATGATGTCTAATGAAATTTAATGGTTCCACTCAGATCAACTTAATTTCTCTGACCCAATATCATGTCCGAATCCTTCTAAACTAGTAAATCCTCCATTTGCATCTTCTACCAACCAAATTCGTTTTCGTGAAACTTCTCAATATGAAGTTTCCCGCTCTAAACCAAACCGTAGACCAAAACGAAATAGAAACGTAAGAAAAGAATTTGACTTTTCCTAATTTCTTCGAATAAAAGACTATGGCGGCAAATGGCTAACCATTCTGGTGGTTCCCGGTTCCAGCTGACACAAACAAGGTGGCTTCCCCTTGAGGCTTCTTATTTTGGTGTAACGAGAATACCCACAAGAACAACATGATTTCGAACGGGTGAAAACCTCCCATGAATCGTTTCTTTAGTGCTGATAACGTGCATAACCAAACCCTAGGCTTTGATATCACTTGTTAGGATTAACGCAATGGAGTATGAATCTCAACATATATGCATGAATGATTTTGAAAGTAGAAAATAATAAACACAAGATATAAAGTGGTTCGGTTGATGCGACCTACATCCACGGGCTGCAACTAAGTTTTCTATGTTATTAGTTTAAGGTACTCAAAGATTACAATTGCACAACATTGTATTTGTAAGATTGAAAACTAGGGTTATAAATTTAGTGAACAAGAAAACAAACGTGAGCTCAAGTTCATATTCGCCTTGTTGTCAACTTGAGCCCACGCCCAAAAGCCTGCACAACTCAACAAGAGGAGTTATACAATTAATGTAGGAATTTGTTTCCTTTTATAAACAAAACAATAATACCGCTACACTCATTATTCGTAGGAAATAACCTAGTGCAATACCGTATGTAATTCCTAATGAGAATTAATCATAAAATACAATTTCATACAATAAAGTGATTCAAATTGTTGTCTTCGATGAGAAATTAAGCATGTCTTCTTGTACAATTATTCGTGTTGTCTTTGGTGAAAACCTGAACCCCGTCTTCTTATACGATTCTTCTTTGAAAGAATGAACAAACGAATTGTTGAACGAATATGGCTGAGGATTCGGGTTCAACACTGGTCTCTCAAAACAAATTCCGTGTCTTCTTATGGACGAAAATATTTCTCCCAAGGCACAACAGCCGAAGCAGTGTGTACTGTCAGAAATCGCTCACGTGCCAGAAGTTACACCTGGTTAAGGTGTTTTCGTTTTATGTGAAAAATAAAAAGAAGTTGATAATGAAAGAATTAGAGAATACTTTTTTCTAAATTTTATGAGACTTTTTAGCAAAATGCTTTATCTAGTTTATCTTTTCTCATCTCTATTTTCTCTCTTTTTTCTTTTTTCTTCATTTTCTCTCTTTTCTCAATTGCATTGAAAATGAGTCACATTGTCTTTTCTCTTGTTAGTCGCACATTCCATAGTAAGTGACTCAATAAGGGTTCAAATTTACGTAAGTTTATAGCAATTTTCATTTATATTTGAATGGAAAAATCCAGTCAAACGTGTCAAGCTTATGACTTCCATCTAAATTTCTTTCAAAGCAGTAAATGGAGATTGATATTTCAAACATAAGTCACATTTTTTTATAATCATGATTTGTACGGGTGATTTTGGCAATTTTTTTTTTAAAAAGGGCAAATGTACGATCATGTTGCGGAGGATATGCGCTATCTTAATCGGACCCACCTATCCGTTTTCCAGTCGGGACCGCACCCCAACCCCTTCAGGAGAAAACTCATTGCTTAGAAAACTCGTTGGCTCAACTCTAAGCATTTTTTGCTCAGAGTGAGACTTGAACCCATGACCTCCCATTTATTTGTTGTCTTATTCGTAGAAAATAACCTAGTGCAATACCGTATATAATTCCTAATGAGAATTAAACATAAAATACAATTTTTATACAAATAAAGTGATTCATATTGTTGTCTTCGATGAGAAATTAAAGCATGTCTTCTTGTACAATTATTCGTGTTGTCTTTGGTGAAAACTTGAACCCCGTCGTCTTATACGATTCTTCTTTGAAAGAATGAACGAACAAATTGTTGAACGAATCTGGCTGAGGATTCAGGTTCAACACTGGTCTCTCAAAACAAATTCCGTGTCTTCTTATGGACGAAAACATTTCTTCCAAGGTATAACAGCCGAAGCAGTGTGTACTGCCGGAAATCGCTCATGTGCTAGAAGTTACACCTGATTAAGGTGTTTTCGTTTTATGTGAAAAAATAAAAAGAAGTTGATAATGAAAGAATTAGAGAATACTTTTTTCTAAATTTTATAAGACTTTTTAGCAAAATGTTTTATCTAGTTTATCTTTTCTCATCTCTATTTTCTCTCTTTTTTTCTTTTTTCTTTATTTTCTCTCTTTTCTCAATTGCATTGAAAATGAGTCGCATTGTCTTTTCTCTTATTAGTCGCACATTCCATAGTACGTGACTCCATAGGGGTTCAAATTTACGCAAGTTTATAGAAATTTTCATTTATATTTGAATGGAAAAATCCGGTCAAACATGTCAAGCTTATAACTTCCATCTAAATTTCTTTCAAACCATTGATATTTCAAACATAAGTCATAATTTTTGATAATCATGATTTGTACGGGTGATTTTGCCAAAAAAATTTAAACGACAAATGTAAGATTCTGTTTCAGAGAATAGATGCTATTTTAATCGACTCATTTATCCGTTTTTTAACCGGGACCGCACCCCTAACCCCTAACCCCCTTAGGAGGAAACTCATTCTGAGAAAACTCGATGCCTCAACTCTAAGCATATTTTAGTCAGAGTAAGGCTTTAACTCATGACCTCTCATTTATTTACATGTCATGTGTACCTCACCTTAACCAGTTAGGCTAAGAATCATTGGTTTTAATATTTTAATAAAGTTTCATCTGATTTGGTAGCTTCTACACGTGGTTTTAATATTTTTAATAAAGTTTATGATTTGGTTCTATTTTTAGTTTTTAATAGAGTTTGTGATTTTGGTCTACTTATTTGTTTTTATCATCGAATTTATTCTAACTATTTCAAATGCGTTTTATTAAATCGAGCTTTATAATTTTGATAATATTTATTGTTTTCACCACAGCTGAATTAATATTGATTGAAAAAATGTTGGTAGGAGCGGACTAAAAGCATTTCACTTTTATATTATACACATATACATAATACAATATCATAAGCTTATCTTACATATATGTAAGTTAACTATTTGTATGTAAATAATATTGTAACACTATTTTACATTCATGTAAAAACTATTTGTAATGTTTGAATACTTGCGTACATTTTGAAAATTGGATGATCATCTAAAAGATCTATATAAATGTAAATAGGTGATTCATATGAAATAGAGGATCAATTTAAAAAATAAAAATCTGCTATAAATCTCTATACTAATAAATAAAATTAAATCCGGATATTTGCTACCATTGTACGCCATCTAATAATTGGTTTTCTGCTTCTCTCTCATCTTAATTATAAATGCTACAAAAGCTATTTATTAATTAATAACCATCCATAATTAAAATTTCAGATATGTTAATTTTAAATTTTCAAATGTGTAATACATGAGTTTATTCAATTCGTATAATACACAATATTTAAGATATAATTTTTATATTATAAACCACGTAACAGTAAATTTATTTAGCCCGTTTATTACACGAGATTGTAACCTAGTATATATATATATATATATATATATATATATATATATATATATATATATATATATATGTAAATACACGATCATATGAAAGGATGGTGAGTTTGATGATTTATTTATATATAAAAAGTATATTTACATATACATAAAACATTTAGTATATGTAAATATATGATAGTTAGTAGATTTGTTTCTTATTCAGTTTGAAAAGTAAACCATCATCTCCAGATTTGTTTGATGCTTAACAAATGTGTAACTATGTAAAAGTTAACGAAGAGAGAGAAATTATAAGAGATAATCAATTAATTAGTTAAATAATTAATGTATCTTACTACTCTAATAAAAAGGTATCTAGAATGATACATGTCAACACCATATTGCTCCTCAATATTTTTTTCCCGCTTCTTTCTCCTATTTAATAATAACATTAATTACTAATAATATTATTAATTTTTTATTAAAATAGCTTTTTAATAAATTAAACAAGAGATATTTTACTACTGTTATTTCTAAGAATTTTTTTTCTATATAATTTAAAAAACTTTTTAGAACATTAAACTTTTTAAAAAATACAAAATATTTTATAAATGGTGTTTTTAAAAAGTAAAACTTTTATAAACAAAAAATAGTTAAAATTGAGAGTTATAGAAGAAAGTTTTTAAGTATCACATTTTTAAAACGTTTGTTTTAAAATAAAAAAATTTATTTTATTTATTATAAAAAAAATTCAATCATATCTTATTTTAAAATATCAATTTATAATTAATAAATTTTTATTCTATTTATTTCTTTTTATTCAACCCGTGTAATACACGGGTTTACTAAAGCTAGTGTATATATATACCTAAAAACTAACTTTTACTTATAAATTTAAGAACGTATTGTATTTTTTAAATGTACCGTTTTTTTTGGAATTTATGTTGTCTTATTGAATTTTGTACTGTTTATTTTAAATTTGTGCTGTCTGATTGAATTTTATGTTGTCTTATTCAAATTTGGTACCAGCTTTTTGATTTTATGGTGTTTGTTTTGTACTAGCAAAATTCGATTTATTAGTTAGGGAACTAGTTTATTTCCGATAGTAAATCAAGTTATAGAAAGAGTCGATTCCAATGCCGCTGAAATGTGTTCAATCGGAGTTCGTTTAAGGCGGTTTTAAAGTGGTTAAAATTATTATTAGGATACTTAGCCAAAAATTAGTTATTATAGCCAAAAATTAGTTATTATTTGAACCTATGCTTTTATATATATAAACCACGATTAATTAAAAAAACACTTTTTCAAACAATGTAGAAATAAAACAGATTTATATTTAAAAACAAACAAACAAGAATCGCCAAATTGTACGAAATGGTTCCTTATAATTCTTAGAAATGTTGTTTATCTTCTTGGAAGGCATCGTTAATATCGTTGGCCCTTTATAGTCACATGTCAACAGTAATTATTGGTGTATTTTATTATAATAATTTCATATATCATTTATCTGACTCTAAAATAATTATTAAATTAAGAAATATACAAAATTTTTAATATCAATCTTATTTTATTTTTTTGGAATATATTACATTTATTGGGCATGTTACTATACAAATCGTAATTTCGTGCGAAGCATACGAATTCACCCGGGTGTGACACGTATTTTTTGGCGAATGGGTAATTTCATGCGCGCCACAATTGTGCATATAATATACAAAATTACACAAATTACATTTATAATTACGCAAGTTATGTTTATAATTACGCAAGTTATGTTTATAATTACATAGTTAATAATCACGCATGTTAAACGCACAACATATAGACGTTTTTAAAAAAATATTGATTTTAAAAAAAATATATAATAATACTACACTTAAATTAAAGAGAATAAAATGCTAGATTTTATGATTTTATTAAAAAAATAACGTCGTATATAAAAGTTATACAATTTAAAAACAACTGGGGGAATTTGAAAAAAGTGAACAATTATAGTTTATTTTCAAATCTACCCCTCCAATCATCATTCATTGCGTGATTATTTTATTTTTAATCTGAAACGTTCATCTCTTAACTCAATGGTTGGAATTACATCGCACACTTTATATGATTTTTTAACTTTGTATAGTTAACTTTCTCTACATATATATTTATAACTTTTAAGGAAACAAAAATTTTTTACCGTATAGCATTTCTGTAAAAGTATAAAACAATTTCTACTTACAAAACATTTAAAAAACAATTTTACATACAAAACATTAAAGAAAGAGAACAGTTTAAATAAACCGTTTTAAATCTAAAAATGTAAAAAGTAGTCTTAGTTGTCAGTCTTTTAGTTAATGGTTGAGATCAAATCGCAAAAAAGAAGTTAGTTAGATGAGTATTTTAGGCATAACCGTTTTCGTTGACTTTTTACAAGTTCTTTAATTTTTTTAAACAACCATAAATTTTGTATAAAATATTATTTTTTATAAAAATTACACTACAAAACAAGTGTTTTTATCTTTAGAACGAGTACAGTATCATTATATAAAAAGATAATAATTGTTTTTACATTTCTAAGCTCATATGATTTCTACTCGTCATTGTGCTTTAGCATAGTTTATTATGCCTTTTGTTAGATATTGTATTTTTTAATACTGTTGTATTTTTCTAAAATGATGAATTCTAAATAAATATAATAAAAAATAACACCATGGTGTATTTCTAGTATGTATAACACGATAATATATTAACAATTAATTAATTTAATACATTAAAACAATGATGAAATAACGTAAAATGGTATAAAACATAAAACATGATGATAATTTTTTATTGTGTTTTTAATTCGTCATTGTATAATTTTAAACATTATGAGTTTTAAAAAATAATTTTGGTAAAATAGCATCATTGTATACTTTAATCGTAAGACACATCGATAGATAACAACAAATTTATATAAGCTATAAAAACATGACGAAAATAACACATTGTATAATTTTAAACATTATGAGTTTTGAAAAATAGATTGGTGAAATAACATCATTGTGTTTTTCTAATTGTAAAACACAATGACCGATAACAATGAATTTATATAATCTATAAAAACAATGAAAAATAACCTATTTTGTTGTGACACATCGGCCCAATGGATGGGTTATCACGTGCATAAGCGGGTTGAAGATATGGGACAATAGCGGACCGTAATAGGTTCTTAGAGTAACCATAGCAGTCTGCCATGGAAGGGGATCGAGGATATAACGAACCATCAAGGTTAAGGGATAATGGTCCAACATGGTGGTCGCCAACCGCCATGGTTTGACTTAATGATTCATGAGGATTATTTCATTTAAAGATGCAAATATTCAATTTTAAGTCAGTATTAGACCGTGAAGGAGGGCTTAGCAGTCTACCAAGAACGCAATCGGGCAAAGGAGGTACAAAAACTCGAAAATTCTATTTTTCACCCATTTCTCTCACTCATCTCTCCACGCTCTCCTCTCTCTCTCTCCCCCTCCCTCCCTCCTCTAAATGATCTGCACATTCTCTAACAATATTAACAGGATTAGAGGCTTGTGTGAGCAATCTAATATCATTTCTAGTTGAACTCATCGGAAAGGTGAACCGGTTGAACAGAACAAGTGGTCTGACCGGTTAGTAAATCTAGTTCAATCGATCAGACTAATGAACCTCTAAAAATATTTCTTGGGAGATCTTATGTTCATTTTGAGATAGTCAATTTCATGGTAATTTGGCCTGGCGATTTATGAAGTTTGACCTAGGTGATTTTGGGTAATTTTATGGTGTATGAAAACGTAAATTTTTGTCTTCATTTTTTATATAGCGATATCCAACTCATATTAAGGTAAAAGCAAGTTTGTTATTATGGTGTAATTTTAATAAAATAATATATGAAAAAGTTATAAACAAATAAAGTAAATGGATTTTTTTATTTCTAACCCTTTTGGTGGTTCTAATTTGCAATTACCAAAATACCACCGAGTGACCCTATACTATATTTGTACATACATATATACAATTATATTTATATATAATAGACTAATTAACTAACTAAAAAGTTTAAAATCATATCTAAATGTAAAAGCCTACCGCAAAGCAAAGTGTTTTACTCATATAGTTTGTTAAACACCTCATCGTCTCTTGCTCTCGTTTGAAGTCGATCTTCTCCCACTCTCATTGTCATCATTCCCTAAAATCTGCTCATCGTCTCATCGGCCACAACCATAGTCTCATCATCGATCATAACCTCAGTCTCATCATCGATCACAACCTCGGTCTCATCATCGATCATACCCTCAGTCTCATCATCGATCACAACATTGCTATTCATAAAAATTATTATGCTATGAAATGTATCTGATTTTTTAGGCATAAAAACTTATGTCTAATATTGTCAGTGACTATATCTACAAATTAAAACTGGATGACACACTAGACAAGACTGCCAAAATTGCCTCATTGCTCACTTAATTATTTTATGTTTAGAAAATGCTTTTATGAATTTTGGCTTGGTTGTGAATAAGCTAATTGGTTTGGTTCAATTTGTAAACGAGCCAAGTATGAGCAAATGTTTGCTCGATTCGGCTCAACTCTTAAGAAACTCTATTGAAAGAGTATCATAAAAAGCCACTTTTAATTTGAGTATCTTACACTAGAGAGGTGCTCGTGCGATGCACTAGAGATGTGCATGTGCAATTCGAAGGGAAATACAACATTTATTTATTTATAATTAAAAAAATATAATAATATTATACTTAAATTAAAAAGAATAAAACGCTTGTTTTTATGATAAAAATGGTTTTAGAAAAAATATTATTGTACGGAAAAGATAACTATTTAAAATTCATGGGATAAGTTACTTTAAATGTCATCAACTTTTATGACATAATTGATAGAGTAAATTATGCTTTTCGTCCCTGTGGTTTGGTGGTTATAACCATTTTCATCTAATAGTTTAAAAACGCCCGATTTAACCACTATGGTTTAAGATTTGTCACAATTAAGTCCAAACCGTTAACTCCATCCAATTTCTCCGTTAATTTTTTAGAGAAAGACCAAAATACCCTTGGACTAAAACTGTTACTATAATACACACACATATCTATATATATATATATATATATATATATATATATATATATATATATATAGAGAGAGAGAGAGAGAGAGAGAGAGCTGCGATTGGTACATAAGAGGCTATAATTTCTGAATCAATCTTCAAGATTTGCAGGAGCAAGTGTTTTAGATCTGTTTGAATGGTTCATAGACAGTGAACCTGGTCGGGTTTGTGAAAAACAGGCCAAGTCGTTTAGCAGTTGAGAGTCAAAATCTTGCAACAAGCTCATTTCCTCCGGTGGGATATCCCTGGCACTAAGAGAAGATCTGAGCCGACTCGATTGGAGATTACTTCCTGGAAGATGAAGAGTCGGGACATTTGGCTGAGGCCAAGCGACTGAAGAGTGTTGACCTCCGTTTCCTGGTGACATCTGTTGACTGAACCCAGGAGACATGGGTGAACCAGACAAAAGGTTCATAGCTGCAGCCATGTCCATAACATCGTCCCCAGCAGCAGAAGACCTGGGAGAGGGGACCGCAGACCCTGTTGAGACGTAAAGCGGCCTAAGCTCCTCAGGAGTATGAGCAAAAAAGCAAACACGCCTAGCACAATTGGTGCTATCTTTACATAACCGTGTTCGGTACTGAGCTGGGTGTAGCCAACACTCGAACACACCATGAGCATACTCACATATATCCCCCCTTCTACAAGCCCCTTTTCGAAAATCAGGGCATGGAACGCAGCTAGAATGATACTTCCGTGGGTCCCGTCTGCGTGCGTTCTCTCCAGGGTGAACAAAAGGGCACTCGGTCCAATCGTGAGAATAAGCCCTTGAACAAGGCCGTACCTTGAATGAAAACATACGGAATTCATCAGTAGAATATATGTTGTTTTTAATGTCAGGTAGTGTTGGGTCAATCGGGTATTCTTTCTTCTCGGAACAAGAGTTCACTGCGATGGAGGCGATGGTGGTGTGAAAAGCTGTAAAATCGTGAACATGGTGGCTAGAAGGTGGTGGTGGATGAGGTAAAGGGAGGGGAGGAGGAGGGGGAGGGGTGGACGACTTTGTTGCTAGTGATAGAGATTGTAGAAGGGTGGTGATGGTGGATGGTGCGGCGGTGGCATGGGGATGGCGGCGGTGGCAGGGGATGGCGGCGGTGGCAGGGGATGGTGGCGGTGGCAAGGGGATGGTGGTGGTGGCAAGGGGGAAGGGGTGAAGAAGGTAAGTGGAGAGAGAGTGTGAGTGTGGATATATTTATATATGCACATTTTTTTACATATAAGACCAAGGGTAAATTTGTATTTTTACATCTACTTAACAGAAAAAATGGATGGCCGTTAGTATTCTGGACTTAATTGTGACAAATCTTAAACTATAGTGGTTAAATCGGACGTTTTTAAACTATTGGATTAAATTGGTTATAACCACTAAACCACAGGGACGAAAAGCGTAATTTACTCTAATTGATATGTATGTAAAAGATAATTAAGGTAGTTAAATTCATAAAAGACAATCTTACCCCCTCTCCCCTATAAAACTAATATAAAAAAAGGCATTCTCGCTTTTCTTAAAAGTATTATAATCTATATATATAATACTAAAATAGTAACTTGGGATGACACTTATCACATTTCTAGGCCCCCTAAGTTTGTTTTTTTTTCGCCTCTCTCTCTTCTTAAATAGTTGTCTGAATTAAAATTAAATGATTTTAGTTCTTTTTAAGATTAAAAATATTTCTTAATAAATTAAGAAAGATCTCTTTTTATTAAAGTTATTTCAGGAAAACAACTTTTTATAAAATAGAAGTTTTTCTAAAACATCAAACATTTTTAAAAATATGAAATATCTTAAAATTGATGTTTTTAAAAAGTAAACTTCTTTATAAACTAAAAATAATTAAAATTAGGAATTATAATAAAAAACTTTTAAAATAATATTTTTAATACGATTTGTTTGGAACAACGGTTAAATTTTTTTGAAATAAAATTTAAAATTTTTACTTATAATTATTCCTCATATGTATTTTTAATCATATCTTATTTTAAAATATCATTTTATACTTCATAAACTTTCATCATAATTAATATTTTATTTTTTAACTCGTGTAATACACGGTTTTACTAAAGTTAATATTATATAAATAACAATCAACAACTAATCAATTTTATTTTTTCAACCCTTATAATACATTTAGTTTTATTTATGTTTTTATGTTATTTTAATAATTAACTCTCCATCTCCCATGTAATACACGGGTAACTAAAGCTAACATAGTATAGATGATAAACTAATGTAGATGGTATTATGTATGGAGATGCTTAAATAAAAAATAATATTTGTCTAAGAAGAGTAAGAAGAAATGAGATGATAATATGTGGTAAAACTAGATAATATGGTTAAAGGGTATTTTGATGTATAAACCATTTAATCAAATTCTCTTTCTCTTTTTAACAATGTAACGTATATCTTTTACACACTCTCTTTAACCACAAACCTTATAAAAAATTAACCTCAAAATACAACAAAAGCCTAGAGATCTCTCATCGTCTTGAACTTTATAATTACATGCAACAACTAATCGGTGATTAGAGGTGTTAACTCGAGAGGTGAGTGTTAATCGGTAGTGTTTAATGATTCGAAAGTCAACGATAGTGGTAATCCGGGATAATGAATAATGACGGTGGATGACATCGACGATCTATGATGCTCGAATGTCATTTGATTTCTTATACTCAGTTCGTCACGTAGATTGTTCAAGCACCAAAAAGCAAATAGATTGGCGTTATAATGTAAAACAACACAAAACGTGTTATATTAACGTAAAACGGTACAAAACATTAAAACAACATAGAAAGTGTTGTTTATGTATTGTTTGTTGTTTTGACATAAAACATCACATAAACAACACATGTCAAAACAACACATAACATGTTACGAAAAACAGTACAAAATTTGTTTTGTTTGACGCAAAACAACACTGTTCTGTGCTGTTATGACGAAATACAACATAAAAACGTTAAAATACAGCATAATTTCTCATCCTTTGTTTTGTTTTTTGTTAAAAATATAAGAATACTATACTCAATTTAAAGAGAAAAAAATGTTTGATTTTATGATGCATTTGTTTTAAAAAATTATATAGTATATAAAAGTTATAAACGTTTAGAAAATTAAAGAAAACTTAAAATAATCGACAAAAATAAGTGCATATTTTAAATACCCTTGTTTTTCTCTACATTTTTCATATTAACAATTGATTGATAAATAGGAAATAAGATTATTTATTAGCCTTTTTAAGCAACTATCCATTTTGTAGAGGAACTTCTCTCATTATGTATATGGGTCTTTAAATAAGGTTTTAAAAGCATAAAGATTTTACTAATTTATCGCATATAAAGTATATGATTTTTAGGGATCTTAGAATTACATTTGCTTTCAAGAACTTGTTACCGCTGTTATATTTTATTTTTATTTTTTAAATTTCTTCGAAGTTTTTATTTGATTTTTAGACATCTTCGAAGTTTTTTCCATGAAAATTCTTTCTATATGAAAATAATTTTAACAACTTGTCACCGAGGTCACATGTTCCTTTTTGTACGTTTTAGATAGTGTGCATCAATTGCGCACTTTTATATTAAAAAAAATCAATTGCACACTTTGCATATCATATCATATTTATGCTATATATACATTAGCACATAGGTCTTTATTTATGCTATATATACATTAGCACATAGGTCTTTATTTAATTTATGAAAAGCACATTTTTAATTTACATATGACATCAGGATATAGGTCCCCTCCTTTAGCTTTTTATTTAAATTTATTAACTTACCTTTATATATTTCTTCAAACTCCAGCAGATATATTATTACGAAAATAATAAACCAACGGAACCGAAGACAAAACGATAAATAAAACTAAAAGAAAACTAAGTAGCCTACATAAATCCTCAAACTTATAGATAACCAAGTTTCTAACCACTTTACATGATGCAGATTGCCATCAAATGTCGCTTAGTTGTATCACATGACGTATTTTTATTAACTAGTAGTGTTATTCGTATACTACGACGGTTCGGTTTAAATAAAATTTATATTGAAAAGTAAGTACAAATAACCAATCGTAGCAATATAATAAAATTATTCAACACGTGCAATTGTAAACAGGTTTATTAAAATTAATTACCATACAATCAAGTATTAAGTATTTATTACACATCACATATATAAAACATGAGCTTTAAATTTTACACCTAAATATTTTTCTTTAGAAGCCACATCTGAAGAATGGGTATTGTCAACGACTCAACGGTCCCTCTTACGCTTATAAAAGCTAAACAACCTATGAAAATTTTCTGGACATTTAGCTACAGCAGTTCTTAAGTGGAGTAAGATTTGAAGACTGGAGCCAGATTACCACGTAAGATTTTTGCACCCTTGGTTGTATGCATGTACTTTTGTTTTCTTTTATCACGTATAGTACATATTATTATCGATTTTATGGTGAATATATAACTTAGCCTGGTGTTGGTGAGTTCGGTGTTCAACGACCACCGAACCAGAAGCCTGGATCCGGTCCGATCTCGGTCACCGACCAATCAGTCTAACCTAGCTCTAACCGTCATAACTTACCGTTAAACTAGGCATGACTAGTCTTATCTGCAGTTGATAAATTAAGACGGTAAAATTTGAAAGACTTGAAAAGTCTACTCTTTTCTTTGATATGTTATTATTATTATTATTATTTTCAGATGGTTTTTTAATGTTTAAGTTATTTCAAAATGACACCTCCTTTTTCTAACCTTGTAAACTTTCTTTAGTAAAAATAAAAAAAAATTTGTGATAGCGTACACCCATTCTTCATTTTTACCTCGTGTTTTATTCTCTTGGAGTTTTCAGAATATGCAGCTCCACTTTTAAGTCATCATATCAAAAACAAACCTAAAATTTTGTTTAATTATTATTATTTTTTGTTTTCTAAATTAAAATTTTATATTTTCTAAACTTCTTTAGAAACGCGTTATTTTTCTTTTTAATTTTAGGGAAAGTATATTTTATATTTTAAAATATCAAGTTCTCTTTTAATTTTTAGAAATATTTCTTTTAAAAAAGTTTCTTTTAAGAGTTTTTTAAATACTTTTTGTGTTTTTAAAAGTCCTTGATTTATCTTTTGAAATATCTATATCTATGTTATATGTATTTATTTTATCAGTTAAGTTGTTTTGCTAACCCAGTTGATAAACAATGATGTTTACCTAGGTTTTTTTGAAATAGAAACTCTCAACATGCAGGTCATCACATATTAAATAAGATCTTAATAATTGTAGGGGTGTTTCCGTGTCCGAAATTTGAATATGAAATCTGAAATTTTACATATTCGAAATTTTATATTCGGATTTTGATAGTGCTTTTGAGGATTTTTGGATGTTCGAATATTCGAATTATTTGAAATATTTTTAGTAAAACTATTATATAATAAATATTAATTATAAATCCAGTGAAAGACAATTTTTTACTCTACTTTTACTTTTAGTCGATCATCTTCCGCTCTCACAATCATCGTTCTCTGCAATGGTCACCGCCTCATCGGCTACAACATAGCTTAGCCTCATTGTTAACCACAACGTATTGTTATTAATGAAAATATTATGTTATAAAACGTGATTATTTTTTACGCTATTAAAATAACAATGTCGATGTCTCCCATTGCAATGTAAATCGAATGACACACTAGATAGTTGGGTATAAATTATTCACCACTCGTTTGCGCTCGCTCGATGCTTGTTCGAAAAATTAACGGTCCCATCAAAAAATTGACGCTCAGTAAGTGCTCGTTTGATTTTTCATTGGTTGTAAATGAGCCGATCGGATCGGTTCGGTTTGAAAACGAGCCAAACACGAGCAAAAGTCTGCTGAGTTCGGCTCGGCAGGTGAACAACCCTAATTGCGTTTAATTAAATTTTTCTCTAACTGCTAATACATGTCTAATACTTTTATTAAATCTAAATACATATATATGTTATAATTTTTTTTTCCAAATTTCGATATAAGATTTTTTGAAAACTGAGTTGTATACGAAGTGACATTTCTTAGGTGGTGTTTGTTTTTTAGAAAAAGAGATTCTAAAGCTCTTTTGTCTGCGCCAAAAAAAAGCGGGCAGATGTTTGAGGTCTGCAGAGTGTTTGTTTTTTTTGAAGACATTTCATTAAAAAACGTCTGCGTGAGATCTGCATGGAAAAGATGTGGACTTGCCACTTCTAAGATCTTCTAACCTCTTCTCCATCCTGAAATCCATCTTCATATTCCCCGTCTTACCTCTCCTCTCACCACCACCACCCCACCTCCCCTCAACCGCCGGCGCGCCGTCGGCCCCCTCCCCCAACCGCCGCCCCCCTCCCCCAACCGCCGCCGCCCCCCCCCCAACCGCCGCCGTGCCGCCTCCCCCTCTCCCAACCGCCGTCGTGCCGCCTCCCCCTCTCCCAACCGCCGCCGTGCCGCCTCCCCCTCCCCCAACCACCGCAGCTACCCTCCCCTCTGTTGCCATCTCCATTCGCTGCACTCCCCCTCCGCTGCCCCCCCCCCCACCTCACGCCCATCCCCACCTCACGACCATCCCCTCCGCTGCCCCCCCCAACTTCCAAAACAACATCAAATCGACAACCAAATCATACACACAACAAGCCAATGAGTCATCAATCAATGATCACAAAAACAGAAATCCTTCTACAACGAACTAAAAACACCAATTAAACCAGCGAATTTCAACAAAAGCGTTAAATACGTGCCCTCGTGTAGAAACTGACCTTTGATGGTAGGATTTCGAGGGAAAATTGAGAAATGGTTTGCTGTTTGAGGTGTAAAGGTTGAGAGAGAAGGGGGAAGAAAAGATAGGGTGTGTGCAGACACATGGGATTTAAAGAGTCTAGACAGCCCTCGTATTTTTTTTCTTCTTCACCCCTCTTCTAACTCTTTTTTTTAACCGACGAAACATGTTTTATAATCTAGATTTGTGATAATAATATAAGTTTGTTTGTGGATGTTAGTTTAAAAAATAGGTTTAGTTTAATTACAGAATATTTCAGTATTCTGCAGATGTTAAAAAAACAAACAGTCTTTTTCTGGCAGACTGCAGACATTTTGGTCCACCTCTTCTCCTACAGATGTCTGCAGATGTGGTCTGCAGACTGCAGACATTTTACCTCTTCAGAAACAAACAACACCTTAGTGATAGACGAAAGAAAATACATTATTTTCGATAAAAATTGGGTTTTAATTAAACTTATATCGAAAAAGAAAACATAAATTATTGTGTGTAAATGGTAAAATTGTTTACCAAAATGATGTAGTTAGAAAAATATTTACTAAAATAGTGTTTTTGAACTTTTTTGTTTCTCTCTTCTATACTCATTAAATATTTTACAAAACATTATCAATTAAATGTTTTCTAAGTCTTTTAAAGATGATTTCTAGAAATGTTTTTAAATATAACTTTTATAGCTCAAATTTTTTATTTCTTTTAAAATGATTTTGAAAAATGAATTTTAATATAGTGGTATTAAAAAAAGAAAAGTTATGAAGATGATTGCAAAGATATTTCTCGACCGCGCAATAAAAATGAAAATCATATTGTTATAAAACATTTTACACGTTTCTATAGTTCATATATTGTATTAATATGCTATAAAATGTTTTATAAAAACAACTTTTAAACTGTTTACAAAAAATAAACTATAAACTGTATTAAGTTTTTTAAATTCAAAATATGCTAAGGATGTATAAAGAAGTTGTAAAAGTTAAGTAAATTTTATGTTAGTTTACATTTTTCATATATTATATTATATGTACTCGGTTTACGTTTTGATATATTAGATCTTATTATCTCATTTTATGTCTTGATATATTAAATATCTATAGCTATAAATACCAAAAATCTTGTGTATAACAAGAAATATATATGAAATATTTTTTTCGATGATATAAATAAAAAGTATTATATTCGATTAAATGTTATTTTCATTTTTATTGTACATGAAATATCTTGCGTTCATCTTCATAACTTCTCTTTTTGATATCACTATATTAAAAATCTTTTTCAAAATTATTTTAAAATAATAAAAAAATTAAGCTAAAATAAGTTCTATTTAAAACCATTTCTAATAATTATCTTTAAAAGACTTAGAAAACATTTAATTAATTAGAAGTTTTTTCCTGGAAGTTTCAACCTTGTTGCAATGTTTTGTAGAATTTTTAATGAGAAATAGGAGAGAGAAACAAAAAAATTCAAAAAACACTATTTTGGTAAATAATTTTTAAATACACCATTTTGGTAAATAATTGTACCAGTTACACATTTTGGGAAAAAAAAAACTCAAAGAAAAACTAACTAAATTTTAAATGAAAACTTAAAAAAATTGAAATGATACGTCGCGTGCACTTTCAAACTTACCTATTTGTATAAAAAGAAATTTATTGATGGTCACGGGTTACATGATTTCAAACTTTATTGTATTTAAGTAGTTTTTATATTCTCATCTGTTTTCGTTATAAGTTGACTTGATCTAGCGTGACTGGCGTACTAACTTTGTTAGGTGTACATTATGTATAGTTTTCTGGAGGTGTTGATAGTGGTTATATATAATGGCTTTACCCTCAGAGCAGCTATGCCATCGTTACCCTATTAGTGATATTGTGTCAGCAACCGAAAACTTCAGCACAGGATTGATTATTGGGCAAGGGGGTTTCGGGAAGGTGTATAAAGGCGTTATGAAGAGTGAAAATGGTAGCAACAATATAGTTGTCGCGATCAAACGTTTGGATGCAATGTCGAAACAAGGAGCATCTGAGTTTAGAGCTGAACTTGACATGCTTTCTAGGCTTAGGCATTCTCACCTAGTGTCTCTACTTGGGTATTGTGTTGATGATAATGAGATGATTATAATATATGAGTTCATGCCCCAGGGAACTCTTGATCATCATCTACACAAAAGTGATGGTGATCATACCCCTTTATCTTGGAAGCAGAGACTAATGATAAGCGTAGGGGCTGCTCGTGGCTTGGACTATTTGCACACTGGTGCAGGAACCAAACATGGAGTCATACATGGTGATATGAAAAGTTCAAATATCCTTCTGGATGTGGATTTGGCGCCAAGAATATCGGATTTTGGCCTGGCA
Source organism: Flaveria linearis (assembly GCA_024085815.1). Lineage (NCBI taxonomy): Eukaryota > Viridiplantae > Streptophyta > Magnoliopsida > Asterales > Asteraceae > Flaveria > Flaveria linearis. The sequence continues at coordinate 4,765,350 of CM044015.1, forward strand.
AAAGTATGTCCAACGAATCAATCATGTACTCACATCAACACCTCTGTTAAAGGGACACATGGATATCTGGATCCAAAGTTTCAAACGACTGGAAAACTGAACAGGAGAACAGATATTTTTGCCTTTGGAGTGATCTTGTTTGAATTGTTGTCAGCAAGACGTGCGGTCTTTGCTGATGGTGATGGGCATTCGACTTTGGCAACATGGGCTCCAAAGTGTGTCAAAAAAGAAACTTAGATCAACTTGTGGCTTCTGAACTAAAAGGAAAACTATCTCCGAAATGTTTAAAGGTGTTTGCCCAAATTGCATACCGTTGTTTGCATAATGATCCAGACAAACGCCCTATGATGTCTCAGGTAGTCGTGGCACTTCAGTCGTCACTGGCTTTACAGGAGAAGTTTGAAAATGATGCAAAACGAGCAGGCCTATTTGGATTCACTTGGAAGATGCCTTTTGGTCTTCCAACAAAGGAAAACTCTGGTATATACCCACCATTTCTAGTTTTAAATATATAGATTTGATTGCTATGGTATGTCGTAGTTATGTCTTAGGAGATTAATTCTGCTTAATTTCATTCCACCCTCCCCAAACCTTATCAATAGTTTGGCTATTGATGAGATTTGCTGAGTTTGGTTATCGTTTGATTGCTCTGAAATGTGTTATGATTCATGTTATATGTTATAGATCTTTTTCTTTTGTTTTTCTATTCAAGGCAATCGTGACAAACGTTCATCAGAAAAAACCAAAAGCAACCGTGATTACAACTTAGTGCCCACAGCGGATGACGCTAGGTATGATGACGTGCATCCTGATGACGAGCAAATACACTCGCCCCATCATACAAGTTCATTAAAGAAACCCCAAAACGACAGTGTTTATCGTTTACTACCCACAGATAATGGTGCTTCTTACAAAGTGCCTCATAATACTATGATAATGCGTTCCCACAGTTCTAACATATTCTCATATGATGACTCGATATATTCCCCGTCGAACGTCAAGAATACAATTACAAGGGACGGGCAACCCCGGGTTTACCAAGGTTTGGTCTTTAATAAGGCATACTCCTCCCTTGAGGTCAGCAGTTCTAGTTCACTGCCCACAAATGATGATGGTGTTTACTGCAATGAAGTGCTTTCTGATAATGAGCAAGTACATTCCCTCCCATTTAAATTATTCTCATATGCTGAGTTGAAATGGGCTACAAGGAACTTCAGGAGTACAAAATTAAGTGACGAGAAACGGGGCCGCGTTTACAGCGGGTGGGTCAATAAGAAAACATACTTCCCCTCTGATGAAGGTGTTGGATTCAACATTTTGGTGTTGCGGTTTGATTGTTGGGGCAGGGTAAACAATATTCTATCTGTTATTATTATTTCATTTCATAGCTTAGTTTGATTATAAGTTCAATATTAACATTTTCTTAATGTAGGGGAATTTGCATGTATTGAGTGAATTAGATCATCCCAACCTTCACAGGATCCTGGGATACTGTTTAAAAGACGAAACGTTGTACCTCGTACACGAGCTCACAGGCGGGAGGAGCTTATACGATTACCTGCGGCACTATGGTATTACTTTTTAGTTTTCATTTATTTAGCCGATCGATTGAAATTTTTATATATGGAAACACGACAAGATCGATGAGATGAAGTAATGGTCTTTCATGGTTGTAGGAGACCTACCTTTTATTAAGAGGGTTAAAATAGCAGTAGGCGTTGCTCGTGCCTTGGTTTTCTTACACCGCAAACATCTGCATGTCAAAGGTTGGATACCCGACACACATGAGATTTCTCTTGATGAGGTAAAGTTGAGTCTTTAATTTGTAATCCATTTGGATATATATATATATATATAGGAGTAGATCAGATACGAATCTTAGTTTTTGTAAAAACCGTCAGAACCAAAGTGATACTTTAAACTAACTCAGTGTTATTATAATAGTAGCATAAAATTATATATTAGTATACAAACATAACAATATGAAAATATAATTATAGCACTGAGTTATTTATAATAGCACTTTGTTTCACTGAGTTTGAGTAAGTCATTGGTTCGTTAAGATCAAAGGTTTAAGCAGGATCAGTTTGATCATTCTTTCTTCTAAGAATTAATGCATGTTTTACCATATGCCTGCAGGACGATAATCCAAAGCTTTTATGTTTTGAAGTGGCAGAGTGGTTTCGCGGATTGCCCCTACAAGGTAACTAGCTAAGTCGTTATGTCTGATTCGGTTCTCCTTTTCTGTTATGAGTTGTATGGTATAATCTAATATGAAATGATATCATCTTTAATTCAGGGCCACCGGAGTGTAATGGCTACGGTCTTGGGCTGTTATTGATGGAAATACTTACAGGGGAGCATCTCTATGGTGAAAGGAATGTGTACAGTCTGAAAATGGAAGATATTTGGGACCAAATCTCTGAAATGTCGAATAAGATTATTAAGGAAGTGGATCCACAAATAGGATTCGAAATACCTTCGCTGATAGGCAAGTGTGTTAGAAGCAAGTACACAATTGAAAAAGCCTTGAATGATTTAGAACAAATTTATAGCAGGCTCACAGAAATATAACGAATGGTTGGAGATCGACGGACGATACTTACTACATATGAGTGTTACCACATCTTCCTTGTGCTATAAAAAACACCTACTTATGGTGTGTGTTTGTCAGGTTTGTATACTAATTAAGCTATGAATTTTAATCTTTCCTGTTTGTATAAGGAGACTAGAGTATGTGTTCCCTATGTGTTTTTGTAAATATTGTAAAGAAGCATGTAAAGGCATTTGTAATTTACTGTGTTTTACATTGATTGTAATTAAAACATATTCTTCTTGTTATATAGAGATAATACATCAGATTATAAGTACATCGACACGAAGTGTTTACGACCCAAATATCAACATGACAATTTTATGAATAACGAAATATGTTACAATCAAATGTGGATAATATTCAAACTTTTGGTGATTTTTATTTTATCATGTTAATTTGTCTTATTATTTCTAAACCAGTGAATTCATTAGTGTAATTGACCATGTTTATTTGTCATATTATTTCTAAATTAAACCAGTAAATCGTGTTACACGTCCTGTGCCATTAGTGTTAATGAGTACTTCTATTTAATTGTGTTATATATGTTGTCATTCATGCTATTGGTCTCATTATAATTCAACCATGTTAAACATGTCGTTTCGTGTAAGTGACGTACGTGTTAGTGTTTAAGCAAATGACCACTTTTGCTAAATGTGTCATGTTTAAGTTCAATAGTTATTAGATTTGTCACGCAAACACAGCACGCCATGTTATTAGCTCTATCGTAAAGCTCTTCAAATGTAAGCAAACATGATGTGAGTGTGTCAACAAGGAAGGAGCTTGTGCCATATACAATCTCGAACAAATTAATAAACATGAAGAAAACCTGCTTGCGTAACTTCCAACTGTAAGAAAAAGCAAGACCTAAAGGCCAAAACCACCAACCTGATAAAACTGTATTTGGCCACTAGATCGACTAGACATCTCTTTGTAATCGAAGCCCTATGTCGAGGAATACAATCTGGGACTTATAATTACTAATGGTTCTATCACTGTGTTTTGATCCATAAACCCGTTTGCTCCGAAAGATAGGCATATCTATCACTGGAGACCATACATTACCGCCATCATAGAAGTTCGTAAAAAGTGATCGAAACAGTGGTTATCGTTTACTGCCCATACAGGATGGTGTTTCTTACAAAGTGCCTTGCTACCTCCTAATAATATGAAAAATACATTCTCACTATACATGTTTCATATCAGAATTAAGTGGGTGAATGTTAAAGTTGATTATGATCGTGCAAAGAAAATGATTATTTCAAAAGAGATAACTTAGGTTCTATGGATAGTTCAAGAAAAAAAAAGAGAAGCTTAGGGATGTTGGTTCAGGCTCCAATCTCACACATAAAACACACACCAATAAAAAAATTATTTAGTGCTTTAACTTTCTTCACTTGATTTCATTCGATTGAAAAACTTACATTAAAATAGAATATAAACCTTTCTCTTAAAGATAAGAAAGACCACTTACCCCACTAAACCACTAATTTGACTCATTAATTAACAGAGGCGGCCCTGAGCCAGGGCAATATGATCATTCGCCCAGGACCCGAAAATACCAGGGGGTCCGAAATTTAATAAAAAAATTTATATATATATATGTATTTATATATTTTTTAAAAAATTAACATTGGACTTCTTAAAAATTTATAATACTTGAGAACAATTTTTAGCACAATACTAGCCCAATTTTAATTGAAAGTTTTTGTAACAGAACTTTGACCAAATATAAGTAGATGTGATTACAAAAATTAGTTTATATAATACAATTCACTAGTATAAGAGGGTCTTTTTTTCCCGACTCGCCCAGGGCCCCGAAATCCTCGGGGCCAGCCCTGTTAATTAACCTACCCATGACCAATTATAAACACTAAAACATGTGCACTACTATATGGAGTATTTAGAGAGCTCGTAATGATTAATTCATAATGACAAGGAGGTTAGAGTTATGAACATTATTGGAGAAGTGAAATCTCTATCGTTTCTTTAACGATAAACAAATTTTATATATAGTAGAATGACAGAAATTTTAAGGATATGAACTTAACCAATTATCACTACTGATGTTTTAGTTTTAGGTAATATGCGTTTAAATTAAAGAATTAATAATCTAACCTGTTCATGGGAGACCATGCTAGCACCCCAACAATCTCACCCACGGGCAATGGTTGGTGTTAGCAAACCTTATCTAGTCTAGATATATAGGCCTACACCTGCAAAATATCTTTAATTATATAACTACAACCTCTCACTAACTTGGACTAAGATTATATCGAACGTCAAAGGCTTGGAATTCTTTTTATTTGAATGAGTCAAATATTGTAACCAATAAAATAAAGTATTAAAATGGGTAGGGTTGTTCTAAACGGGGTATTAAATCTAAAAATTGTAAAAAGTATTGCGGGCTTGATACGTGTTCTTATATTTTTTTTTAAAAATAAAGGCATTTGAGTAATCATGTCAAATACAGAAGTTGATTGTGTCAAATATCAGTTTATTGTGTCATATATTTTACATAATTTGTTATATGTATTCATCATTGTGTTTTACGTTTTAAATCATTTTGTCTTATTTTTTTCATTGTATCCATAGATTACTAGATAAATGCCCGCACGTTGCGGTGGTATGGTTGTTGCGCACTTTTTTGGAAATTCGATTTTAGTCGGTATCAGCTCGGTGCGTTATGACGTAAATTAAAAAATCAAAATATGATTATTGAAAAAATTGAATGAAAGAAAACGATTGTGTATATTACAAAAGTCTTTAATACAACTATATTATCCTAACAAGATTAGTGAAAGAATGAGAGTTGTTTGTGGTCGAAAATCACTTATTACCTAGATTTTATGGGAGGTTGTTTTATGAATGTAAGTTAGAGTTTATGTTTATCATAGACATCTTTTGGTGGTTATTTGCATAGACCTGAGAAAGTTAATAGAGAATTTTTCACCATAAATTACCATTTTGATTATTATTGAGTTGTTAACTACAGGCAAGGGAAAACAGAATAATTAACGAATCGTTAAGGAACCACTTTTTAGAACCAAAAGAACCAATGATTTACATAAATGTAAATTACGAATCATTGATTTACATAAACGTTAATTAAAGCTGATAATATTTAGTTGTTTTACATAATTTATTGTTCATGTCTGATATACACATATGTAAAATAGTTGAAGTATTACAAGATTTAATTTACACTCATGTAAATCAAAGGTTCCGTGGTTCTAAAAATACTAACTTTAGTAAACCCGTGTATTGCATGTGTTGAATAATAGAATAATAATAATAATAATAATAATTAATTATTATATTATATTATATATATTATTATATATTATATTATATTATATTATATTATATTATATTATATTATATTATATTATATTATATTATATTATATTATATTATATTATATTATATTATATTATATTATATTATTATATTATATTATATATATTATATTATATTATATTATATTATATTATATTATATTATATTATATTATATTATATTATATTATATTATATTATATTATATATATTATATTATATTATATTATATTATATTATCATCATCATCATTATTATTATTATAAATAAAATAACAGTGACGACAATAATAAAAATAAAAATCTATAATAAATAAAAATAAAATTTTACCACATGTCATCTTCTTACACACTTTTTGCCACATGTCATATTTTTACACCATATTTGCCACATGTCATATTTTTACACCATATTTGCCACATGTTGTATTAAAACACTAGCTTTAGTAAACCCGTGTATTACACGGGTTGAATAAAAATATTAAATAGAATAAAAATTTATTTTATAAATGATATTCAAATAAGACATGATTATAAAATTTCTTATTATAAGAAATATTTGGAATGTGATGATGAATATCATACACGCATGTGAATCTAAGGTGTTGCTTGTTTTTATACAGGAAAATGTCTCCAGTCTGCGGACCACATCTGCAGACATCTGCAGCAGAAGAGGTGAACCAAACGTCTGCAGTCCGCAAGAAAAATATTGTTTTTTTAAACACTGCAGACTGCTAAAATAACTATACAAGTATAACAGAGGGTCTTTGGTCCAATTTTTTCGATTCGTATTTACCTTTCGATTCCAATTGACAATCCAAAGAAAAGAAAAACAAACTATGTCATCAAATACCGTACCCAATTCATATGCAAATTTCTATTCATATGATGTTATTGAGAAGTACAACGAAAATTAAAATTTTCACTTCCTATTGATAATCTAAAAATTAGATATCAGTGTACAATCTCAAAATTTGATGTTTTCAATTCCTATTGTAATAATAATAATAAGAATAATAATAACAATAGTAATAACAATAGTAATAAGAATAGCAGCAGCGATAGCAGCAGCGATAGCAGCAGCAGCAGGAGCAGCATCAGCGATAGCAGCAGCAGCAGTAGTAATAACAGTATTAATAACAGCAGCAGTAGTAATAACAGTAGTAATAACAGCAGCAGCAACAGTAGTAATAACAGTAGTAATAACAACAGTAATAACAGTAGCAACAACAGTAGCAACAACAGTAGCAGCAACAGTAGCAGCAGCAGTAGCAGCAGCAGTAGCAGCAGCAGTAGCAGCAGCAGTAGCAGCAGCAGTAGCAGCAGCAGTAGCAGCAGCAGTAGCAGCAGCAGTAGCAGCAGCAGTAGCAGCAGCAGTAGCAGCAGCAGTAGCAGCAGCAGGAGCAGCAGCAGGAGCAGCAGCAGGAGCAGCAGCAGGAGCAGGAGCAGCAGCAGGAGCAGCAGCAGCAGCAGCAGCAGGAGCAGCAGCAGGAGCAGCAGCAGAGCAGCAGCAGGAGCAGCAGCAGCAGCAGCAGCAGGAGCAGCAGCAGCAGCAGCAGCAGGAGCAGCAGCAGCAGCAGCAGCAGAAGCAGCAGCAGCAGCAGCAGCAGCAGGAGCAACAGCAGGAGCAGCAGGAGTGCAGCAGGAGCTGCAGCAGCAGGAGCAGCAGCAGCTGCAGCAGCTGCAGCAGAGCAGCTGCAGCAGCAGCTGCAGCAGCAGGAGCTGCAGCAGCAGCAGCAGCAGCTGCAGCAGCAGGAGCTGCAGCAGGAGCTGCAGCAGGAGCTGCAGCAGGAGCTGCAGCAGGAGCTGCAGCAGGAGCTGCAGCAGGAGCAGCAGCAGGAGCAGCAGCAGTAGCAGCAAGCAGGAGATGCAGCAGGAGCAGCAGCAGCAGGAGCAGCAGGCAGCAGGCAGAAAGCAGCGCAGGAGCCAGCGCAGGAAGCAGCAGCAGGAGCAGCAGAGGAGCAGCAGCAGGAGCAGCAGCAGGAGCAGCACGCAGGGAGCAGCAGCAGAGCAGCAGCAGGAGCAGCAGCAGGAGCAGCAGCAGGAGCAGCAGCAGGAGCAGCAGCAGGAGCAGCAGCAGGAGCAGCAGCAGGAGCAGCAGCAGGAGAGCAGCAGCAGGAGCAGCAGCAGGAGCAGCAGCAGGAGCAGAGCAGGAGCAAGCAGGAGCAGCAGCAGGAGCAGCAGCAGGAGCAGCAGCGGGCAGCAGCAGGAGCAGCAGCAGGCGCAGCAGCAGGGAGCAGCAGCAGCGCAGGAGCAGCAGCAGGAGCAGCAGCAGGAGCAGCAGGAGCAGCAGCAGGAGCAGCAGGAGCGCAGCAGGAGCAGCGAGTAGGAGACAGCAGGAGCAGCAGCAGGAGCAGCAGCCAGGCAGCAGCAGAGCAGAGCAGAGCAGCAGCAGGAGCAGCAGGGCAGAGCAGCAGGAGCAGCGCAGGGAGCAGCAGCAGGAGCAGCAGCAGGAGCAGCAGCAGGAGCGAGCAGCAGCAGCAGAGCAGCAGCAGGAGCAGCAGCAGGAGCAGCAGCAGGAGGCAGGAAGCAGCAGCAGGAGCAGCGCAGGAGCAGAGCAGGAGAGCAGCAGCAGGAGCAGCAGCAGGAGCAGCAGCAGGAGCAGCAGCAGGAGCAGCAGCAGGAGCAGCAGCAGGAGCAGCAGCAGGAGCAGCAGCAGGAGCAGCAGCAGGAGCAGCAGCAGGAGAGCAGCAGGAGCAGCAGCAGGAGAAGCAGCAAGGGCAGCAGCAGGAGCAGCAGCAGGAGCAGCAGCAGGAGCACAGCAGGAGAGCAGCAGGAGCAGCAGCAGGACAGCAGCGAAGGAGCAGCAGCAGGAGCAGCAGCAGGAGCAGCAGCAGGAGCAGCAGCAGCAGCAGGAGCAGCAGGGAGCAGCAAAGCAGGAGCGCAGCAGCAGCAGCAGGAGCAGCAGCAGGAGCAGCAGCAGGAGCAGCAGCAGCAGAGGAGCAGCAGCATGGAGCAGCAGCAGGAGCAGCAGCAGGAGCAGCAGCAGGAGATAGCAGCAGCGGAGCAGCAGCAGGGCAGCAGCAGGCAGCAGCAGGAGCGCAGCAGGAGCAGCAGCAGGAGCAGAAGCAGGAGCAGCAGCAGGAGCAGCAGCAGGAGCAGCAGCAGGAGCAGCAGCAGCAGGAGCAGCAGCAGTAGCAGCAGCAGTAGCAGCAGCAGTAGCAGCAGCAGTAGCAGCAGCAGTAGCAGCAGCAGTAGAGTAGTAGCAGCAGCAGTAGCAGCAGCAGTAGCAGCAGCAGTAGCAGCAGTAAGTAGTAGCAGCAGTAGTACTAGCAGTAGTACTAGCAGTAGTACTAGCAGTAGTACTAGCAGTAGTACTAGCAGTAGTACTAGCAGTAGTACTAGCAGTAGTAACAGTAGTAGTAACAGTAGTTGTAACAGTAGTAGTAACAGTAACAGTAACAGTAAACAGTAACAGTAACAGTAACAGTAACGTAACAGTAACAGTAACAGTAACAGTACAGTAACAGTAACAGTAACAGTAAGTAACAGTAACAGTAACAGTAAACAGTAACAGTAACAGTAACAGTAACGTAGTAGTAATAGTAGTAATAATAATAATAATAATAATAATAATAATAATAATAATAAATCCCCAATTTCAATCCAACAATGGCATAAACAACATCAATCTCATCAATTTAGCATGAATAGCAAAAGTGTGCCTTCACAGTGGTCCGAAAGAGGGCTGCAGCGGCGGAAGGGTCGGTGGCGAGGCGGCAGCGGGCCAGCAGGGGTCCGGGGGGGGAGGTGGGGCGATGGTGGTGAGAAGGAAGATGGGGGGAGAGCCAGTGGGGGAGGTGGGGCGGTGGCTGCGGTGTTGCGAAGGAGGGATGCAGCGGTGGAAGGGTCGGCGACGGAGGCGGTCGCGGTAGCGCTGCAGGTCCGGTGGGGGAGGTGGGCCAATAGTGGTGAGAGGGAAGATGGGGAGAGCCGGTGGAGGGAGATGGGGAGGGCTGCGGTGTTGCGAAGGAGGGATGCAACGGTGGAAGGGTCGGTGGCGGAGGCGGTCGCGGTGGCGCAGCAGTCCGATGGGGAGGTAGGGCGGCGGTGGTGAGAGGGAAGAGGGGGAGAGCTTCAAAGTTGAGAAGAGGTTATGGAGATGAGATGCAGTGAAGAAGCGAAAGGGGGAAAAAGGGAGTCTGAATAATATTGAGAAGAGGTTAGAAGTGATGGTTCCATGTCTTCGCCAACGTCAGGAAGACTTTTTTCATGAAAGGTCTTCTGAAAAACAAACAATCTGCAGAGCTCAACGTCTGCGCATGGTCTGCGCGACACAGACAAAAGAGGTCAGGAAGTACTTTTCGAAAAAAACAAACACCCCGGCTCTTACTTAGTGGGATTGGCAGGATTTAGGATGTGAAGTAGCAAGTTGCTTCACATGGCATGTAGTGCATGGTTAACCCTATGTGTGATTAGGTGTATTTGGGATTAATTTATGATTGCAAAGTACATGGTGGTTATCAGTAGATATGATAAGTTACGCTAGTATGATAATCATGTTGGAGTTTAGGATTCATTATGTGCTATACGTGAATGATCCAAGTTAAAGTTATGAGTAACTGATTTGTTAAGTATGAACAAACATGATTTCACTTAACATGTCCCCAACAGGTCAATTGGGTCAAATATGTCAATGGTTTCAAAATCACTTAAATCAATAAGATTGATTGAACGCTTAGGGTTGTTACACCATCATGTCTTTCACATACTTATGTACTCACGTATTTTAGGTAACCTGTATCTGTTTGTCTTTCCAATTCATCATTTGATTGCATTATCTCTTGCTTATGCTTCAGATGAGTTCAACTCGTTTTTGAAGGAGAAAGCATACTTCCAAACACTATAAGTTGTGTATGGCAAATACGTAGTGTACGTTACCATTGAAAAGCCCTTATACTTTCGGATCGTTAATTAACGAAATAGCAAAAATATCGGGTAGTACTACTAGATCTGAGAAGCCCACCCATACAACTTGAGGTCAAATGAGTGAAATATTGTCCAATGTGTCTACACATTGTCACGACTCGGTAACTCGTGGCGAAAGGCAAACAAACAAACACAGTTTAGCTTCGATCATGAAACACTATGGTATTGCTATGATATAGACTAGCTACATACTCAGTACACATTGCTTATGTTTTACAAATGTAACTGTTTTTGCTTACTTATCAATTTTGAACTCACCAACCCTTGTGTTGACATTTTAGTATGACTTTCTTGGGTTGTTAGCCAGATGTGCATGTAGGAGCACAGCATGAGTCATACATGCATCATTCAAGCATTTATTTTGTGAACTTGGGTTATACGTGTAACATCCAAAAGTTCAAAATTTATTTATTTGATTTTTTTGATTAAAATTTGGGTTCAGTCGCATGCCATACGAGCGAATGAAGCTCAATCGCACGAATGACGGGCGTATGGGCTCAATCGTACGATTGAGTCGTGCGAATAAGCCAGTCGTGCGATTGAGTATGTCGGCTCTAAAATAGGCATGTAGGATAAGTAAGGCGGTTAAAGGGTGTTGAAGGCAGATTTTATCTGTTGTAACCTCATCCTCTTGCTCCTCACGAACCCCAAACACCCTGTTCTTGCCCAATCGATCAAACTAGCTCTGTTTAGGTAAGTTTTGCTTGGTACGGATCGATTTTTGAATATGGTAAGCTGTGTGGGTGGTGGGAATTGATCCAAAAACATGTTTAGTCAGAGTTCTGTTCAATCTTTCTGTTAAACTGAAAAGTGAAGGTTCGGGCCCTAGTTTTTGTGATTTTTTGATGAAATAAGGACCTGAAACGGTTGTAAATGAGGTGTACAGGTTCTGATATGAATATGGTATAGTTGAACGGTTAAAACTCGAGTTTTTGGATCAAATATGTCAAGAACACAGCTGCTGATCCGTTTCAGGCGAATGAACCCAGTCGCATGACCCATTCGTGCGACTGAATCAATCGCATTGTTCAAACGTGCGATTGAAGTTCAATCGCATGCACCAATCGCGAATGGAGGTCATTCGCACAAACCCTATTATAGTCATTCGCACCTCTGTCGTATGGTCCATTCGTACGACTAAGCTCACTCGCTTGTTCAGTCGCACGAATGAGTCCAGTCGCATAGCCTAGTCGTGTGAAGTGGTCAGCTAGGGGAAGTTTGACTAAGTTAGGGTTATTGTTTAGATTTGTTTGAGAAAGAGAAGTTTTAGCTGCCCTAGCATATTTGGATTGATAACCACTTGTTGGAAACATTAAGGTGAGTTCTAATTGCCCTTTATGTGTTAATGTCATTTGATAATGTTGTTTGACAAAAATCGGGCACTGGCATGCATATAAATAAATAAAGACGTGAATATGAGTTGAAAATGGTAAATTGTGGTTTATGGCGAGGTGGAGGTCTGACCCACCAAATTATAGACGGAGGTTTGACCCGTCAACGCCAAATTATAGACGGAGGTTTGACCAGTCAACGCGCGAGGTGGAGGTTTGACCCACCAAATTATAGACGGAGGTTTGACCGTCAACGCGCGAGGTGGAGGTTTCACCCACCAAATTAAAAACTGATAAAAGATGTCCATAAATACCTTGTGGGTATTCGATATGCATATCAATACGGGATAAATAAATGGACTGATGAATGTGTGTATGGATCATTCAGTGTGATAACAGTTGATGAATGTTACCATGCAAATGTGGTGTATGTTAGAACTCACCAGTATATCTGATTTTGTGTTTGTTTCAAATGTATGCCAGGTAGTAATAGAGGTGCTCGTGATGGTCCCCACAGAGTTAGCTTCCGGTTATGGTGTATGATACTGGCCACAAAAGTTGGGTTTTGGGAAATGAAGTACTTAAAGCCTTAACAAATTTGAATGTTGGTTAAAGTCTTGTAAATATGTTAACGATGTAAACAGTTTTTAATATATGTAAAGTTCCGCTGCGTTTGTAGTCTCTGAATTGTTATAATAACCCAACTAGTAGCACCCTCCTTATTAATTATATTGTTATGAGATTGAGGGGTTTACAAGTTGGTATCAGAGCCTGGTTAAAGAGACTTGAACAATTAATTGTTTCAAACTTTAACTGAAAATGTGGGAAGTGCCAGTATCTATGACCGGAGGTGGGGTGAAGTTTGTGTGGATGAGTATTTAATTGTTAGCGATAATTTAGTCAAGTGTTGAATGAAAGTGATTGTTTAAATTAAAAGACTAGTATTATGTGTATGTATGATTCTGTGGTTTAGATAGGGTTAGAAATAAACTGTGAAAGGAAATGAGAAGAGGCAGGATGGTGTGAATAAGTAAATAATTGAAACATCTGGCCAATGTTATGAGCAATTTACATTATATGCAGCATCCTGGCATCACTCATTATTTGATTATGGTTATTTCTGATCGTAGATGGAGGAAACCAGTAATACAAATTCTAGACTGAAGCTAGGATCTCAGGTGATGAACTTAAGGCAGCTATAGGTGATGAAGTCGCCGAGTGTTGCGTACTACCTTACCTGAAATGTTGAGTGACCTTAGGAAAGGTGGTGAATCATCTTCCAACCAACTCCTCCACTGTTATTGTTGAGCCTGTAGTGGAGAAACCAATATCATATAAGCATTTAAGGAATGTGACCCGCCTAAGTTTGAAGGCCAGGAGGATGTAGTAGCAACTTATAAATGGTTACGAGAGATGGAAGCAGCGTTTAAACTTAGTAGATGCAATGAAGATCAGAAGTGGGCTTTGCAGTGCATTCTTTTCAAGCAGAAGCCTTGTACTGGTGGGATACAGTGGAACAGGCCATGGGTGAGGCCGCCGTAAGTCAGATGACGTGGGAAATTTTAAAGAACTGGTGATAAAAAGTTCTGTCCAGGGCGAGATGGACAGAATTGAGATCAAGTTTTTACAGTTTCAAGCAGACAGTTTAAGTCATAAGGAGTATACTTCTAGATTTGAAGAAATGGCACGCTTGGTACCTCATTTAGTAACTCCTGAGACAAAGAGGATTACTAGGTACATTCAGGGATTACCTCCTAAGGTGAGAATGCTGATCAAGTCAAATTCTCCTTCTACTTACCAAGCCACGGTGAATTTGGCCGCAGATATGTATGAGGAAGTTGCTGAGTCCGAGAAACCTGCGATGAAAGAAGAAGTGGTTAGTCGTCAGGAAACTTTACTGAGTTCTAGGCCTATGTATGGACAGAGTGGGCCGCAGAAGAGAAAGTTTAATGCTAGGGGTTTTGTAGGTCCCCCTCCTCGGTGTAATAGATGCGGGAAGTTTCATAGAGGGAAATGTAGACTGAATCACCCGGCATGTCGTAAATGCGGGAAGCCTGGACATTTCGTTTCCAGATGTCCAGAACTTCGGTGTTATGGATGCGGGGAGATGGGACATATGAAATCTGAATGTCCAAAGCTTAGACCTGGACCGGTTCCTATTCGTGCAGTGGGAGGACCGAGTAAAGTCAGCATGAGTGGTAGTAGCGGTACTGCGGGGAGAGCATTTACAATGACTACGGAGGAGGCTAAGGCATTCCGGATGTTGTGTCGGGTACGTTTCTTGTTAATGATGTACCTGCTAGAGTTTTATTTGATTCGGGGGCCAATAGAAGTTTATATCAATAAAATTCCATGCCTTAATAAAAGTTAAACCATCAAAGCTAGATGTTGCCTTTTCAGTAGAAACCGCCTCTAATGAATTTATAGTTGTTAGCGAGGTAATAGATGATTGTTTTGTTGAATTAGAAGGTGTAAAATTTCCTGCTAGATTACACTGATGAAATTAGGAGGTTTTGATGTAGTATTGGGAATGGACTGGTTATCTACGTTTGAGGCCCAGATAATATGCAAAAGAAAGATGATTGTGTTGCGAACACCAGATGGTAATTCGGTAACGCTTTTTGGTGATGATCATGATAGTGGGGTGAAGGTCATATCTATGATTAAAGCTGAGAAATTATTGAATAGGGGTTGTGAGTCGTTCTTAGCATATGTAGTTGATACTGCTAAGGAGACGAGGAAGTTAGAAGATGTTCCAGTGGTTTGTAATTTTCCTGATGTATTTCTTGAGGATCTACCCGGTATACCTCCTGATAGAGAAATTGAGTTTAGAATTGATTTAATACCTGAGGCAAAACCTATCGCTAAAACCCCTTATAGACTTGCACCGGCTGAGTTAAAGGAACTCCTGAAGCAATTACAGGAATTATTAGACAAGGGTTTTATCCGACCCAGCTCTTCGCCGTGGGGTGCCCCTGTTCTATTTGTAAAGAAGAAAGATGGCAGTTTGAGGATGTGCATAGATTACAGAGAACTAAACAAGCTGACTGTCAAGAATAAATACCCATTACCTCGTATAGACGATTTGTTTGATCAACTCCAAGGTGCTAATTGGTTCTCAAAGATAGATCTTAGATCCGGGTATCATCAGTTGAGGGTAAGAGAAGAGGACATACCAAAGACAACTTTTCGTACGAGATATGGGCATTATGAATTTTTGGTGATGTCGTTTTGGTTAACGAATGCTCCTACTGCATTCATGGATCTGATGAATAGGGTATGTAGACCGATGTTGGATAAATCGGTAATTGTGTTTATAGATGATATTTTGATCTATTCTAAGAATGAGGAGATCATGCTTGTCACATTCGAGAAGTATTAGAAACCTTAAGAAAGAATAAGTTGTACGCAAAATTCTCGAAGTGTGAATTTTGGTTAAGGGAAGTGCAATTTTTGGGTCATGTGGTGAATGCGGATGGAATATTGGTGGACCCTGCAAAGATTGAAGCTGTGGTGAACTGGGGAATTCCTAAAAGTCCTTCAGAAATTCGTAGTTTCTTAGGACTGGCAGGATACTATAGAAGATTTATTCAAGACTTTGCCAAAATTGCTTCTCCATTGACAAAGTTAACTCGAAAGGACGTTAAGTATGAATGGAATAAGGAACAGGAAGCTGCTTTTCAGGAACTGAAGAATCGATTAACACAAGCCCAGTATTAGCAATACCAGAAGGTGTAGATGATTTAGTAATATATTCAGATGCATCATATCAGGGATTGGGGTGTGTTTTGATGCAACGTGGGAGAGTTATTGCTTATGCTTCTACACAACTGAAAACCCATGAAGTCAATTACCCAACCACGATTAGAATTAGCAGCTGTAGTTTTTGCTCTTAAATATGGCGACATTACTTATATGGAGTGAGATGTACCATCTTTACTGATCATAAAAGCCTGAAATACTTCTTGAGCAAAAAGATTTGAATATGAGACAAAGGCGATGGTTAGAGTTAATCAAAGATTATGATTGTGAAATTTTGTATCACCCCGGAAAAGCAAATGTGGTTGCTGATGCATTGAGCAGAAAGGAGAAGAACGAAACCGATTAAGGTTAAGGCGTATAAACTTGTGATTACTCCTGATTTTATGCAACAGCTGAGAGAAGCCCAATTGGAAGCATTAAAAGAAGAAAGTATTAAGAGAGAAAGAATGGTTGGTCAAGAAAAATATTTAGAAGAAAATAGTTATGGTGTTAAAATCAGATTTGGTCGAATGTGGGTTCCGTTGGCTTTACGTGATATGGTACTTGATGAAGCTCACAAATCTAGGTATTCCATTCACCCAGGCATGACTAAGATGTACCAAGATTTGAAGCAAGATTATTGATGGCCAGGGATGAAATTTAATGTGATGCAGTATGTAAATAGATGTCTAACGTGCGCCCAGGTGAAAGCTGAACATCAGAAACCTCATGGATTGTTGCAGCCATTAGCTATTCCAGTTTAGAAGTGGGACGATCTGACTATGGATTTTATAACAAAGTTGCCCCCTACACCAAAAGGTTATGATACTATTTGGGTAGTGGTAGATCAGCTAACCAAGAGTGCTTTATTTCTACCAATACGGGAAACCTATTCGGTAGAAAGGCTAGCCGATATCTTTACTAAAGAAATAGTTAGATTGCATGGAGTTCCGAAAAGTATCACGTCTGATAGAGATGCCAGATTTACCTCCAGGTATTGGAGAAAATTTCACGAAGCTATGGGAACTAGACTTTACTTTAGTACAGCCTATCATCCCAGACAGATGGTCAAAGTGAAAGAACTATTCAGACATTGGAGGATATGCTACGGGCATGTAGTATTGATTTTGGAGGGAGCTGGGATAGTCATCTCCCTTTAGCTGAATTCGCTTACAACAACAGTTATCATGCTACTCTTCATAGTCTCCGTTTGAAATGTTGTACGGAAGAAAATGCAGAACTCCACTGTATTAGGGAGATATAGGGCAACGCGAATTGGGAATAGTGAAATAGTTGAAGAAACAATGGCAAAGTTTGAAGTAGTCAGAAATCGTATTAGAGAAGCGAAAAGCAGGCAGAAATCGTATGCAGATCGTAGAAGAAAACCATTGGAATTTAAAGTTGGGGATTTTGTTTTGTTGAAAGTTTCTCCATGGAAAGGTATTATTCAATTAGAAAGAGGGGCAAACTAAGTCCACGTTTTATTAGACCTTTCTGAATAATAGAGAAAGTAGGGCACGTGGCGTATAGGTTGAACTTGCCAGAAGAATAAGTGCTATTCATCAACCTTCCACGTCTCTCAGTTACGGAAGTGTTTAGCTAATGAAACTCAATACATACCATTACATGATATTGAGGTTGATGAGAAGCTCAATTATATGAACAACCTGTGGCCATTATGGATCGTAAGGAGAAGAAACTTAGAAATAAAAGCATTAGCTTAGTCCGGGTGCAGTGGGCACATCGCCAAGGATCTGAGTCAACCTGGGAACCAGAAGAAGAGATGAGACGGAACTACCCTCATTTGTTTTAGTCAGGTTTCGAGGACGAAACCCTAAATAAGGTGGGTAGACTTGTAACATCCAAAAGTTCAAAATTTATTTATTTGATTTTTTTGATTAAAATTTGGGTTCAGTCGCATGCCATACGAGCGAATGAAGCTCAATCGCACGAATGACGGGCGTATGGGCTCAATCGTACGATTGAGTCGTGCGAATAAGCCAGTCGTGCGATTGAGTATGTCGGCTAAAAATAGGCATGTAGGATAAGTAAGGCGGTTTGTTAAAGGGTGTTGAAGGCAGATTTTATCTGCTGTAACCTCATCCTCTTGCTCCTCACGAACCCCAAACACCCTGTTCTTGCCCAATCGATCAAACTAGCTCCGTTTAGGTAAGTTTGCTTGGTACGGATCGATTTTTGAATATGTTAAGCTATGTGGGTGGTAGGAATTGATCCAAAAACATGTTTTAATCAGAGTTTCTATTCAATCTTTCTGAACTAAACGAAAGTGAAGGTTCGGGCCCTAGTTTTTGTGAAATTTGATGAATAAGGACCCGAAACGGTTGTAAATGAGGTGCACAGGTCTGATATGAATATGGTATAGTCTGAACGGTTAAAACTCGAGTTTTTGGATCAAAATGTCAAGAACACAGCTGCTGATCCGTTTCAGGCGAATGAACCCAGTCGCATGACCCATTCGTGCGACTGAATCAATCGCATTGTTCAAACGTGCGACTGAAGTTCAATCGCATGCACCAATCGCACGAATGGAGGTCATTCGCACAAACCCTGTTATAGCTCATTCGCACCTCTGTCGTATGGTCCATTCGTACGACTAAGCTCAGCCGCTTGTTCAGTCGCACGAATGAGTCCAGTCGCATAGCCTTAGTCGTGTGAAGTGGTCAGCTAGGGGAAATTTGACTAAGTTAGGGTTATTGTTTTAGATTTGCTTTGAGAAAGAGAAGTTTTAGCTGCCCTAGCATATTTGGATTGATAACCACTTGTTGGAAACATTAAGGTGAGTTCTAATTGCCTTTTTGTGTTAATGTCATTTGATAAATGTTGTTTGACAAAAATCGGACACTGGCATGCATATAAATAAATAAAGACGTGAATATGAGTTGAAAGTGGTAAATTGTGGTTTATGGCGAGGTGGAGGTCTGACCCACCAAATTATAGACGGAGGTTTGACCCGTCAACGCCAAATTATAGACGGAGGTTTGACCCGTCAACGCGCGAGGTGGAGGTTTGACCCACCAAATTATAGACGGAGGTTTGACCTGTCAACGCGCGAGGTGGAGGTTTCACCCACCAAATTAAAAACTGATAAATGATGTCCATAAATACCTTGTGGGTATTCGATATGCATATCAATACTGGGATAAATAAATGGACTGATGAATGTGTTTATGGATCATTCGGTGTGATAACAGTTGATGAATTGTTACCACGCAAATGTGCAGGATCGGATTTCGGGTGGTTTTTCTCTCAACTCACTGTGAATCAACACTCGGCAAGCAGTCTATGAAGAGTTGATCACAATATAACAAGTAACAAGCAGTAAGAAAATTTAACAGCAGGTAAATTTTCAAGGTACTTTTATATATTGCTTCTCAACTCAAAGGATTACAAGACACTTGGACTCAAATTGCTTACTTAAAGAGTTACAGGGAGAAGATATATATAATACTACCTACAACCGGATATACTTTGATACCAGCTGGACACCTCTAACCTTACATCTATACTACAGACTCTAGGTGAGGTCTTTCAGACATTTTGTCTGAAAGTTGGTAGTCAAGACATGTCCCTGACTTACCTTTTGCCACCAACTAAAGTTGGTAACATGTACTATCATAAAAAGGTGAACAGTAGAATAAAGTATGGTCAACAACATGGCTCTTTAGGAAGATGCCATGCTGTATCAGAGGTCTGCAGCGGACTGTCAGGGACCATACTTTTATTGCTGGACATAGCAATGTCTTCCGAAGGATAAAGTACTTTGGAAGAATAACTTCTTCGAAGGCACTTATACTTCGGAAGACTGTTTCTTCCGAAGCTTGGAGTCTTCTTTGTCTTCGGAAGCAGACTTTGTCTTCAGCTCTTTCATCAGACTTTGTCTTCGGAAGCTTTCAGACTTTGTCTTCAGCTCTTTCATCAGACTTTGTCTTCGGAAGCTTTCAGACTTTGTCTTCGGAAGATAGTCTTCAGCTGTTGGCTTCAGCTGTTGTCTTCAGCAGTTGACTTCAGCTTTTGCCTTCAGTAGATATCTTCAACTGTTTGCTTCAGCTGTTGTCTTCAACAGTTGACTTCAGCTTTTGCCTTCAGTAGATATCTTCAGCTGTTGTTCCTCAGACTCTCGGAAGATCTCTTGCTTGGCTTCGGAAGCCCTTTAATGTAGTACCAAAAAGTGACTATGAAGTGAATTTGGTTGCACCAGCCTTATCATGATCCAACAAACTCCCCCTAGGCTGATGCTACCAAAACTTCACTTCTCTCTTCTTCTCAAAGCTCTCAGCACCAAGGAAAGCAGGTGTTTATCAGTATCTTTATTCTTTCCTGCTGTGATGCTGAGAATCTTGTACAAATCTTTGGTGGACAGAACCTCTACTCTGTCACCTTGGATTATATGTACCCTCTGTTGTGGCCCTCTGAAAAGAGTTAGTTGATGGGAAGTATAGTCATATTCCCATCGAACTATTGGTTCCAATTCCGGACCTTCCACCATCTGTAGAAAGGCTGTGCCTTTGGTGGTTGATCTTTCCTTGTCTTCCACTCTTTTCAGCTTCAACTCTTCTTCAATCTTGGCTCTTCTATTTCGTTCAGCCAAGTGGAGACCACTGATATGGTTTCTGATGTGTGCAGCAGTCTCAGAGTTGGAGGGATTGGAGAATGGCTTCTCTGCAAGCTCAGCAAGATCAAATCTGCTGAGATGCAGTAGAGAAGTGGCATTGAGCCTGTTGGTTTTCACCATTCTCCCTTTCCACAACAAAGTTGTGAGAAGGTTCATCGAACCTCCACTGGATTATTGCATTTCTAGGTCCAGGAGATTGACCAGAAATCATGTCCTCTTTCCTGGTATCCAGCAGAGTCACCAGTCTTCTTCTTAGCCTCTTCTCCTCAGCATTGAGGGTATCGGAGTTGAGACCAAGAAGTCTTGCAGCCTGGCCCAAAGTGTCTCTAGGCAATTCAAGAAATTGGCCTAGGGTGAGGGAGCTTGAAGAGTTATCAACATAGGTGATGCTGATAACTTCTCCCTCACAGGAGATGCTGCTCAAGGTAGTGCAGTTGATGAGCCTCGTCTTGAACTCCTTTATTTCCTCAAAGGAGAGATGTTTAGGAGGCTGAGGGGATGGTTTGGTTGTTGTTGGGTAGGCTTAGGTTTAGTGGTTTTGGGTTGAGTCTTGGGTTTTAGGATGGGTAGTTTGGGTGGTTGAGGTGATGTAGTAGGTTTGGGTAGAGTGTGTGGTTGAGGGGTGAAGGTTTCATCAGTGGGTTCAGGTTTAATGGGAAAAGGGGTTGGTTCTGGTGTGGGTTGTGGTTGTGGTTGAGTGGCTGGGGTGAAGACCATTCCTTCATCCTCCTGTACATCTCCTTCCTTTTCCCCAACGGATGTCAGCTTTAATTTCACTGACTATCCGCTGGAGTGTCCTTTCGGACATAGGTCCCACCTGCCTACCAGAGAAGCCATGAGCCCGGAGGTAGTCCTTCATCCAGGCTTTGTTAGTTGACTTATTGGCAGCAGTGACCTCCTTCTCTTCCTCCCTCTTCCTCTTCACCTTCAACTTCTCCCTAGCAGCCTTCTTCCTTTCCTTCTCCATTTGATCCTGCTCTTGTTGTGGAGCAGCAGGATCATGTCATCATCATGTGGAGACAGTTCAGGAAGACTGAAGCCTCTTGAGAGGAGGAACTTGATCCTAGCCTCTCTCAGCTTCAGGGCTGCTCCCTCTGCTCTTGTTCTTCCTTCTCCAAGGCCAACCTGGCTTCCTTTTCTTGTTGTAGCCTGGTTGACCTCTCCAAAGTCACCAACTCCTCTAATGGTAGCAGGAGTATTTCCTCATTGGCAGCTCCTAGATTGATGAGCTGTCAATGAGTGCTGTTCTTCTCCTCTGGTTGATTTCTTCCTGATTGGCTACAGCTGCCTTAGAACTAGCAGCTAGCAGCTTCTCAGTAGGAGACCGACCTTTCTTTTTAGCCTTCTCAATCTTCTCCTCCTCCTGAAGCTCTTCCGCAGTCAATTTTCTTTTGCCTTTGTCTTTGATGTGCTTGACTGTGGTGGTTCTTGGATGGAGGGTTGTGATTGAGAGAGAAGTTCAGCTGGTGCTTGGGTTGGAGGAATTTCATAAATGTCCTCCCTGCTCACCTCAGATGCAATTTCAGCAATGACATCTGTGATGGTCAGTTCCTGGACATCTGAAATAAGCCTTCCGCAGCTTCTATTTCGGCCTCGGAAGACTTGTCTTGTTCTTCCGAGGCTTCCATGTAAGCTTCGGAAGCTTCAGCTAGAGCTTCGGAAGATGAGACTGCTGCAGATTCTGTCCCATCTGTTTCAGTTGCTGGGCCATCAGTCCCCATTTCCCCTTCGAAGCTAATCTCAGGTTCCATGAAGACCTTAGGTTGACCAACTTCCACCACAGTGGTAGAAGATGCAGTTAGTCTTTGAAGCTCTTCAGCCCCAAAGTATGCAAGTGTGGTGTCGGGGCTGGGCTGTTCTAGGGATGATCTCAATACAAACTTTGTGAAAAGTCTGTAGAGATCTTGAAGCATCCTTGAGTCAATCTCCAGAAAGGATTGAGATGACTCAGGTAGTGTGATTAGTTGGGTGGAAATGAATTGGGTCTGTGGTTCCATAGGTGTTTGTCTCTGAACTTTCTCCCCCTTTTTGGTAGCATCATCTTGAGAGCTAGATGAGCTAGAGGAAGAAGTCATTGAGACCTGGATTGGTACATGCCTAACAGACCTCTCCGTCTGTTTCTCAGCTAGTTGGGCCTTGAGAGAGTTAATCTCAAGTTGCTGAGTGGCAGTCCTTGATTCTAAGATCTTCACCTGTGATTCCAGGTTGGAGACCTTAGAAAGCAAGTACTGAAGTGTTAGTTGCATACTTCCCTCATCTTCATAAGAAGAATCACGGGGAGATGAGATAACATACCTAGTATGCTCACTCTCACCACCAGATGTGGTTTCTTGGCACCCTGGTTTCCTTTGCTCAGAGTCATCTCTTTCAGAGATGTCAATGGGCAAAGTTGCCGTAGACTCAGTCCTAATTATGTTACCACTGTCCTGAGAGCTTAATGAGAGACTCTGAGTAGTGGCAGCTGAGTCTACATGAGTCCCCTCCACATCAGTGGGACTCACCTCAGTAGCTGGCTTCTGATGGGGGCTAGAGACAAGGGATCCCTCTTGGCTCTGTTGATCTCTCAGTGGGTGTTGTAGATCAACTTCATGCCATGGAGAGATGTAATCTCTTCATCAGTTCGGAGTAAAAGGTCAGTGAAAGAGAGGGTGGTTAGTCCTACTGACCCGGGACCTTGATCAATGTCTACAGGCATTGAGCCTATGGTGGGGCTGTCCCTAGAAGGCTGCACAGGGGAGTGTAGAGACTCACCCTGTGGGCTAAAGGCTTGGGGTTCGGGCTCAGGGGTTTGAGACTGAGGAGGCTCAAAACCCACATTGAGGTCAATGTGAAGGATGGTGTGACCTCGGACTGAGTGGGAGCCCATGATTCCACTCTAGTCCTTTGGGTGTGAACAGAAGGAGCTTATTCAATCAGAGTAGATTGAACAAGGTTTCGTTTGGGGCGTCTCTGATATGTGGCTTTGATGGGTAAAGAAGGTTTTGGTATTGTGGTGGATGTTGCTGGTGTGGGTTCATCACCTGTGGGGATAACAGGGATGTCACCAGGAGCTATGCGCTCAGTCATCTCTGGAGGTAATGGAGTGTACCGTCCAGTGAAGTTGGTGGACATCTTCTTCAGTATCTTGAAGATGGTAGGCCTCATGTGTGGAACAGGAAGAGCAGCTGCGCAGACAAGCTTGCTTGGTTCCATCTCACAGTTGATTATGTGTTGAAGAAATCGGGGATACATGAAGAATGTATCCCTGCTCAGATTGGCGATTAGGTTGTTCAACACAAATCGTGAGTAGTTGAATCTAAGGCCTCTCACCAACCCATGAACTAGGCATCCTAGTTCATATGGGATTTGATCCCAACCCCCTGATTTGTTGGAGAGGCAGTGCAAAACAATGTGCAGCAGGAACTTCCAATGGTAAGAGAAGTTGAACTTGTATACTGTAGACCTGCTGACATCGCCTCCATATCCCATGAGGATATAGGTGCCTTCCAAGTCTTCCTTGGGGAACTCAGTAGGAGCCCCATCATCGTGAAGCTCGAGATGCTCCCTGATGATCTGTTCATTGATGACCAACTCTTGGCCACAAACTCTGGTTCTCAGGACTCGAACCCTATTCATCACTGTAGTTTCTCCGTTGCTCCAAAATTCTGACATATGGTTGGAGTATACGGTTGGGTTAACTGTGAGTGCAGTGAGGTAGGTGGATTCGGTGAGAAAGGTGATGATTTGGGTGAAGTCGGCATCCCTTGACGAGTCAAGTAATGCGACTTGGTTGTGCTGAGGGTTTAGCGCCATTGGAGAAAAGGTAAGCTTGAAATTTTGGGTGAAATTGAGGGTTTGACAGTGAAGGGAACAGTTAGGGCTGTAAAGTGGTAAAAGAAGATGAAATTGATAGTCAAGATTATTTAAAAGGGTGAATAGTGGGGGTGGTGGTAATAGGGTAACTGTTTTGGGATTACTGTGGGTGGTATGGTGGTTTACGGCGGAGAATGATGTTGGCGGCAAGGATAATTTTAAATAATCTACATGATCAACAAAATCTTACTTTTTACAGAGTGGGGCCCAAAAGATATCCGTTACATATAAAACCTTTACTTCCGAGGGTAAAACATTTCCGAAGGTATTTTCTTCCGAAGGCAATTTCTCTTCTGAAGCATGATATTGTTTCCGAAGGTAAAATTGTCCTTTGAAGGCACTTTATCTTCCAAAGCAAGGCATTGCTTCCGAAGGTAAAGTTGTCTTTCCGAATGGAGAGTTGTATAAGTTTCGGAAGTAGATCTGATATAAAATCAATCGCTTCTTCCGAGACCAAAAACTCTTCCGAGAAGAAAATTTCCATGAGGAATTTTGGCTTCGGAAGATATTCAAGAATATCTTCCGAGAGTTAATTCCTCTTCGGAAGGAATTTATACTTGGAATAATTTAAAGATCTTTTGTAACAGGGCTTAAATTGTATTGACACAAGACATTACTCATTTAAAAAGGTCTTCAAAAGAGGTAGTTATTCAATGTTTATCATCCCAATTGCTGATATGAGATACTTAAATCTTTGTTCATCAAATGCCTTTGTGAACAAATCAGCATATTGTTCATTTGAGTCAACTTTGATTAACTTTATCAGCTGTTTCTCATGAATATCTCTAATGAAATGATACCTGATATCAATGTGTTTTGTCTTGGAGTGCTTCACCGGATTCTCAGTAATGGAGATAGCACTGTTGTTGTCAATGGATAGGAGTAGTCATGAAGTTGAACCCATAGTCTAACATCTGATTTTGAATCCATAGCAGTTGAGCACAGCAGCTAGCAGCAGCAATGTATTCAGCTTCAGCAGTTGATGTAGAGACACAGGATTGTTTCTTGCATTGCCATGAGATAATCCTTCCACCAAGAAATTGACATCCTCCTGATGTTGATTTCTTGTCAATGTTGCAGCCACTATAGTCACTGTCAGAGTATCCATAGAGATTGAAATCACTATTTCTTGGATACCAGAGACCTAGTTTAGGTGCTCCTTTGAGGTATCTGAGGATTCTCTTTGCAGCAGCTAGGTGAGACACCTTTGGAGCAGCCTGATATCTTGCACAAATGCATGTGGCAAACATGATATCTGGTCTACTTGCAGTGAGATACATCAGAGAACCAATAATTGCTCTATACTGATGTTGATCAGTATCCTCCCCCTCAAGGTCAGGGCAAAGATTATGGTTTCTGGGTATGGGTGTCTTGGCTGGTTTACAGTCCTTCATTTCAAATCTTTCTAAGATGTCTGAGACATACTTAGATTGACTTATGAAGAACCCTTCCTTCATCTGTTTCACCTGGATTCCTAGGAAAAAGTCCATTTTTCCCATGGAACTCATCTCAAACTTCTGCTTCATAATGCTTTCAAAGTCTTTGCACATTTGGTCGTTTGAAGAACCAATATGATGTCATCAACATAGACTTGTACAAGCAAAATGTCTTCTCCACTCTTTCTGATGAAAAGAGTCTTGTCAATGGTACCTCTAGTGTATCCATTCTTCAGGAGAAACTGAGACAAGGTCTCATACCACAGCCTAGGTGCTTGGTGCAGCCTATATAGAGCTTATCCAGCTTGCACACATAGTTAGGGTGCTGTGGGTCTTCAAATCCTGGAGGTTGACACACATAGATTTCCCTATCTATATCCCCATATAGAAAAGCACACTGACATCAAGTTGGTAGACTGTGAAGTTCTTGGATGCAGCATAAGCAAGGAAGATCCTAACTGCCTCAAGTCTTGCAACAGGTGCAAAGACATCAGTATAATCAATTCCTTCCTCCTGGGTGTACCCTTGAACTACTAGTCTTGCCTTGTTCTTGATAATCAAGCCTCTATCATCTTTCTTGTTCCTGAATACCCATTTAGTGCCTATGGGTACTTGACCAGATGGTAGTGGGCATAGATTCCAGACCTTTTGTCTTTTGAATTGAAGCAGCTCCTCCTGCATCGATTCAACCCAACTACTATCCTTTAAGGCATCTTCTACCTTCTTTGGTTCCATCTGAGACAGGAAGCATGAGTACAAGCAGACATTCCCATGATGAGTTTGTCCTCTTGTTCTCACACCCTCAGAGACATTTCCTATGATGTTCTCAGTTGGATGAGTGTTGTGAATCCTAAGACGAGGAATCACTTCCAATTGCAGAGATAAGTCTAGGTTAGACATATTCTGATCAGGAACTGGATCACTCTGTCCAACTGCTGTTTCAGAGTCATTCAATGAGGACTGATTGAATGATTGAGAACATCATCAATGGTTGGTTGTGAAGTAGTATTAACAGTTGCCTGTTCCTTCAGAATACCACTTCCCTCAACCTGGTGTTGTAGTGGATCACCTGAGGAACTTTGAGGTTGATCAAGTGATTCACTTGTTGAAGCTTCACTATTTCTGGAGATAGTTACACTGTCAGATCTGTGAATAGTTGAAGCTTGTTGCCCTTCAGCTCTTGGAGAGTTTGGAATAGGTCTGGGAAGCTCATACAGTTGACCTGCATCAGCATCAGCATCACTTTGAGCACCTGTTCCAGCTGAAACATTCTCACAAGATGGTTTAGAATAGTTTGGAAACAATTCTAAATCAAAGATATACTCAGGTCCATTCCCCCTAACACAAAGAGTGTGCTCATTAACAACTATGTTGGATGACCCTCAAATTTTGATTCTTAATATTGTATACTCTATAAGCTTTGGAGCTAGAAGAGTATCCAATAAAGATAGCATCATCCGACTTCTCAGCAAACTTTGCCAAGTTGTCCTTTGTGTTAAGTATGGTACACCTGCAGCCAAAGGACCTTAGAAAGCCAATGAACGGTGGCCTCTTGTTCCATAACTCATAAGGGGTTTTTCCATGGGGCTTAACTACAAGAACCCTATTCTGCACATAGCATGTAGTGCTGACTGCCTCTGCCCAGAATGTTAGAGGCAGCTTTGAATCAGCTAACATGGTCCGAGCAGCCTCAATAAGTGTCCTGTTCCTCCTCTCAGCAACACCGTTTTGTTGAGGAGTTCTGGGAGCACTATATTGTCTGGCAATCCCTTTTGAGTCACAGAATGAGTCAAGAATGAAGTTCTTAAACTCAGTCCCTTGATCACTTCTAATAATCTTAACCTTGTGATCAATTTGATTTTCTATTTTAAGAATAAAAGATTTTAAAGTTTCAGCAGTTTCATCTTTACTTCTTAAAAAGAATACCCATGTAAATCTTGTAAAATCATCAACGATCACAAGGCAGTATGATTTCCTTCCAATGCTCATTATACTTGTGAGACCAAAGAGATCCATGTGCAATAAGTGTAATGGAGTAGTGATAGAGTTAACACATTTGGATTTATGAGATGATCTGTGTTGTTTCCTTTCAGGCATGCAACACAGTTATCTTTGCAGAAAAATTCCTTTTTAGGCAAACCATGTACCAAGTTATTTTTAGCCAATTTATTCATTGTTTTAAATTCACATGACACATGCGTTTATGCCATAATGTTGACTCATCACTATCAGCTTTGGAAAGAAAGCATGATACTTCACCCATAGGAGAAGCATTGTTCATATCCAGCTTGTACATATCCCCTTTCCTGGGAGATCTGAGAAGCACCAATTCCGGAGGAATTGTCATCCCTGGTTTGAGGATAATGCACTCATGTTCTGTGAAAAGCATCTGATGCTTCTGATCACAGAATTGAGAAACACTTAACAGATTGTGTTCAAGCTGTTTGACAAAGTGAACTTTGTCAATGTTTATTCTGCCATTGGATATACTTCCTCTGCCAGAAATATATCCTCCGGCCTCACCTCCAAATTGGACAGGCCCTCCATCAAAGTTCTGGAATTTTTGAAGGAGAGATCTGTTCCCTGTCATGTGCCTGGAGCATCCACTATCTACAATCCAGATATTGTTGTTCTTGTCAAATGGATGTCCCTGCACATAAGATGAGATGGTTAGTTTTGTTTGGAAGCCCAAGCCTTGCAGGTCTCGGGCTCTTCCAAAGATAGTGACATAACTGAACCAAAAGATATGCAATGGGGTTCAATAGAGGTCATTGTTGAAGAAGAGGTTTGGGCTGCAGCATCTTCCTTGATCTTCCAATCCATCCTTTGGTTGATCTTTGAGGATGAGCTTGTTGAAGCTTTTGCAGCATGGTCTTCTTCCGAAGCTTCTCTCTTTTTGGAAGAAGCCTTCACCACCTTTTCTTCCGAAGTAGTCTTCTTCTGAGATGGTTTCAAGGGAGCCTTCTTGTTCTTCCGAACCTTAGAAGGTTTGGCTTCCGAAGCCATTTTCCCTTCGGAAGAAGCAGTTTCTTCCGAAAGCAACTTGGCTTCCGAGACCAACTTTCCCTTTTTCATCATTTGGACCTTTTGAAGTGGTCCAACTGAGAAACCTTCTCTGACTACTTCTTTTCTAACATTATTTGCATAATGTGTGCTTGCTGGATTGTAGTAACAATCTTTAGCCATGTGGTTGTGCAGACCACACGTTATGCATGCAATGTTAGTCTTCTGGGAACTTGCAGGTTGCTGTTTCTTGGGTTTCTTCTCTTCATCAGCAACTTTCCCTTTTGACTTCTGATCCTTCAGTAGGACAGGAGTGCTGGTACTACACTCCTTTCCTGAATCAGGAGTACCTACCACTTGAAATCCGGCAGAAATGAAGACACCCTTTTGCTTAGGGTCAAACTTAAGCTTGGACTCTGCAACCTTCTTGGCAGTCCTTCTAGTAGCTTTAGCTCTGCTTCTTCTTGCCTTGGTGGTCAGGATTTGATCATCACAGGTGGAGATGGGTGTATCCTCCTGTTTCTCCCCTGTGGAGGCCACTATTTTCACTTCATCCTCTAGTTCCAATGGAGAAGGGTCAGCAGTTGGAACCTCTTGCTCTTCAGTACCACATCTAGGTAGTCTAATAGACTCATAAGAGTGTGGTGGAGCTATTTCACTAGTTCCCAACCCTTCTTTGTTTTGATAAAACATTTTGGAATGAGAGGTTGATGCAAGAATAGTTTGGAAGCTTTGCTCAGCAATAGCTTGCTTCCTGGCCTGAGCCTCAGCTGTGACTAACTGGGCTTGAACTTCAGAAAGTTTGGAGATCAGATCTTTGATTTGAGTCTTATAGTTAGTCTTTTCATGTTTCAAAAGAGACACAGTTTTCTCTAACTCATCAATTTTCCTTTGATAGTCAGATTCAGCTCTTTTAAAGTCAGATTTTAGCACATTTAAAGACTCAACCTCAGATCTGATTTCCAAAATGTAATCCTTATACAATTTAACTTTAGCAATACAGGCAGCAGTACAAAGATGTTCATATACCTGATCATCATCTGTCCCGGCCATGAGTGCTTGAGCGAGAGTCACATCCTGTACCATGAAGCTCCAGTCAACTTCCTGAGCAACAGCAGCTGTTTCAGTTGACTTTTCTTCATGCTTGGAAGCAGTGGGATGTGTGGAGGCCTGTGGGGTTCCCGGGTTGTTCTTGGGAGCCTTGCATTCCCTAGCAAAGTGACCAAGTTGGTTGCAGTTGTAGCACCTTGCTTTGCTCTTATCAAACCCAAACTTGCTGTTGACTGGGTTTTGAGGGAATTGCCTTCCAGTTCTCTTGAAGAACTTCTTCGCTCTGTAAGTTAAAAGAGCCATCTGCTGGACAATGTCCATGTACTCCACATCATCTGGATTGAAGCACTCAAGATCATCAAAGCAGTATTGAAAATTACCAGAGTGTCCACTTCCAGAGACAAAGGCACAACTATCCTGAAAGGAGTTATGTTGAACCTTTTGAGACTTTGGAGTCTCAGGTAGAGTGATGAAGGGTCCAGTATGTGAGTTGTCAGGGTAGCATAGCAACTGATGTTGTGGTTCCATGCTTTCCCTTTCAACCACATGAAGGGTTGAACTCTGTTGGTTATTGGAGTGGTCAGAGGAGTTCTGCATGTTCATCTCCATCTGAAATGCACTTAGGATACCATACAACTCTGTGAGAGAAAGAGTCTTAAGGTCCGAAGTTCTCTTGATGACAACACAGTAGTGAGTCCATAGTTTAGGAAGAGAAGACATGAACTTCCTAACTATGTCTCTGTTCTCAAGAGCTACTCCAATATCCGCCAGAGTATCTACTAGCTCAACATACCTGAAGTATTGTTGAGTCAAGGTCTCACCAGCCTTGAAAGTAAAGTTCTCAAACTGCTGCTTTAAGAGATCTTCTTGTTCTCTTGAGTTTCCTTGGATCCCTCATACATCAGCTTCAATGCTTCCCATAAATCTTTAGCAGTATTGCACTTCTTGAAGCGTCTGTAGACGGAGTTGGGGAGAGCAGTTTGGAGACAAGTCATAGCCCTTTGATCTAGCTCTATTCTCTTCCTATCTTCCTCTGAGTAATCATCAACATCTTTTGGAATGATGCGATTACCAGTGGCAGATGTAGTGCTTGGTATGAAAGGACCATTGACAATGGAGTCCCACATCCTTGAGTCTTGACACTTGATAAAGCCTTCCATCCTGATACACCATGTGTCAAAGTCTTCAGGGGTGATCATAGGGGACTTGGTCAAGGTACCAGTTTCCATATCAGCCTTGGAGAGAGCAGCCATTTGAGTGAGTGGATTGTGGTGAGGAGTGAAAAAACAGGTTGATTAGGGTGGTAAGATCTCACAATCAAGAGCCTGGGGCTCTGATACCAATTGCAGGATCGGATTTCGGGTGGTTTTTCTCTCAACTCACTGTGAATCAACACTCGGCAAGCATTCTATGAAGAGTTGATCACAATATAACAAGTAACAAGCAGTAAGAAAATTTAACAGCAGGTAAATTTTCAAGGTACTTTTATATATTGCTTCTCAACTCAAAAGATTACAAGACACTTGGACTCAAATCGCTTACTTAAAGAGTTACAGGGAGAAGATATATATAATACTACCTACAGCCGGATATACTTTGATACCAGCTGGACACCTCTAACCTTACATCTATACTACAAGACTCTAGGTGAGGTCTTTCAGACATTTTGTCTGAAAGTTGGTAGTCAGGACATGTCCCTGACTTACCTTTTGCCACCAACTAAAGTTGGTAACATGTACTATCATAAAATGGTGAACAGTAGAATAAAGTATGGTCAACAACATGGCTCTTTAGGAAGATGCCATGCTGTATCAGAGGTCTGCAGCGGACTGTCAGGGACCATACTTTTATCTGCTGGACATAGCAATGTCTTCCGAAGGATAAAGTACTTCGGAAGAATAACTTCTTCCGAAGGCACTTATACTTCGGAAGACTGTTTCTTCCGAAGCTTGGAGTCTTCTTTGTCTTCGGAAGCAGACTTTGTCTTCAGCTCTTTCATCAGACTTTGTCTTCGGAAGCTTTCAGACTTTGTCTTCAGCTCTTTCATCAGACTTTGTCTTCAGCTCTTTCATCAAACTTTGTCTTCGGAAGCTTTCAGACTTTGTCTTCGGAAGATAGTCTTCAGCTGTTGGCTTCAGCTGTTGTCTTCAGCAGTTGACTTCAGCTTTTGCCTTCAGTAGATATCTTTAACTGTTGGCTTCAGCTGTTGTCTTCAATAGTTGACTTCAGCTTTTGCCTTCAGTAGATATCTTCAGCTGTTGTTCCTCAGACTCTCGGAAGATCTCTTGCTTGGCTTCGGAAGCCCTTTAATGTAGTACCAAAAGTGACTATGAAGTGAATTTGGTTGCACCAGCCTTATCATGATCCAACAAAATGTGGTGTATGTTAGAACTCACCAGTATATCTGATTTTGTGTTTGTTTTCAAATGTATGCCAGGTAGTAATAGAGGTGCTCGTGATGGTCCCCCACAGAGTTAGCTTCCGGTTATGGTGTATGATACTGGCCACAAAAGTTGGGTTTTTGGGAAATGAAGTACTTAAAGCCTTAACAAAGTTTTGAATGTTTGTTAAAGTCTTGTAAATATGTTTAACGATGTAAACAGTTTTTAATATATGTAAAGTTCCGCTGCGTTTGTAGTCTCTGAATTGTTATAATAACCCAACTAGTAGCATCCTCCTTATTATATTATATTGTTATGAGATTGAGGGTGTTACAATACGTTACATGCTTAACTATGATTTGGGCGCTGTTTTGCGCATTTACATTTGAACGTTTTGGTTTGAACATTTAACTTATGCTTTCGCAGTATATTAAAACTTATAAACTTTGAGGTTTATTTTGAAAATTCATTTAGAGATCGTTCAGAGTAACTAATGAATTAGATTCTGGTTTGTTCATACGTCTCGTGGTAAAACCCTGCACGTGGATTTTAAGCGTGCGACAATTGCATCTTTACTCGTAACCAGAAGTTGATTTTGTCTGATTGAATGTGTAAATGAGCCGAGTTGCTCTCTCACGAGATAGGATCAATAAAAAGTTTAAAACAAGTCGTGCCTGAGAAAAAGCTCATTTAATTATCAAACCCGAGCTTCACATATCGAGCTCGAGCAGCCCAAGCGAGCTTTTTACTTATATAATTTTTATTTAATTAATTATATATATATATAATATATATTATATAAAATTATGATAAAAAATTATATATATTAATTATAAAAATATTCAAAAATAATAACTAATAATAAACAAGCCGAGCCCGAGCTTGAAAAGTACTTGAGGAGCCAAGCTCGAGCTCTCTTAAGTACTAGTTGAGATAGTGCAATACATAAAAACCCAAACCCCTTAAAAACCAATTAACACTTCAAAATTAACCTATTTCAAAATAAAAAATAAAATAAAAGTTCTACACATGCATGATTTGGCCCCGATATGAAACTAAAAAATTCACAAACAAACAATTACGATTGTCATATGTTTTGCAGACGTTCTTTTCCCCTTAGATTAAGTTTATCAATGATAATCACTGCATATTAAAAATACACTTTGTATGTTACTATCTTTTCATTCTGCTATAAATTTGTTCCAGTTCCTTCAAAGCATGTTCCAATGTGTAGTGATAATCGGTACACTTTAGTATTAGGGAAAGTATTTCACGCGCTCTCTCGCTTTCAGTATCTTTTAATCTCATTCGTGGATCCGCTAGATCATGGATATACGCTAAAGCAAGTTCGGGCGACCAATGTTCTCGTTCCATGTAATCCAAAGGAACAGGTTTTCCTGTAAGTATTTCCATCAGTAACAACCCAAGACCATTGACATCACACTGCCTTCTCTGAGATGTTTGGCCTGAAAATTAATAATATTTCAATTGCAGATTATAGCATACAAACTCTAAAGCTATAACTCAAAAAAAAAATTAAAGAGGAAATATAAAGCAGTGATAACTTACCTGCTAATGGATACTGTAATCTATACAACAACCTTGCCACATCAAAATTGACAAGCTTTGCATTAAATTTCTAGAAAAGAGTAATTGAACACAAAAAATCAGATATCAGTTGATTATATATACTAGGACAAATTGGACTTTAACAATTCATACTATAACCAATTAGACTATAACAATTCATACTAATAATTTAACTGATCACACTCCTAAATTTTACTTTTGTTGTCAAGGGTAGTCCTACTTTAATAGAAAAGTAATTTTGACTGCCTCTAAAGAAGACATGATATATGACATCAACTCTACTTGGAAGTTCTTTTCATCATTGCTATGTCGTTAGGGTAGAAGGAGGTACTCTCTGTAAGAATGAGATTGTCCGAGGTAATAAAAGTGAAATTAGAAATGCCACTACTAAAATTTCTAGTATGAATTATTATTGCAATGGGTCATAGTTTGAGGTTAATTTTATTTTCCATAATAATAATATTGAAATAAACATAGTTAATGTAATATCATGCTATAATCCCATATAAGGATCCAAAAAATGGATCAAGAACATCTTAAAGCTTACCTTATCAAACCAGATCTCATCTGTGTCTAGTATCCAATCTTTGACGATCAGTTGCTTACGTTGTAGAAAAAGTAGGCCACGAGCAACGCCTACTACAATTTTAACCCTCTTATTAAAGGGAAGTTGTGCAGTTCCTACAACCGCAATAGAACATTGCCCTATTACATCTCAATACAGTTGACAAATTAAATTTTAAGATGGACAATACATTGCTACCTACAATAAGGTCATACCATTATGCAAGTAATCTTTTAAGCTCCTCCTTTCCTCCAAGAATTCATGTACAAGGTATAATGTTTTGCCTTCCAAACAGTATCCTATCACCCTTTGAATGTTAGGATGAAGAAATTCACCCAATTCACGTACATCCATCTGCATATGATGATCCTTAGATTCGATTCAATGAAAAAAATATCTATTTAACTTAGATACAAATGCTAAAATGGAAAAGATAATATGTAGTTAGTTTACCTCGGGCCTATGGTGCAACGAAGTCACCATAATGGTCAATCTTGAACCCACCTTAGACGGGGAATATGTCTTCTTATTAACCCACCCTTTGTATATCCAACCTTGCCGGTCACTTATTGTTCTTCTCTTGAAGTTCTTTGTAGCACGTTTCAATTCATCATATGAGAATATTTTAAATTGGTGGGTGTGTATTTGCTCATAATTAGGAGGCATTTCATTGTAACTACCACCATCCTCTGCGGGCAGTGAATAGAAATCGTTGATGTATTTGCTTTCATTTGATGAGTTTTGGTCACCATGGGCTTACAAGAAAACAGAAGAAGCAAATCAATGACATTATAATTAATAAGATGCTATAAGAAACTAACAAGTAAACATTAGTGAGAATGATGAACATCTATGCAACCCCTTTCTGTCAGATTAGTTGTTGTTCTAATAATATTCCTACTGCCTTTGTATTTCAGATGAAGGAGAGAGGTGGCATGGTATCATACATTTTTAGAGCACACAGTGAGAACATGAAGCAGACAACATGCAGTGATGTTTCGATGAAAGTAAAGCATATGGATTGCTAATAACATCTTCTGTCATAGTCTTTTTTACTTATAGCACAATTTAGAACAATCACCAAAAGCAACTATAAGCAAATATGCAGAATGCAGAAAGTAGCATAAAGGTTGTACCGGAGTTTTCTTTATTTCGAAGAAAAATGTAACTTGACATCTTCCATCCAAATATCCCTGTTGGTCTTGCATAATTCTCAAACTTATCTTGTAGTGCGAGTGAAAGTTGAAGTGCTACGACTACCTCAGACATTGTAGGGCGTTCTTTCGGATCACTATGCAAACAACAGTATGCAATTTGAGCATACTCTTTCAAACTTCTAGGAGACAGTGTTCCTCTTATGTCACCAGCTGTAATTTGATCCAAGTTTCTTTCTTTAACACAGTTTTGAGCCCATCTTGCTAGACTAAAATCATCATCACCTTCAGGGAGGACTGCGTGCCTCCCAGATAGCAATTCGAACAATACAACTCCAAATGCAAAAACATCTGTCTTTCTTGTGAATTTTCCACTCATAAAGATCTCGGGATCCAGATATCCAAATGTCCCTTTAATGCCAGTGTTGACGTAAGTAGATGAGTGATTTATTGGACACAGTTTCGCCAGCCCAAAATCTGATATCTTGGCCTCCCAATCCTCATCAAGCAGAATGTTCGAGCTCTTCATGTCACGGTGTATGACACCATGCTGGGTGCCTACACCCGTGTGAAGATAGTCCAATCCGCGTGCAGCCCCTATGCCTATCCTCAATCTTTGCATCCAAGTCAAAGGAGTATCACTGTCATGCAAATGATGATAAAGTGTTCCATTAGGCATATACTCGTAAACAAGGATCATTTCTCTTCCATCTTCACAACAACCAAGCAGAGACACCAAGTGCGCATGTCTCAACTTAGAAAGCATTTCGACTTCAGCCATAAACTCAGGTGCTCCTTGATCAGACATTGAATCCAGACGTTTGATGGCAACACTCGTGCTGACGCCACTTTCATCGTCGAGTTGACCTTTGTAAACATTTCCAAAACCACCATGCCCAATCACCAATCCATCATCGAAGTTTTTCGTTGCTAATTGAATATCAGCAAGAGAGTAGTGACGGCATAGTTGCTCAGAAGCTAAGGCCATCAAAGTTTGCAGGTTAATTGGTTGGGTGTTTTGATCTATGTTAACTAAAGTTATCTGCACTTGTACTTTAGTTTTTTTTTATAAAAAATCTTCATTTATCTGGTGAAAGTCGTTAACTTTTTATAAGTTTTGACAAGTTCCTCCTAATACGGGTTGAAAATATAGGAAATGGTTTTTTATTTTTAGGTGAGTAGACGGATCCTACACATCATTGTCGAAAAGTCATTGTTCATTAATCAAATGCTCATCTAGCTAGTCTTCATTGACAAATTCAGAGTAACATAAGCAAGAACTAGACCTACTTCAATATATAAATTGAGATGTCACGGATTAAAAAATACTAAATGTTTTATAACATAGTAAAAATTAAAGCATTAATTTATACCTTTAGGAGATCACCAAAATCTTGAACTTTGCTGATACATAATATATAGTTAATTTATGTATCCATCATACTCTTAGTCTTAGTTGCAAATCACCATACTCCAATAGAATTTTGGCGATACATAATAACTAATGATACTGGGTACGCTTTGTTGGTTCAGGCCCCTCACAAACACTCACTCAAAACACACACAAACTCATGTATGTATATAAAAATGAATTTGCAGAAGAAAAAAAAGGAAAGATGAAAAACTGCTTTATTATATTAATGTGAACATTAAAGGCTTATATATAGCCATACAAAAGAACGTGGGAAATATTAAAAAATCATAAAATATTAAATCCAACTACCGAAGACTTGTTCCTTAAACAAATCTCGGTCAAACATAAACAACTTCCATTATTATTCAACTTTTAGACCTCCTACTTTTCTGGTCAACCAAGGCCAAGTAAGATGATTCATGCCCATCACTGATGACCCGTATGCTAGACCCGTGACCCGCAAACAATGACCCGTGAACGAACCCGATTAATCCAACACGCTTGTTTCATTGTTAGTATTTTACGATGGAATGTAGTTCAAAGTAACATCAACGATCATGCATTCAGAATACAAACAATTAACAAAGCTTTGATACGATCTTTATTCAGTACTTAGAAATTAAAAAAAAAGGTCTTTTAACCCGATTTACTACAAGAAATTTCTAATCTAGATTCTAACAGCATCAAGAGCAACAAGACCTTTCTGAAAGCATTCATGGTTAAAAGCAGCATAGTCTTTCACAACCTTGTACATCCCAGGCCTCTTCTCATCAACCAAAGCATCCACTGGACCGATCTCCTTGCTCGCTTCAGGTTCCGTGAACATAGCCACTGATATTCTCGCCTTCTCCTTGTTCGTGACCACCCTATGAACCGGGCTCTTGAAGATCCCATTGCTCATGATCTACAAATATACTTACAATGGATTTAAGCACTTATATATATTAACACTTGGATGACCTTTTCCAATGTTGGCCCGCCGAACCTGTCCAGCTTGGCTGGTGTGGACCACCACTCGAAGGGCTCCACTAATGAGTGGCACGAGCCCATGAGGCTCGTGTGCATATACAAGCCCTTTAGGGCTTGCAAGTGCGACGACAGGTGGGTTTAGGTGAGTTATTTTAGTTCTCTTTTTTCGGTTGATTTAAATTGCATTACGAGTTACGTATCATGTGTTTAATCAGTCACTCGTATATCATATTTGTTTTTTTTATCAAAATTATTTCATATATAGTAATTGAGTTAAACACTAAAAAATATGAAATGTTTATATTTGAAAAAACATTAATTTATATAACTTTTTGCACTGATTTATTTCTTTTACACACTAATTCATTTCATATAAATTACTTTGCTAACAAAATACTTGTTTCTGTAATAAATTATATAAACTTTTACAAATATAAGATTTGCATGTATGTTTGTAGGATTGGAGAAAAACAAGTGTTTTTAAAAGATGTATCAAAATATGATATGACAGTTGAGTAAACAAATTCTACAGTACGTTGTTTTTAGATTTTTGAATTGAAGATGTTAATGTCATAAGTTGTGTACAGAAGTTGTTGTCACATAAATTTACCTGCATTTGATCACCAAGATTGACAAAAAGGGCATCATGGATCACAGGAACCATGTACCATTTACCATCATTCAACACTTGAAGCCCTTCGACTCCCGGATCTTGCAAAAGAAGCGTGATCCCTGATCTATCCGAATGAGCTTTCAGCCCGAACACCTGATCAGGGTCGCGCATGGTGGGTACAAAATAAACCGCCCTTGCAAAACATCCCTTTCCTCAGTAAAATGTTTGGAGAAACAATCTTCTTTCAAATCTAAAGATTTCGCCATTGCCTCAAATATAACAACAGAAATTGACTTGATCTTCCTTGTGTACTCATCTATGGTTTCCCTACATAATGTATGACTCGTTGATCATTCAACGATATATCGAACAATGCAAGTTATTGATGTATTAGGATGAATAAGTTTGAAATGTTACCTAAGATTTGAAGGTTTTTCAGGCCAAAACTTCAGTTTCCTTTGATCTTCAGGAAGGATTCGAAGAAAAAGGCGATCGCACCAATCTTGAACTTGATTCTCAGCATAAGTCATGTCATTTCCATAGCCTTCAACACAACCTGTTTCTCTGAAGTACTTTGTTTTCTCTTCCAAAGGAAGCTCGAAAAACTGTTTGATCACTTGTCGAACGTTGTCGAGATATGAACCCGACAGCCCATGATTCACAGCCTGGTATAGAACATAAAAGATCATTCAATACGAGTACACAATCTCATTAAGTCGCCTATTCAAGAAAAAGTTGCAACCTTTACGACTGTTGATATTAGTGGTATTTTCAAGAACTGTAAAATCTAACAGGGATTAAGATTATGAAGGTTTTTAAGGAAATCAAGAACCGTCAACAACCTGAATGATCTCGAGTAGCTTACGGGCACCTTTGCTCATTCCACAGCTAAAAAAGACTAGTGGAGTTGCATAAACTAAGATTCTTTTTATCAATTAAAAACAAATATTCAATGAAAATTTATAATCATAAAATTTATTAATGTAATATCTTTATATTTATGATGCCCCAGGCATATAAAGATTATGTGTTATTTGTATTTTCCTTGTTGTGTTGTCATTGTCATATCTTAAAAAATTACAATAAAACATAAAGGATTTTAAAACTAGCAAAATATGAAGGATTTTAAAAATAAAACAAAAAACCTGAAAACAACCCCAGGTGGTGAGTGCTGATCTGAGTTTAGCTAGTTCAGTTTGTTGATCATCTTGTCTAGAAGACGAAAACAAACAGTCGATATCGATTATTGGCACCGCAGCTAAAGGAGGGGATGTTTCTAACGGACCAAACTTGGTCACGTAACTGATGTTGTTGTTGATGATGTATTCCGAAGGTGGTTTGTCGCCGTCCATGGCCATCTGTTGTGCGGTTTTCGCGGGGAGAGAGTCTTGTTTGGTAGCCATGGATGAATGAGGATTAATGTGAGAAAGGAGAATGAGAGATAGAAACAGGTTATATGGAAACTTATATTAGTTTGTGATCACTAGAGTTACAAACCATGATATATATATAAGGGTATGATGTTATAAGAATATGTTTTTATTAAATATATTATTTAAAGCACTTTTCAATGTGAACAATCATTTCAAAAATGTGTGATAACATGTGACCTTTAATAGAAATAGAAAAGCATTAAAAGTTATAAAATAGCTGATTGTTGTAAATTTACTTTTAGGAAAAAAAGATTTGTACCTTTTCATAAACACTTTTCATGTGAATTGCCAACGTTAGTTTTCATCTACTATGGTGTACGTACATGTTTGGTGATGTTTTAGGGTATCTAAATATAATAGACTATTTTTAAAAAACCCGTGTATTACACGTGTTGAATAAATAAAATATTAATATAATAAAACTTATGGAAAATAAAATGATATTTCAAAATATGATATGACTGAAATTACGTATAAGTAAGTACCATAAGTAATAAAACAGTGATATCAACATTTTATAACTTTATTTTTTATTTTTTAATAATATTTTGTTATAAAACAAACAGTATAAAAATATCATTTTTTAAAATATTTTATTATCATAACTCCTAAATTAAATAATTATTAGTTTTTAAATAATTTACTTTTTAAAACAATAATTTTATAATATATCGTATTTTTAACAAAGTTTGATATTTAAAAAAATATTACTTATAAAAATTTATTTATTTAGAAATAACATAAAAAAATTATTTTTCTTAATTTATAAAAAATATTATAATCTAAAAAAATATTAAATAATATTATTAGTAATTAAGGTAATTATCTAATAGGAGAGAGGCGGAAAAATTTTGATGAGGAGAATTGTGGTGCTGACACGTGTCATACCAAGTTACTCTTTTATTATAATAGATAGATTTAATGCCCGTAAAATATTAATACGGTGAATAAATTAAATTAAAATTTTAAATTATTTCTATAATTTAATTCTTTTATAAAGTAGTTATTTCATTTATTAGAATATGGAAAGTGTGAAGTAACGTACATCGAAAAAGAATTTTTTTTTTTCCTTTAGAAAATGTTTAAATGTTTTCCTTGGGAACAGAAGTATCAAATTTGTTTTATTCAAATAAAACTTTTAAGGACTAATACCATAAAAAAAAATCTATCATATTATTATGAAAAAATCTTGCAATTAAATTATATTAAAGTATCTCAACTCGTTAAAAGTGCTCCTAAAAGTAGATAAACTAATTTTTGCATTTTAAAGTTCTTGTATTTATCTAAAATAAACAAGTTAGTATAATATAAATGAAATTTAATTTTTTTTTAAAGGAGAATCATGCACACGTGTTTTGACCAATTTACAAGTTAAGAAGTCATTATTCAAATAAAGTTCAAACCACGTACATTTTGTATAATTTTAAGAACTTTACTGGACAAAATTAGTTTGGTAACTTTTTTGTGTAATTTTTACAAAATGAGGATTTAATATACCAAAAAATTAAGTTGAGATATTTTTCGGTGAACAATAAGAAAATATATTAGTTTTTTTTATAGTACTAGTTAACTTATCTTTAAGGTGTTTAAGTAAACTATTTTAAATCCATCAGAATGCATAAAAACATTACAATGAAATAAATTATTGATATAAGTTTATATCTTTTGTTTTTTTTAAAGAACACAAGCTTTTGAAAATTTTCAAAAACTCTTTTCATGTGAATGGTCGAACAAGATTGGAAAATTTATAAATAGTTTTCAATTAAGTTGGTGTTGTATTAATTATTGAAACTTTAAATTATTTTCCTAGTTTGATTATTATTTATATTATTTATTAGAATACTGTTATATTGTAATAAATGATGATTTAGAAAAGGATAATTGAATTTTATTAATCCAAATTATTAATTATTAGCTAATATTATCCTCAACTAACAATTTAACTAGTATTATTCCAGCTTTTAATTTTCTTATTAATAACAGTTTCAGTTTAACTGTTTATTAACTTTGCTAGTTTTAGACAACATATCATGTGATGTGGTTCATAATATGACTTATAACATAGTTACCTTTTAAAAATATAAATGTATTATTCAATTCTTTTTTATAAGAGATTACTTTTTGAAGTTCCTAGCGTAACATTTTTGTCGCGGGTTGAGTAATTTGGATACAAAGAGACACAAAAATTAAATGATATATTTATATTTATTATTTTAATTATGTAATACATCATGTCACATGTCACATGTCACGTCATGAGCAACGTCACGTGCCACGTGGTCAAAAGCTAAACGGAGTATTAGACGTAGCATATATATGTTTATTGTATTTGACATTAGACGTGAGTGTAGGGTGAAGATATGTAATTATGTTGCTTATATTAGTTGGGTAATGAATGAGAAGGGATCAACTTTGAGAATTATACTTACTCTATTATGGTATCAGAGCACTCTCTGATCACCCTCTCAAAAAAAACCCTAATTCTCCACAAACCCTAACTCCCCTTCTTGGCCGCCGGCCACCTTTCACCACCATCTTCTTCTTTCTAATTTCTTCAGCCGGCCACCCTACACCATCCCCTTCTATCTTTCTGCAACAACATGGCAGATAAGTCTTCATCTCCATCTACGAAGCATGAGAAGCTTCACCCCGCTCAAACAGTTTCCAATATCAAAACGCACGTACCCGTAACCCTCGATCTTAAACAAGGAAACTACATCTCATGGTCCGAAGTTTTCCAAACCCATTGTTGCGCAACCGATGTGTTGGACCACATCATTCCAACCACCGAGTCTTCTAGCACAAAAGAAACCAAATCTTCCGAAGAACAAAAGCTTTAGGCCCGTTTAGATGCGATCGTCAAACAATGGATGTACGCGACAATTACACCGGATCTGATGGAAACAATCTTGGTCAAAAACTCAACCGCTCAACAGGTGTGGGATCGTCTTCAGAGCATCTTCCAAGACAACAAAACGACACGGGCTCTATACTTACGCAACAGGTTTTCCAACACGAAACTCGATTCTTTTACTAACATTACTTCATATTGTCAGGAACTCAAGAATATTTCAGATCAATTAGCCAACGTTGACAGTCCGGTTACTAATGAACAACTTGTTCTACAAGTTTTGTCTGGGTTGAATGAGAACTATGATGGGGTTGGTATGTTTATTCAACAAATGACGCCCCTGCCCGATTTTTATGAGGTCCGTTCCAAATTAATTCTTGAAGAAACCCAAAAAAGAATCACCTTCCTTCTCAAGCCGCTGCCTTCACAGCCTCATCACCCAACCCCACTCAAAACTCTACTCCCATGCACTCCCCTGCAACCAACCGTAACCCTACCCCACCCTCGGCCCACTTCACAACTCCACAATCATATTCCACTTACACCCAAAACAATGATTCTAGGCCTTATTTTGATTACAATAATCGTGGCAGGGGTAGAGGCGGCCGAACTCGCGGTCGGGGACGTTCACGCGGTGGCTATCATTTATAGCCTCGGTGATGGGAAGGATAACCCAGAAAGACACATGGGATGGAGCGAGTTTGAAGTTTGTGGATCGTAGAGGAGGGAAGAAGAGGGTAGCAAAGGCAACCGAAGACACGAAGATAAGAATAAGAAGGATGTTTGTTGTAGAGAAGAAAAGTGGGAGTGTGGTGTTGTTTGCCTTTGCTAGGTAAAATGTTAAGAAGATAGGTGGTCATTTGTAATGCATGATGCCAGAATGAGTGAGGGAGAGAAGTGTGAGTCAGAAGGGTGCGAATAATATTGTTTATGGAACGAATTTTTCGTTCTGCTTTACCATTTTGAGATGATGTGTACGGACACGAGAAACGAAATGACATTCCATTTTGTGTACAAAAATCATGAAAGTGGCTATTATTATACTCAGTGCCATTGTCAGAGTTCTTCATGTTCCCTCTCGGTACCAACTTGCAGACATTTTCACCATAGGTCTTCCAAGATTTCTCTTCGATGATTTCACATCCAGTCTCAATGTTCGCTCTCCTCCCCTTTCGACTGAGGGGGTATATTAGACGTAGCATATATATGTTTATTGTATTTGACATTAGACGTGAGTGTAGGGTGAAGATATGTAATTATGTTGCTTATATTAGTTAGGTAATGAATGAGAAG
Organism: Flaveria linearis; assembly: GCA_024085815.1. NCBI lineage: Eukaryota > Viridiplantae > Streptophyta > Magnoliopsida > Asterales > Asteraceae > Flaveria > Flaveria linearis. Next base: position 4,809,518 of record CM044015.1, read on the forward strand.
GGATCAACTTTGAGAATTATACTTACTCTATTACGGAGTTCACGAACAGATAGAGTGAGACTGTCTAGTAATAAAATTAAAAATTAGAATTAATACTGGTCAAATTATTAGTTAATATTAATATTCAATATTTAGATTATTAAAATTTAAATTTTCATTTAGAAAATGCGGTGGGTACCTTTTTTTGCACGATCATATCGAATTGTACATTTTTAGATAAAAACCACCTTTAGTGAAATATTCATGTGAACTTTATCAAAATACTTAAAAAAACATTAAAAATATATTGAAAGTCAAACAAGTGTCCTAAAATTAAGAAAAAAGATTTTGATTTTTAAACTGTTTATATTATTTATAAGAATACCGAAAATATAATTAATATATAATATAATGATGATGCATTTAGAAAATGTCTAAAGTGGTATTCTATACAATCATCTTATCAACATTACTTGTTAAATTAAAACTTTGAAATGCTTTAAGAAACTATTCATGTAAACTCTATGAGAACAAGTAAAAAAACAATAACTTATAAAATATATAATCATCATAACTGTTATAAACAACAACCTATTTGCTAGCAATACAAAAAAAAGAATAAGAGAAAAGAAGCATTTTTTTTGTTTCATTTAATTCCATGTCAATCAAGCATCATATACATCATATGTATGAAAAATATACAACAGTTAAGATTGATGGTATATATTTATAACAATACTTCTTTTTTGTATGACTTTTAGAAAAGTGTTTTCAAATTTTGAGAATTCTTTTCATGCGAATGGTCGGAAAAGCCTTGAATTGTTTTCAATTAAGTTGTTGGATACAAATGAACTTTTTTATGACAAAAATAAAATTAAGCAATATAAGGAACAATTTGCAGCAAAGTGATTTCCGTAAGGATTCGTATTTGATTATGAGAAACATATCCTTGGGCGATGGATGCAATTAGGGCTGTAAATGAGTCGAGCCGAGCCAGGATGGGTTTGAGCTCGAGCTCGAAGCTTATCGAGCCTAGCCGAGCCGGCTCGAAAATTTTAACAAGCTCAAAACACCGGCTCGAGTTCGGCTCGTGAAAAGCTCGAGCCAGCTCGTGGCTTGTTCGAGCCGGCTTGATTTAAAAAAAAATTCACATTAATTTATATGAAAACATAAAAAATATATATTATGGCTTTTACCTTTTATTGAGTACACCGTACTTAGGTAACAAAGATCATTATTTTAAATATAAACAATTTACTATCAAATTATATATTTTTTAAATAAAATATTAAATGTTTCTAAAAAGAATTCATTTTTATTTTAAGAAAACCTTTCTAAAATCCTAATATAAAAATAATAATCATAATAATAGTAGTAGTAATAATAATATTTTTATTATACTATATAAATATATATACATATATTATATGCACCGAGTCACGAGCCAAGCCAACGAACCGAGTCACGAGCCGAGCCAACGAACCGAGCCAAGAGCCGAGCTCGAACCGAGCTAACTCTGGCTCGAGTTCGGCTCATTTAGAATTCGAGCCGAGCCGAGCCGGCTTATTTGGATACGAGCTTTTTTCGAGCCGAGCTTTTTTCGAGCTTTTCTCGAGCGAATTTCGAGCCACGAAATTTTTGTACAACCCTAGATGCAATAACCATTTATCAAGGTAATATGATAAAAGAATAGATGTGTCTAATTTTTAGTAGATTATAGTATTAAGCATCCCATGTTGTGATGACTGTTTATAATTATGTCAAGTAACACTAATGTCATATCATTATTAGCAAACGTTAACGTCAAAAAAACTCGTATTAAAAAAATTATAAAAAAGAAAACCAGACGGAAAGTAGCATCAATGTCACACACTCACACCGCCGTTAACAACCATCAACATCGGAAAAACTTGTATTAAAAAAGAAATAAAAATATATAAAACTAAATGGAAAGTAGACATAAAAGCGTTAAACCACACATGTGAAAACATAAAAATATTAAAAATAATAACGAAATCGATCTAAGACCACCCACACATTACGACAGAGCTCAATGGAGAACCAGGATTTTATCCTATGGGTTCACTACTTTTTGATGTTTGAATTTCTAACAACCTGACGTCAAGATTTTAGGGTCGGGTCGGGTCGGGTCGAATCGGATCGATGAAATATTTTATATCGTTTTTGTGTTTAATTATCCATATATATGTTACCTAATTTTTACATACTTCTCTCAACTAAATTTGTCCTAAACCTTAAATTATTATCTATAAATCATAACAATGTCAGGTATATTGATTCACAAAAACAAAAGTCTTAAATGTATTTGATACTCATGAAAAGTCTTAAAATGTATTAGAAATCATATATTCGTGAAACTAAGCTCTAAAATCATTACCTCTTCTTATTAGCTTTTCTCCCCTTAAATAAATTGATAAACTATTGAATAAATCTAATATTGACATTCCTAATATCAATCTAAAATGATAATGTTGCTACACGGAAATCAGTCGAGGGACTTACGTCCGGAAGCAGTGCGATTGGATCAGGGAAATATCATCAATACCCGGGCTATCGGAGTATCTAATCTGCAAAACAACAGAAGACACGTGAGTCTCGCCACGGGCAGAAGGGAGTTCTCCCCGTGACCAACCTCCGGCGTGAGAATAAGTATCTGAAAAAATGTTTGAGTATGAGTATAGTAAGTTAGGATAAGATTATGTGAATATGCCTGAGCTTTTCTATTTATAGTGACTTGCGTATGACAAAATTCCCCTATGTAAATCTATTTCGAGTTGTCTAGAGTTAAACATCCGGACTGGAGCTCCTAGGTCAAGGGACTTGTTTCCTTCTTGGTGTAAAGGGTTTCTAATTGACATTAATGTTGTTTGTCCCCTATAGTTGATCTGTGTTTCATTAGTTCCACATGGCCACCCTGTTGTGTCTATTTCCTACAAAGTTTGTCTTCTATTCTTTGTTGTCTTTGCTTCTGATGTAACACCCGGATATTTTCCTTGAAGCCGACGAAGGAAGAAAAAGAAATAAAGTCAAAAGTCGGGGGACTAAACTCACCAACGCGAGAAAGTTGGGTAAGTGGAGATATTTGAAAGGAGAGGGCAGCCCTTACCCTCTCCTCACACCCATATTTCAGCAAAGAAAAAAAGAGGAGAAGAATAAAGGGAGAAAAGGGAGAAAAGAAAGAAAAAGGCTTGGTTCGAGTGGGTTCGGGCTTGGAAATCATCATGTAGCGGGTCTAAACGAAGCTTTTCTTCTTGGTGTAGTTTGTGTGAGTTCTAGGACCCCTCTTTTACCCGTTTTCAACTGATTTGAGCCTGGAACACAGTGAAAACTCGTTTTATATGTGTGTGTTTGACCCATTTGTATGTGTATGCGTGTGATGTGTTTAGAGTTTGCTTTCGGGCTTGTGTGTGCTTGAATGGTGTTATGGTATGCATTCCTAAGGTTTAGGATGGTTGATTTGGGCTTAGAATGAGTTTGGATGAGCTTGGAGGTCGAAAATGGCAGATTGGATTCGGGATGAACTGCATTCTGCATCAGCTAGGGCTATGCGACCGAATGGAGGCCATACGGCCGAATGAGGTGCGATAGGGGTTCATTCGCACGATTGTGGGTCCATTCGCATGATTGGGGATTAATTCGCACGACTGGGGGCCAGTCGCATGGGGAGTCATGCGACTGAGGGCCCAGTCGCATAAGTGTTCATCCGCATTAGTTTCATCCGCATGAGGTCATTCGCACGGGTGTTCATTCGCTTGGGTGTCCATCCGCATGAGGTCCATTCGCACGACTGGGTGTTCATCCACATAAGTGTTCATCCGTATTGGTCCATTCGCATGATGTTCAGTCGCATGGAGGCCATGCGACTGAAGGGTGCCCATACGCCCAAATAGGGCTGGTGTACCCGAGGAAAAGTGTAGTTTAATTTCTGACTTTCGGGGGAAAATGCAGATGTAAGTTGTGACGTGGAAGTTCCCGTAAGTTCAAGTAAGATGATTGCTGGGATCTTAGAGGGTATGTTGGGCATGACGATGTTGCATGTTTATGCATGATGTATGTTATGTATGTATGATGATGCCCTGTGTGATGATGCTACTTTGTATGTTGATGTTCCTTATTATGATGTATGTATATCTTTCCCGTGGCTTTACGTGTTATGTTAATGAATGAAACGAAAGTATTATGTAACGTAAAGTGGAAGATAATGAAAGAGAAACATGATGAATGAATGCATGCATTAATAACAAATGAAAGTAAGAAAGGCTTGCAAGCAAATGTATGAGGAGAGCGACCTTGTTGTTACAACAGACTCAAAATGGGATCCTTGTCATTCGACCTCAGTAATCGTGGTTGTGTGCCATGAAGAGGGTAAAGCTTGACACTTAATTGACCATTTGTATAGAACCATTGTTGCATACTTTAGGTGCTGTGGCCAGAGGTGCGATGCACCGTTATAGAAGGTCTATGATAGGCCTAGGTCCAGTACCAGGAACAGAAGGGTATTGCATATAGCAATGGTACACCTAAACTTTACCTTAGGTACTGTGGCCAGAGGTGCGGTGCACCGTTATAGAAGGTCTATGATAGGCCTAGGTCCAGTACCATGAAACAGAAGGGTAAGGTTTATGGTTGATGGAAAGAAAAGAGGTAATAATGAAAGAGTAGGAATGACAAGAAAGTACTATGAATGAACAAAAGTACGATGAATTAACGAAAGTTAAAGAATAAATGATGAAGATAATAATGATATTATCTATGCGTACGTATGATGTATGATCGCATGAAAGTAAAGAAACGGTTTTAACGAAAGAAAAGTATGTTTTATTATAAAACTAGAACTCACTCAGCAACGCTGACTTTTATGTGTTTCCAGTTGGCAGGTAATGTTGCTGAGGAAGGCACGGGGCGACTACTCAACTCTTTTGGATGGCATTCTTTTGTATACTGTTTTTGCATTTTAATGCGAACAAACGATGTTTTGTAATGAGTGTCGCATTAACATGAAAAAGCATTTAAATTGAATGAAAATTTATTTCACTGTTTCTGCTGCAATGTTTATTACAGTTAATGTAATTATATGTTTTATCTGCGATGATCGACCAGTTGTAAGCGTCCCGGGAACGGGGCCTTACAAGTTGGTATCAGAGCTAAAGTTTAAGTGAAACGGGTAAATTTTCAAAATAAAACTGAAAATAGGACGGAAAGGGAAGGGATGCCAGTCTGAGTAGCTGCGTGCCATCAGGTATTTTCGTAATGTTAACCGGTATTATGTGCGCATGTTATATGGTTTAGGTGTTGCTGGTAGATTTAGATACTGATGTAGTCAGGACAGGTAATGCTCGGGGTATGAAGAGTAAAGTAAGTGGCTAATCACAACTGGCCACTGTAATTAGGGACTTACTATACTTGACATAAACCGAGTTGTTCCCTTGAATGACCGTGTTGGTATTTGAATCTTTCAGTGTGTGATAGAGGATGGCCGGTGGTAGATCATCTAAAGCCTCGCGTGGTGGGCTTGGTGCTGTATCGCGGCCGAAAAGAGGCAGGCCTAGAGTTGAGAAGGTGGTTCCTAAAGGACCGGAGACCCCTCATCCGGATGGTGGGGATGAGAGTGAAAACTTGAGGGCCTCGGTGAAAGAGGCGGTGGTTGAAGAAGTGCATCAGGTCATGCAGATAATCTTACCATCTGTGGTGACCGAGGTGATTAAGGCAGTACAGGAAGGGGAAAGACAAGAGAGGAACCGGTCCTCGGGAGGTCGGGAGCAACCGGAGACTGAGACGATTCCCTCCGATGACGAGGAGGATGAGGAAGATCCTGTGCAGGAGCCGACATGAGGCTGTAATTATAGGGCATTTCAAAGGTGTAAGCCCCCTACCTTTGATGTAAATGACACTGCTGCTGCTACTCACCGATGGGTGAGGGAAATGAAAGTTGTTCTGAATATCAGCGAGTGCCGAGAAGACCAGAAGGTGAAATTTGCTGCCCACTCGTTTGTGGACTCGGCTTTGTGTTGGCGGGAGAATATAGTCCAAGCCGAGGGTAGTCGGGCGATTGGGAGAATGAGATGGTCGGAGCTGAAGAAGTTGGTTATTGAGAAGTTCTGTCCTCACCGGGAAATGGACAAGGTTGAGAGGGAGTTCCTGCAACTGGAGGCGGGAACCATGACACATCAGCAGTACACCACGAAGTTCAACGAGATGGCACGTCTGGTGCCGGATCAGGTGACGCCTCTGTTACGAAAGATTAAGAGGTACATTCAGGGTTTGCTAGCGGATATCCGCAGGCACATGATCGTTGCCCGACCGAGCACTTTTGGGTCGGCGGTGGACTTGGCAGGGAGGTTATATGATGAGAGGACTGTAGTGGTGGTGGCTGAAGGTAGCAGGAAGGGTGGTAGTGATCGAAACTAGAGTGGGAAGAGGTTTGGTCGGGGTGATGCCTCGACGGGTAACAAGAAGGCACGGGTGGATGACCGTCGTGTGGTCACATCGGGTGCAGGTATAAAGAAGTATGGTAGGTGTGAGAGAGAGTATAGTGGTGAATGTAGGCTGGGGTCGAACGTGTGCTTCAGATGTGGGAAGGCGGGGCATATAGCCAGGGACTGTCGTATGGTCCGGTGCTTTAACTGTGGCGTTGAGGGCCACATAAGTAAGGATTTTAAGAAGCCTAGGGCTGAGGGTTCCGAGGTGAAGAAGACGGGGAGTGAAGGACCGAAGGCGAGCGCCAGGGCATTCACCATGACACAAGAGGAGGCTAGGACGGACCCTGATGTTGTGTCCGGTACGTTTCTAGTGAACCAAACTTTAACTTATGTGTTGTTCGATTCTAGTGCTAGTGAAAGTTTTATTTCTGTTTCTTTTTGTACTAAGCTGCCGGTTAGTAGTAGACGTGTTGATGCGCCCTTTGATGTAGAAACTGTCATAGGTAAGTCTACCAGGATTTCTGAGATGATAGAGGACTGTGATGTGGAACTAGAAGGTCATAAGTTTCCTGTTAGACCGTTCGTGATAACCTTAGGTGGTTTCGATTTGGTTCATGGGATGGATTGGTTAGCGAACTTCGAGGTGAACATTGTGTGTCGTAAGAAAATGATTTGTTTGACAGCGCCCGACGATAGTTCGGTGATGGTTTATGGTGATCGGGTTACTACGATTTCGAAGGTGATTTCAATGGCGGTGGCGGGGAAGTGCATGAGGCGCGGATGTAACGCTTATCTAGCTTATGTAAAGGATGTGGATACGCCAACACCACAACTGTCTGACGTACCGGTGGTGTGCGACTTTCCAGATGTGTTTCCAGAAGACTTACCAGGAGTGCCACCTGACCGAGAGATCGAGTTTCAAATTGATCTAATACCGGGTGCCCAACCTGTTGCCAAAGCACCGTATCGGTTGGCTCCGACGGAGATGAAAGAGTTGATGGAGCAATTGCAAGCAATGTTTTCAAAACCGGACCGGAAAGCGAACCGGACGGCCTAGAGGTTCACTGGTCGGACCGGTCGGACCGGTCGGACCGGATTACGAACCGGATGACGTCATAAATATTTAAAAAAATATAAAAAAATTCTAAATATTTATAAAACTACAAACACATATCATTCAAGTAAACATAGTCCAAATTAACACAATATATCATATACATACCAAAATTAACAATTTTAAACAATATATCATGTTTAAACGGTGTTCCTTAATTCAAAACAACATCCAAAATACATACCATTCAAGTAAATATAGTCCAAATTAACGAACCGGTGTTTCTTAATCCATATCCAATAATATTTTTCTATTAAAATTTAAAAAAAAAAAAACCAAAAACTGTTTCAACCCGGTTCGCCGGTTCCGGTCGGACCGGTCGACCGCGCGAACCGGCCGGTTAACCGGAAAACGGTCCAAATGCACCGAACCGAACCGGCTCCAGCACCGGTTCCCGGTCGAACCGGTCGGACCGGCCGGTCCGGTCCGGTTTCGAAATCATTGATTGCAAGAACTGCTTGATAAGGAGTTTATTAGACCGGGTATCTCTCCTTGGGGTGCTCCGTCTTATTCGTAAAGGATAAAGATGGCAGTATGAGGATATGTATAGACTACCGTGAGCTGAACAAGTTGACGGTGAAGAATCGGTACCCGTTACCGAGGATTGATGATTTGTTTGATCAGCTTCAAGGTGGCAGTTGGTTTTCAAGGATAGATCTTTAATCTGGCTATCATCAGCTAAAGGTGAAAGAGCAAGACATTCCTAAAACAGCTTTCGCACACGTTATGGTAACTACGAGTTCCTCGTTATGTCGTTCGGGTTGACCAATGCGCCAACTGGTTTTATGGACTTTATGAACCGAGTGTGTCGGTCGATGTTGGATAAATCAGTGATTGTGTTTATTGACGATATCCTGATTTATTCAAAGAGCGAGATAGAGCATGTCGGTCACACTCGGGAGGTGTTGGAGACATTGAGAAAGGAGAAGTTGCATGCTAAGTTCTCCAAATGCGCGTTTTGGTTGCGCGAAGTTCAATTCTTGGGTCACGTGGTGAATCCGGAGGGGATTATGGTGGATCCAGCAAAGGTTGAAGCGGTGATGCAATGGAAGTCTCCAAAGACGCCATCCGAGATTCGTAGTTTCTTGGGTTTGGCGGGCTACTACAGAAAATTCATCCAAGACTTTTCCAAGATCGCTTCTCCACTAACCAAGTTGACCCAGAAAGATGTGAAATTTGTATGGGGTCAAGCTCAAGAGAAGGCATTCGAAGAATTGAAGACGAGATTGACTCAAGCTCATGTTCTATCATTACCTGATGGAAGTGAAGATCTGGTGGTTTATTTTGATGATTCCTACTCGGGGTTGGGATGTGTGTTAATGCAGAGAGGAAAAGTTATAGCCTACGCATCCCGACAGTTGAAGGTTCATGAGGTTAACTATCCTACTCATGACTTGGAGCTAGCAGCTGTGGTCTTTGCACTAAAAATGTGGAGGCACTATCTCTACGGGACGAAGTGCACCATCTTCACTGATCACAAGAGCTTGAAGTACTTCTTCGAGCAGAAGGACTTGAACATGAGATAGAGAAGATGGTTGGAGCTCATAAAGGATTATGATTGTGAGATCCATTATCATCCGGGCAAATCCAACGTGGTGGCGGATGCCCTTAGCCGAAAGGAAAGACCCGAGCCGATTCGGGTGAAGGCGTACCAGCTGATCATGACCTCGAATATGATGAAGCAAGTTAAAGACTTTCAAGATGAGGCATTAAAAAAAGATCATCTTAACTCTGAAAGAGTGAGAGGTCTGGTCGAGGAGTTGGGTGAAAACACATTTGGTGTTAGAACCCGGTTTGGACGAATGTGAATTCCTCGTCTCGGGGATATACGGGTGAAGATTATGGATGAAGCTTATAAGACTCGATACTCTATTAATCCCGGTACTACAAAGATGTACCAAAACATGAAGAAAGATTACTGGTGGCTGAGTATGAAGTGTGACGTAGTGGAGTATGTGAGTAAGTGCCTTACTTGCTTGCAAGTGAAGGCCGAGCATCAAAAGCCATACGGGAAGATCCAACCTTTGGATATACCGGAATGGAAGTGGGAGCACGTCACCATGGATTTCATTACGAAGCTACCGCGTACTCCGAAAGGGTATGATGCTATATGGGTGATTGTTGACCGCTTGACGAAGAGTGCTCACTTCCTACCGATCCACGAGACATATTCATCTGAGAGGTTGGCTGATCTGTTCATCAAGGAAATTGTAACTCGTCATGGTGTGCCGGTGTCTATTGTGTCCGATCATGACACCCGGTTTACATCCAAATTCTGGAAGAAATTCAATGACGTCATGGGGACGAGGTTACATATTAGTATGACTTATCATCCTCAGACTGATGGTCAGTCAGAAAGGACCATTCAGACATTGGAGGACATGCTACGGGCATGTGTGATTGATTTTGGGGGAAGTTGGGATGACCACTTACCGTTAGCTGAATTCTCATAAAACAACAGCTATCATGCCAGCATTGGTATGCCACCTTATGAGATGCAATACGGCAGAAGATGCAGAACACCCGTTTGTTGGGGTGATATTGGTCATAAAGAGTTAGGGAGCATCGAGGTGATCGAGGCTACAGCTGAAAAGCTTGAAAGGATCAAAGCCTTCATGAAGGCAGCCAAAGATAGACAGAAGTCGTATGCTGATAAACGACGCAGACCAATTGAGTTCCAGGTGGGTGACCGGGTTATGTTGAAGGTCTCACCTTGAAAGGGTATCATTCGTTTCTGAAAGTGGTGTAAGTTGAACCCGAGATACATAGGCCCTTTCCGAATCATTGCTCGAGTAGGAGAGGTGACCTATAGATTGGAGTTACCAGATGAGTTAAGTGAAATTCACCCGACATTCCACGTATCTCATCTAAGGAAGTGTTTAGCAGATGAAGATATGATTGTTCCACTGGAGGATATCGAAGTAGACGAACGGCTCAATTATGTGGAGCAACCAGTGGCAATCATCGATCGAAAAGAGAAGAGGCTGAGAAATAAAGTGGTTCCTCGTGTGCGTGTACAGTGGAAGCACAGGAAGGGTTCCGAGTCAACGTGGGAGACCAAAGAAGAAATGAGACATCATTACCCATGTTTGTTCGAGGAATAACAGGTTTCGGGGATGAAACCTATATAAAGGGGGTGGACTTGTAACACCCGGATATTTTCCTTGAAGGCGACGAAGGAAGAAAAAGAAATAAAGTCCAAAGTCTGGAGACCAAACTCGCCAACACAAGAAAGTTGGGTAAGTGGAGATATTTGAAGGGAGAGGGCAGCCCTTACCCTCTCCCCACACCCATATTTCAGCAAAGAAAAAAAGAGGAGAAGAAGAAAGGGAGAAAAGAGAGAAAAAAGCTTGGTTCGAGTGGGTTCGGGCTTGGAAATCGTGGTGTAGCGGGTCTAAATGAAACTCTTCTTCTTGGTGTAGTATGTGTGAGTTCTAGGACCCCTCTTTTACCCGTTTTCAACCTATTTGGGTCTGGAACACATAGTGAAAACCCGTTTTGTATGTGTGTGTTTGACCCATTTGTATGTGTTTGCGTGTGATGCATTTGGAGTTTTTTTTCGGGCTTGTATGTGCTTGAATGGTGTTGTGGTATGCATTCCTAAGAGTTTGGATGAGCTTGAAGATCAAAAATGGCAGATTGGATTCAGGATGAACTGCATTCTACATCAGCTAGGGCTATGCAACCGAATGGAGGCCATACGGTCGAATGAGGTGTGATTGGGGTTCATTAGCACGATTGAGGGTCCATTCACACGATTGGGGTTCATTCGCACGACTGGGGGCCAGTCGCATGGGGAGTCATGCGACTGAGGGCCCAGTCGCATAAGTGTTCATCCGCATTAGTTTCATCCGCATGAGGTCATTCGCACGGGTGTTCATTCGCTTGGGTGTCCATCCGCATGAGGTCCATTCGCACGACTGGGTGTTCATCCGCATAAGTGTTCATCCGCATTGGTCCATTTGCATGATGTTCAGGAGCATAGAGGCCATGCGACTGAAGGGTGCCCATACACCCAAATAGGGCTGGTGTACCCGAGGAAAAACGTAGCTTAGTTTCTGACTTTCGGGGAAAAGTGCAGATATAAGTTGTGACGTGGAAGTTCCCGTAAGTTCAAGTAAGATGATTGTTGGGATTTTAGAGGGTATGTTGGGCATGACGATGTTGCATGTTTATGCATGATGTATGTTATGTATGTATGATGATGCCTTGTATGATGATACTACTGTGTATGTTGATGTTCCTTATTATGATGTATGTATATCTTTCCCGTGGCTTTACGTGTATGTTAATGAATGAAACGAATGTATTATGTAACGTAAAGTGGAAGATAATGAAAGAGGAACATGATGAATGAATGCATGCATTAATAATGAATGAAAGTAAGAAAGGCTTGTAAGCAAATGTATGAGGTGAGCGACCTTGTTGTTGCAACAGACTCGAAATGGGATCCTTGTCATTCGACCTCAGTAATCGTGGTTGTATGCCATGAAGAGGGTAAAGCTTGACACTTGATTGACCATTTTTATAGAACCATTGTTGCATACCTTAAGTGATATGGCCAGAGGTGCGGTGCACCATTATAGAAGGTCTATGATAGGCCTAGGTCCAGCACCAGGAACAGAAGGGTATTGCATATGGCAATGGTACACCTAAACTTTACCTTCGCTACTGTGGCCAGAGGTGCAGTGCACCGTTATAGAAGGTCTATGATAGGCCTAGGTCCAGTACCACGAAACCGAAGGGTAAGGTTTATGGTTGATGGAAAGAAAAGAGGTAATGATGAAAGAGAAAGTACGATGAATGAACGAAAGTTAAAGAATGAATGATGAAGATAATAATGATATTATCTATGCGTACGTATGATGTATGATCGCATGAAAGTAAAGAAACGGTTTTAACGAAAGAAAAGTATGTTTTATTATAAAACTAGAACTCATTCAGCAACGTTGACTTTTATGTGTTTTCAGTTGGCAGGTAATGTTGCTGAGGATGGCACGGGGTGACTACTTAGCTCTTTTGGATGGCATTCTTTTGTATACTGTTTTTGCATTGTAATGCAAACAAATGATGTTTTGTAATGAGTGTCGTATTAACATGCAAAAGCATTTAAATTGAATGAAAAATTATTTCACTGTTTCCGCTGCAATGTTTATTACAGTTAATGTAATTATATGTTTTATGTGCGATGATCGACCAGCTGTAAGCGTCCCGGGAACGGGGCCTTACATCTGGTTATGTCCCTGAAGCAGCCAATAACCTTCTCTCCGTACTTATCAGATTCCTCTATCCCTTGATGTTAATTTCTTTGGGGACCTCCTTAAGTATTAAAGTATCCATTTCGTTTATAACCCTAAGTGTTTGGGCCGCGGCTTAGGTTCATCCAATACCCGCCACTCGTGAGTCGCGGCCGCGGATGTCGAGCCCTTGCCGCTGGTGGGCCGCGTCTGGGCTTGTCCAGCCTTGCCCCTGCTGGGCTGCGACTTGAAGTTCAAAAATATGCTATAGTCGTGCCGCAGCTGGGCTTGCCCAGTTTTGCCCCTGCTGGGCCGCGGCTTGAAGTTAAGGATTGTGCAAGTGCTGGGCCGCGACTGGGCTTGTCCGGTTTCGCCCCTGCTGGGCCGGGCTGGAACTCCAGCGATGTTGCTAATGCTGTGCCGCGACTGATTGACCGAGGCTGCCCCCTATACGGGCCGTGGCTTCGTGCACTCAAGGTCATCCGATCGAGGTTATCCGGCTTCGTATAGCTGTGTTGGTTTTATCCTTGTCCCGGTCGGGTGATACCCCATCAGATAAGTTGTTGAAATGAGTTCTAAACACTCTTAAGTTCTATGTACCCTTTTATCATGCAAAATTTATCCATACATCTAGAAGAAAAAAATATTTATTTGGTGTAGAAAAGAATCACGTATGAACAAGTCTTTACATTCTTGTGTTGCATAATATGCTTAAAATCTAATCATGCTAATTATTCCACATAAAGCTGAGGGAAAAAAAAGTTTCACACTTAGATATGGATTAAAAAAACACATCACGAATTACAGTTTTACAATCACATATATTCAATTTTAAGGTTACAAATTTTAGTGTTTTAAAATCAAATTCTAAGGTACAATTAACAAGTCAAAACGGTGAGGTAGAAAAAAAAACCCAAGTCTAACAAAGATTATAAAAAGAACAAAAAACACAAGGAACAAGACTTGAACATCTCGTAAATTGTTTAGAGACAAAATGTCTTTACCACTCCAACCAAATATATTCTTTTCACCCCAACCAAATATCTTTCTTTCTTTCTTTTTATTCTAATCATACATGGGGTCATTGGTAAAAAAAAAGGATCAGGGTCAATAGAAACTTTTCTATTATATGTTCTATATAAGTTTTAGGGGGTGTTTGGGATTCCTTTTATAAGTCCTTTTTAACTTATTGATTTGTTAAATAAGTTAATAAGTTAGTATGGAGTGACTTATTAACTTATTTCCCTCACAATCATCAGATTACCAAACACTATAAAATGACTTTTTAACTTTTCAAAAGTTAATAAGTTAAAAAGCAAGTAAAAAAAGCACTCCCAAACACCCACTTAGAAACTGCTGGGGTCACTTGACGCCTCCTTCTTTTACTGCTTCCGCCGCTGACACAATGATTTCGAAACCGGACCGGACCGGCCGGTCCGACCGGACCGGCCGGTCCGACCGGTTCGACCGGGAACCGGTGATGAAGCCGGTTCGGTTCGGTGGTTTTGGACCGTTTTCGGTTGAACCGGCCGGTTCGTGCGGTCGACCGGTCCGACCGGAACCGGCGAACCTGGTTGAACCGGTTTTTGGAATTTTTTTAACCCGTATCAAACCACAACCACCGAAATAAATGTCGATAGAGAAGCATACCGCACTAGGATGCACGATCTCGCTCATAGTCGTCGGGGATGTCTCGGTCGTTCCAGGTCAAGCTTGCGATCGGGCGGGTTTCTCTAACTGTGACGTCGTGAACCAAAGGTCGTACGGAGGGGGTTAGCCGTCGACTTGATGGTTGTCGAGTGGAGGAGATGGGGCTGCCGTGAGGGATGGCTGTTGAGTGGAGGAGATGAGAGGTAGTTAGGTTGGAGGGCTGCAAAGGTTTAGGGTTACGGGAGAATGAAGTTCATCGGTTGGGAGGTTTTTATTTTGCAAGGTTTCTGAATTATTTTACCCTTTAGTCCCTTACTTTAGCATTATTGGCATTTAATTTTAATAGAAAAATATTATTGGATATGGATTAAGGAACACTGGTTCATTAATTTGGATTATATTTACTTGAATGCTATGTATTTTGGATGTTGTTTTGGATTAAGGAACACCGGTTCGTTAATATAAATATTTGGAATTTTTTTATATTTTTTTAAATATTTATGACGTCATCCGGTTCGTAATCCGGTCCGACCGGTCCGACCGGTGAACCTCTAGGCCGTCCGGTTCGCTTTCCGGTCCGGTTTTGAAAACATTGGCTGACAGGGTTATTAAATGAAAAAAGATAGGTGTAACAACGTTGAACCATACACGCATGTTACGACGTGTAACTTTCAAAATTTAGACCGTAATATAAAATGAAATTCTATAAAAGATGAAAAGTATAGGGAAATAAAATTGAAAGCGAATATTGTAAGGTTAAATTGTAAAAGATGTAAAAGTATCTGGTTTAAAATTATAAATAAAAGAATTAGATGGTTGTACTATATGCATAAAAATATATACATTTAAGTTAGTAGTTAGAAAATATATAATTAAATATCTTGACTCATTTGATAATGAAATTTATATGAAATCTTAAAAGGAAATAAATTGTTAAACTCATATAAAGTTCTCAAGAACGTTATGATTGACTTATTGTTGACTTATTGTTATATATAAAATCATATTCAAAATACTTAATGATTGTAATAAAAAGGATTAAAAGTGTTTGACATTAAGAGTTATTCTTACGAAAATTACACAAAAAAGAAGGGTACCCGTCATTGTGGTTGGCGGGTTTTGTCAATGTTTCACAGGTTCACAGGTTCCGCAGAACATGCCATTAGGATAGATGGGTAGTGCATATGGGACAGAACCGGTACAGAACTCGCCTTTGGGATCGGCGGGTACTACAAGAACCCGTAATTGGCAATGGCGGGTAGTACAATGGGCAACCCACAACCACACAATTTACTTACCAACCCCACATTAAACTAATCCACATATTTTACCAACCAAAAATTCTCATTAAATTTGATTTCAAGCAGAAGAATCGGTTACAAACATATTTCAATTCTTCCTTTATAAATTTCATTCAATCCATATTAACACATATTCTTTATATACCTGCATTATTAAAAAATTTACAAAATGAGTTGGCTAATTACACTGGGTCCTATTAACAATGAGTTATTATTCTTGGGTGGTGAGCATAGAGCAGCTCACTATTTTTAAAATCCACCAAGTGATGCTGGTATATTTAGAGCTAGAAGGGGTGATAAGAATTTTTAGAAACACATTACTGAAAAGCCTATCCCGCATAATGCCATACGCCACCTAGGGTTGGCAGGTTTCGGAGGTATTATCGACTGTGGATATCGTAAACTTGATTGTGGTCTCATTACTGCTTTGGTAGAGTGATGGCGGTCGGAGACGCATACTTTTCACTTACCTATTAGAGAGTGCACGGTCACCCTTCAAGATGTCCAGGTATTATGGGGTTTAAGGGTTGATGGTGATGTTATTTCTGGCACTAATGAGTTGATGAATAAAAGTGAGATTTTAATGTGGTTTGAACAATTTACTGGTTATTCTCTTAATTCACACGCGGTGGAAGGTAACTAAATTAATTTGGCTGCTCTTCTAAATGAAATAAGAAAAGACTTTCCTCATGATGCCACCGAAGAGTAATGTGTAAAGCGTGCTAGATTAATTATATTTTACTTAATTGGGACATGGCTAGTCGTTATATGGAGTTTGCACATGTTGATCACGTAGGCTATCTACCTACACATATGATGCAAAATCCAATTGAGATTCAACTTCCACCTGTCCCGCAATGTTTATGTAGAGGATGAGGGAGGGTTGGTGGTCAGGCTGTTGAAGAAAATAAGAGACAGTAGAATATGGGAGGGTAAGACTTTCACGGAGGGAATCAGTTTGAATCATCATATTTAAGCTTTCCATACCAACAATTTAGCGACATGGGTAACCCAGATTTTTTTATGGTGGAACATCAAACACCCAGTTTGAAATGGGTACCCAAATTATAAGGAAGGAGATACATCAAATACTTACGCGTCCCCTCAAACCAATTTTTTAAACCCGTTTCAACAGTCTGAGCCATTACCATATATCCCTCAGTTTCAACACACGTTTCCAGATGTTGCGCGGTTTTCAAATGCATCACCGTGTCCGTTTGACCTAAATGAGTTAATTGACGAAGATTCTGATGCTCCTATTCCTACCCAACATACACAAATGTAATATAAATTAATGAAAAAAAGATATAGAATGTTTTGTTATTTTTATCTATTGTTTATTTTAGTAATTATGTTTTGATTTATAAACAACCAACAAATAAAAACATAAAAGCATGATTTTATTAATACTAAAACACAAATACAAAATTATTATTTCCAACGATAATCTTCATTTGAGTATTCTGAATCCGATGAGTGTTCCCCTGGATAAGGATTAAAGTTGTGTGTTATTTCTACTTGTTTTCCAGGAATGTTATAAACATAAGCACTTTTCAATACTTCCGGGTCTTGAAAAAATACTGATACTCTATTTTATCACCGAAACGGAAACAGTTCTCACCGAAATGAATACTTATCAAACCTTTGTTAGCAGTTGAAGCAGAAGAATCGTTGACAATGGTAGAAGATGAAGAGTTTTTGGTGTTGAATGAATAAGATGAAGATGAATCCATAATATTGGATGAAGAGTTTTGATATGAAAATAAAGAAAAGAGTGAAGAGAAATGAGTTAAAAGATGTGATATATATATATATAGGAGGATTTGAGGTGATATGAAAACATACAACTTTATTAACTTCAATAAAAATACACACAATAGTAGTTAAAAAACATAAAGCAGAAAATCATAGATGCGAGTTAGGACACGTATTCATGTTGTGACCCGTCTGTCTACATATTGAACATCTACGTATAAAATGTTCATCTGGATGACAACAAACATCCATTTCGTTATGTATCCTACGGGTGCATCGCCTACCTCGTTTCATGGTAATCTTTGATGGATCTCCTCTAATCCTCCAACCTGAGTCCGTTCAATAATCAGGGTGACGAAGCGGGTGAAAATTCTTATTATATTGTTCCTGATAAACTGCAATAGTATATACCTGGTGCACAGTAGTAAGAGGAGATAAAGCTCTCCATCGACATACCATAATTGCATGTGAGCATGGGAATCTTTGTATTTGCCACTTACCACATGTACATGTTCTTTCTGTGAATTCCACAATATAATCATTTCCACCCACTTCATTTGTATGTAGCTTTGACATAACCCTGTACCTTGCCTCTCTATAATCAAACTCCGTTATCACATGTTCCTGTGAAGTGATATCACGACCATGAAACAAAGGCCACATGCGAGGGGGTAACGGTGTGTTGTAAGTTGTTGCAATCTCGTTGTGGATTTCGAATTGCTCAACGGTTTTCTCAAACGTTCAATTAATGATAGCCTTTATTGGCAAAAATCTTACCCCTCGTAACGTGTTGTTAAAACTTTCAGAAATGTTTGTCGTTAGGTTACTCCACCGACGTTGGTTTTTATCATGTAGAAGCGTCCACCTTCTTTCTTTAATGGCTTTTAAATAATTCCACGCTTCCGGATTGACCCTTTCCATTTGACTAACAAAGTAGTCATACTTCCTTTGTTGGGTGGCACTGCCGATTAGCCAACAAACTTTTTTCAAACTGGAAACCTTAAACTTATGCATAAAGTTGCTACAAACGTGTCGGAGATAAAAACGATGAACCGTGTGGGATTTCAGGTCTTCAAGGGAGTTCATTGCGTTCATGCTTCCTTTGTGTCTATCGGAGATAACACACAACTTTTTCCCCGTACCCATAAGGTTATGAGTAACTCCAATATGAGACCAAAACTGCTACAAAAACCAACTCTAACTTTCAGTTGTCTCTTCATCCACAATTGCATATGCTACCGGTACTACGTAGTTGTTTGCATTTTTGGTAACAACAATCAACATTTTAGCACGGTAGGATCCTTTCAAGAAGGTCCCATCCACATATATAACAGAATGACAATGCTTGAATGTCTTGATTATCGGACCAAATGCCAAAAAAAAAAACGTATAGCATTGTGAAGAACTGGCTGCATCATGTAACCATTCCACGATAGTATGGTTCTTTTCTTGTAGTGCGTTGATGTACTTAGGTAATTCTTCAAAATTATTATCCCAAGTACCGTAAATATTATTAATAGCAGCTTTTCAAGCACGCCACGCCTTGTTATATGATACGTCAACATTGAGGGTCTCTTTTATATGTGCTTGAATTTGTTTGACGGAAAAAGTAACATCTTGGCGAATAAAGTGGATGATTCGAGTTACAATATTTTGCGATTTCAACCCTTTGTTATTGTTGCCAACGACACTACCAAGCAGTTATGTGTATTCACCCATCTTGAATTTCGCCACATGGTATGATGGGTCAGTTTAGTAGCATACACAAACCAACTACATAGAGGATCAGTGGGAACATCACTTTTGTACTTAGGGTTGGTGGTGTAGCATTTTGCTCTATAAGTTATAGCTTTACTTTCAACCACAAAAGGTTCCCTATTACATGTAACATTCCATAGTTGCACCGCATACTTGAGTTCAGCTTTTGATCTAAAATACATACCAACACGAATTTCTTTTGAATCCGCATTCCATATATCCATATGGTCTTCATCATCAAAATCAGCAGCTTCATAACCCGTAATTGTTGCGGATCTTCAGAATAGTTCACGTCCTCGTAGGATACTGCTGCATTATACACAGAATTGTTGTGGTCTGCAATTCCATACACGTCTTCATCGTCAGTTGATTCATCACGCGATGGAACCGATTCTGTATCTTGCGACATATCATCATCCGAGTTATCAAACCCTCCGTTGTTATCGTCATTGACATCAACATTTGATTGCTGAGTTGTAAAATATTCTGGGTTGAAGTTGCATGACAGACCGACTTGATGATCCGTAGAAGTTACATTGCCTTGATACGTTGTAATTGATTGTTGGACAGATGGTATTCGCTGGAAAATAACATGAATATTTCCAAGGAAATTTTTAATATTATCTGCTAAATGATATAATATCTCAAGACTGCATTGTTAAAAATTTATGAAGTTTGAGAAAACACACCATACGTGTAAAATAATTTGAATTTCAAATTATAATACTCTCTTTCAACGTGAAGATGACCGTAAATGAAATCAACAAATGCTATGTATGACATTCTTTCGTGAAGAACAACAGTGGTACTTCGGGTTGAAGCATCGCATATAATATTTCCATTCATAAAGTTAGGTTTTATAATGAACTCAATTGAAAAATATAAAGGTGATTAAAGGAAGGTGATTAAACGTGGTAGGTGGTGTTGAGCGGATGAAATGTGATGAAAACTGAATATATATATAAGGGTGATTAAACGTGGTAGTTGGTGTTGTGCGGATGAAATGTGAATGAAAAATGAAGTAAATGCGTACGTTGGTAAGTAAATCGAGTGGGTGTAATTTAAAGTGGTCCAAAACTCGCCCACCACAATGGCGGGTTCTGGATGTTTTGTACTATTGTGTACTACCCGCCAATGCCAATGGCGGGTTCTTGTACTACCCGCCGGTCCCAAAGGCGGGTTCTGTCCCATTCTGTACCCGTATGTACTACCCGCCGATCCCAATGACGGGTTCTGCGGAACCCGTGAAACATTTGCAGAACCCGCCAACCACAATGGCGGGTGTCTTTTTTTTTTTTAATTTTCCCAAGAGAAACCTTTAATGTCATCAACCTTTGAAAAACTAACCTATTTTCAAAAACAATTCAATAAAAAGTCATGAAATACTTTTGGGAAGACTATATCTTATCTCAAATTACAAATTAAACATTATGAAAATGAAATCTTTCTGTGTTTATGATATCTTAATAAACTATGTACAAAACGATAGGAACGAAATGAATTGTTAACGAAAACTTTAAATATGATTCGTGTTAAAATTAAAATGTGTGTCAAACTTCAAAAGAGTACACACATATTAATAATTGGTCAAAATGGAAAGAAGATTATAAGGATTATAAATGTATGAAATAATAATATTAAACTTCGATAAATATATTATATGTATTTAACAAGTTCTATATCGCAATAGGTTGAATATGTGTTGTAATCATTTTATTGAAATGGGTGTTTATTTGAAAAATGAAAAAAAAAATACAATATAATTAGTTCATTCAATTTTAGCAATTAAAATTGTTTTGCAAATATAAAATATGTGTTGATATTTATATCTCTTGAAAATATCAAAAATAATTCAAATATCACTAAAAAATCTTAAATAAAAGACGGTGTACCAATTTTATAACCAAATATGTAGATCAATAATGATGCTTTTTTTTCTATCAAATTACACCCACATGATGTTTGTAACATTTGTATTAGAGACAAAGTTCAACCTCTAAGAGGCTGTTTGAGTTGCTTTTTTTAAACTCCTTTTGATTTTTGGAGGGGTGAAAAGACCAAAATACCCCTTCAAAAATCATCAGAAGTTAAAAATTTTAACTTCTGGTGATTTTTGGAGAGACGTTTTGATCTTTTCACCCCTCCAAAAGTCAAAAGAAATTTAAAAAAAGCAATCCCAAACAGCCCTTAAGTATCTTAAAAGTATGTCGGATCATTAGATATAGAAAATCATATACCTTTATCATCTTCTATTGAAAATACAAAATTTTAGTCAAGAAGTTCTAGAGTTGAGGAGCTGCTCCATTATTGTTTCTTGATGGATACGTATTACTAAATAAATCATTACTTTCAACTCATTGGTAAAGTATAGCCCTTGTCAAGTAAAGAGATCGAAATGATGTAAAAAAAATTATTTCTATAGTATTTAAGTACAAAAATTGAGATTATTATTTGCTAACCCATCAAAACAAGTTCGACCAACCTTGAATATTAGTGTATGCAACATAACACGCTCATGAATCTTGTGATATTTATTTACAAGAGAAGACACTAGAAGTCTTATATAAAGATACTACAACATTGCTTACCCCGTATAAAAAAATTGTATATTAAAAGATCAAGCGACAATCATATATATCGTCAAACATATCAAATGACAATTTACTATTTTCTTTTGTTAAATTGATATTCAAAGAAGAGTTTTATAAACGCATATACATATTGTTATAAATATCATCTGGTAGCTTTACCAATTCTCATCAACATTATTCTATTGCTGCTCACGTGCGCGGGCATCTCCGATCGAAAAGAAATCAGTGGGGCCATGCCGGTACGACTGAATATGCGTTTGAAGTCAAATCAAAGAACTCCCGTTCTGCTCCTGAGTGAGTCTCCTCGAAAGGTCTTTCCAGTGACCGAGTTCAGACCCTGTGTGGCTCTGTATAAGCCATTGTGACCAGGATATGTTGCATGTTTGTTTAGAGAGAGGCGGACGGAGAAACACGAACTGCCGCCACCTATCTCCAGTCGATGACCGCCGCATGCTTCCGCCCTGCCGTTGTTGTTCACGGTGGCAAAGGCGACGATTGTGCTGACGGTTGGGTTGCTTGGATCTCTGTATCACCGATTTTGACTGTTGCGGTGGCGATGGAGCTTGTTGCCGCTCTGCCTCCCCTATGTGGTTGAGGTGAAGCAGGTGTCGGTCTTCTAGCCATTGACGGTGCTATGGTGGTCGTGCCACCGCCTCTGTTGCTCCCTCATCTCTATGTCTCTCCGATACCCTTTTAGGGTTCCACCGCCTCTGTTGCTCCCTCATCTCTATGTCTCTCTGATACCCTTTTAGGGTTTATAGATTTCTCTATATTGTGGTGTTTTGCCTATTGGCTGTTAGTGTTCTTGATTGGGGCTCTTTGCATGGCCGATGGTTGTGACCTATCGTTGAACCCTGGCCATCGTCGGCTGGAGTTGTCGTGTATGTTGCTATGTCTTATATATGGACCTCTGTACTCTCCAGTCAACCCGCTCGGCCATTGCTACTGGATTTGTGTACAGAGTGGTTTTCCCTGCTCTGTTTTGCAAACCCTAGGTGATAATGGTTGGCCGACAGTGTTTTTGATTTGCTGCGTGTGTCGATTTGGTTTAGGATGCAGATGTTATTGGGTTTGGCATGCCTTTGTTCTGTGCACTTTTTATGATTATACAAACGCCGTGTGTGGCTGTCTGAATCAAGTGTGGTTGTATTTCTGTTGTGGCGAGCAGCTTATGATAATGTTTTGGGATTATTTTCAATTTATGCTTGAATGTGATACTTATTGGGGTGTCTTTGGCTTCCATAAGTTGGATAGCACTCAGTTTGTTCATTGACTATGATGATCCAACCATAAACAGACTGTTATCATAGCGTGGCAACCATGTGTTAATGGTTTGTAGCTAGAGGTGGTGGTCGGGTTTGAGCAAGCCTTTGTACACGGTTGTAATGTTTAGTGTTGGCTTCGATTTGGCTATGATGATCCCACAAAAAACATGTTGTTGTTCTGGCGTGGCGACCACGTGTAGATGGTTTGCAGCCTGTGACGATGACCGGGTCTGAGCCAAACCAATGTTACATCATCTTATTTTGTTTGGCTTCGATTTGGCTATGATGATCTCACAAAAAACATGTTGTTGTTCTGGCGTGACGACCACGTGTAGATGGTTTGCAGCCTGTGACGATGACCGGGTCTGAGCCAAACCAATGTTACATCGTCTTATTTTGTTACCCTACGATGACTGGGTCTGAGCCAAACCAATGTTACATCATCTTATTTTGTTACCCTGTATGTTTAAAGAAAAGTGAAACTAACAGTGGGTTTTATTATGCTTTGATTTTATTGTTTTGTGGTTGCTAATAGGATGACTATGATGATTGTGAGGAAAAAATTTGTTGTATTGGCGTGGCAAACATGTTTGGTTTGCAGTCACAACGAGAACGCGAATCTGAGCCAAAAGTTGAAACTACCACGTTTTTGTATTTGATTTATAGCACTCGCGCAACGCGCGAGGATGTATCCTCCTAGTTGTATTAACCAATAAACCTTATACCTATGAGTCATGTCTAAAAATAGTCAATGAAACGATAAAACTTCTCTTTATTTTGTCCTATTTTTTTAACGACAAATCTACTTTACTTTTAAGTTACATTAATATAAATCATGTCTGAGTTTGAATCCAGTGGGTTAATCCCACATTGTGTCCTATGTGTTTTTTCTTGGTTATTATGCTATCAAATACCTACTTTATGTTAAGAGTATTGTCTTACAACATATATGAATGTTCTAATAGTTTCTTATAAAGATAAAAAGTTATAACACATAACACCCGCTCAACAACAACCGATCCTCTATCAAAAAGGTTTGCAGCTGAACGCTATCAAAGTGTACGGGAAAATATATTTCATTCTATGTGATTGAGGTTCAAGTCTTACAATAAAAATTAAAAAACGTATAGATTTAAGAGTAAAACGAGAACGCGTGTAGCGGTCTATGGTTTCACAAAATAAACAATCATCTTGAAATATTATTGACACAAACACTCCAATTAAACCGGGGCCGCAAACAAGCTCTCTCGTGGCTCCATTTGGTCCTCTCTTCAAGTAGCCTTCTTCCTTTCTTCTTCTTCACATAATCAAACACATCTATTAAAGTATAAAAACCCTTTGATTACTTCAATTACTCTCAAAAGATTTCAGATTTCGCCTCAAGAAAATGGCGAAACTAATCGCATATACAACAGACACCACTTTATCTTGTCTTCAACACCACAAGTTCAATCATCACTCCAAGAATCGGTTCTTAAAACCATCATCATCATCACCATCGTTACTGAATTCTCGTAGTGGGATTTCAAGGGTTTCTTGTAGCATCAGGGAGAAAGAAAATATTGCGGAAAACGAGAGGATTGCTCCGATTGTTACTGGATTAAGGGTCGATGATGAATTGGGGGAGAAATCTGGAAGTGGGTTTGAGAAATTAGGGTTTGAGAAATTGAATTGGCCCCCGTGGAAGAATGTGCCCCAAAGATATAAACTTATTGGGACTACTTCACTTGCTTTTGTTATTTGTAATATGGATAAGGTAAAGTTAATCATTTGTATTATTTTGATTTAAGTTTTGTTAGTGATCATTTGAAATCTTGTAGATATCAGAAGGAACTCTGTAGGAATCTGATTAATTGCAGTATGCTACCAGTTTATTGTTACCATTTTTTTTTCTGTTTAGCAGACACTCTTGGTGATTTTGATTGTCGTGTTACTAAATTGGGATAATCAAACAAAAAGGTGTAATTTTTGTAGGTGAACTTGAGTATTGCCATTATTCCAATGTCACATGAATTCGGATGGAGTTCATCAGTAGCAGGATTAGTGCAGTCGTCATTCTTTTGGGGGTATGCGTTGAGTCAGTTGCCTGGTGGTTGGCTTTCGAAAATATTTGGTGGGAGGTTAGTATTTTGAAGGAAGTAGTTTTTATAATGTATTGTTCTTCTTTCACATTATATATCTAATTGGATGTTCATGTACTGTGCGAAGTACTATTTTTTAGAATTTTTTATGTTGATCAATTGTGCAAAGTATTATTATTGTTTATTGGCTTATATTTTGTATATGACTTCATGCAGATTAATTCTTCAGTTTGGTGTTCTGGTATGGTCACTTGCCACAGCAATCGTTCCTCTTGTTGCTGGTTTTATGCCTGGACTTGTTGTTTCAAGGATTCTTGTATGTTTCCTTTTTCCTTTATTCCCTGAATTTTTTTCATGCAAACTTGATTGGTAAAAGCATCTTAAAAATCTTGAGAAATTTACCTTTTTTATGTACTACTGGTCTATTCCATTAAACCATTAGGTTCCAACTTCATCTAGGCTTTGAATAGGAATTAGTTCCCCTAAATACCCTTGTTTACACTTTACAGAATACCCTTATAGTAATTTGATCAGGCCTCAGGGCAGTAATTTCCTTCTACTCGTGCACATAAATGATTCACATGAATGTTAGCACATTTATTCAAAGAAAGCTTGCTATATCTCTTTGAATTTTATGTTTTGGTGATTCCGAATTAAAGTTCTTTCCGTCCTGCACTCAGGTTGGAATTGGAGAAGGGGTATCGCCTTCAGCTGCCACTGATCTAATTGCCAGGTATGTGATTAAAATGTCTAGATGCTACACCTTTTAATAGAACCCGAGTAAACTTATATTATCATAAGTTTAAAATAAAAAAATGTGATTGTGGATTCCATTACTTGACATGTCAAAAATGGAAATGGGTCTCACAAAAGGGAGAATGGACGAATATAATTAACCAGTTTAGTTCATTTTTGTCTACGTTGTAGCTATACAAACAGCTTATATCATTTATCAATCAAATTTGTGGAATACTTTGTGCTTTATTTAACGTTTTACCCAGGTTAATTCCATTGGAAGAACGCTCAAGGGCTGTATCATTTGTATTTGGTGGTCTGAGTGTTGGAAGCGTCTTAGGGTACGTTACATCATCATTTATAGCAAGCTTTAATGTATGTTGTTCAGCTTTTGTGTTATATTAAATTTAAATGTAGTTATAATAATTAAATTTTTGAATCCATAACTTCTATCGATATACTTCTAGGCTTCTTTTGGCTCCTCCCTTGATTGAATCTTTCGGCTGGGAATCTGTATTCTACATGTTTGGCATGTTTGGAATTGTGTGGTAAGTGAATATAACCAAAGTTTGTCCATTTAGGAAATTCTCAGGGTACTTATATTAAGATTTTACTTTTTTATTCTTTATGAGGGTCTGCTTGGTTGAACTGATAAATGGGAAATGGACATTCAAAGGGAATGTTGGTAACGCAATGGGCGGTAAACCCACCTCAATTATTTCCATTACCTTTCCTTACCCTCTATGACCTTCAACCAAGCAACCCCTGAATTTATTTAGTTGTTTATAGACAAAATTACAGAAAACGTCCTTTAAGTTTATATAAAGTTGCAGGTATCGTCCTTTATCTTTAAAATGTACTCTAAACATCCTTTATGTTGACATTTTGTAACAGAATTCGTCCTTTAGACTAACTGTCGTTAACTTTTTCAGTTAAGTCAAGGGTAATTTGGTCTTTTTACCTTTAAACGTCGGACCGACGGAAAAAGCCCCTGGTCACCTTGCCGGACCGACGGAATAAGCCGCCGGAACAAGCAGTCGGAAACACCGGCTCCCGCATCACCCCACCACAAACCGCGACCACCTTACCACCACAAACCGCGACCACCTCAACCACCACAACAACCCCTTGCCGGACCGACGGACCCGCTGGCCACAGTAGCCCATCGGTCTGTAAACAGTAGCCCCCACATCACCCCCCCCAAACGTGCTCGCTGGTTTGAACAGTGAAATCGCCCCCACCTCCGCACCGACGATCTGTGAACAGAGCAATAGCCCACCGGCGATCTGAGAATCCGCTCGTGCTCGCTGGTTTGTTTTGGTTCACGCCTGAAACTTGCTGTTTGGTGTTCTAGGGTTAAAACCCTAGATCTGCAGCACGAATTGGGTGGTGCTAGTTGGTTCTGGTTGTTTTGCTAAAGGATTGGAATACCCTAACTTGGGTACCCCTGGGTGAGTTCGTTCCATCATTCTCTTCTTCCTGTTTTTTATTATTCTGCATCACGAATATTCTCTTGTTGTAGGCATTGTTTGGGCTGGGTTAGGAGGACCAGCACTGTTTTAACAGGGAGAGCCATCCCCTGTCTCTATTTGTGAACATCTAATTGTGTTCTTAATTTGGGTGATCTATTTATATTTTGTTCTTAAATAGCTACTTGTTCGTTTAATTTGGGTGATCTATTTATATTTTGTCATTTGGACTGATTGTTCTGATTGTTAGGTTATATCTCTGCTACTAGTCTGATTGTTAGTTTATATCACTGCTTCTAGTCTGATTGTTTGTTCATATTCTCTGCTCCTGATTGTTAGTTTATATCCCTGCTTCTAGTCTGATTGTTAGGGTGAGTGAGGTATAATAGATAACAGGAGACATTATGTTGGCCCGAGATCATGTACGGTGACGAGAGATGCAACTACAGGGAATAAGGGTTATAAATTACGAGTGGCATCGTGGAATGTAGGAACACTTACTGGTAAGTTATTAGAGATAATAGATGTGTTAAGGAGTCGTAAGGTTCAGATAGCGTGTCTCCAGGAGACTAGATGGCGAGGCGGGAGGGCAAAGGAGTGTAATGGGTATAAACTATGGTACTCAGGGTCAGATGGAACAAAAAATGGAGTAGGTTTTTTAGTAGCTAAAGAACTTCAGGATAATGTAGTGGAGGTTAGAAGAATCGATGATAGACTGATGTTGTTAAGGATAGTAATAGGAGACGAGGTAGTGGCTGTAGTTAGTGCGTATACACCGCAAGTCGGACTAGGGGATATGGAAAGAAAGAAGTTCTGGGAGAGTTTAGATCAAGTTATGGGAGACATACCCCGAGAAGAAAAAATATTCATAGGAGGAGATTTTAATGGGCATATCGGTAAGGACAACGATCATTTCCCGTTGGTGCATGGAGGCTTTGGGTATGGTCTGAGGAATGACGTCGGTAGGGAGCTTCTTGACTTTGCATTAGCGCATGAACTAAGCATCATAAATTCGTTTTTCAAGAAAAGAGAATCGCATCTAATTACGTTTAGCAGCGGCGGGAGACACACACAGATAGATTATTTGCTGATGAGGAGAGAAGATCGTAGCTCGTGGAAGGACTGCAAGACAATACCGGGACAGACAGTAGTCACTCAACACCACATGTTGGTGGCAGATATACGACTCAAGAGAGCAAGTGTCCAACCAACTAAGAGAAGTAGACCTACGATCAGATGGGGACAACTCAAAGACGAAAAGATTACCATCTTTAGAGATAAAATCATACCAATGAACCCGAGTGAGCCACAGGAAGACGCAAACCAAAAGTGGGAGGATATGGCAACTAGAGTCATTCAAGCAGCTAAAGAAACGCTTGGGACTACAACAAATAGGAAAATCGGTCACAAGGAATCCTGGTGGTGGAACGAAGATGTACAAGAGAAGATAAGAATTAAACAACAAAGTTTTAGAGAGCTTTTACGCTGTAATAATGAGGAAGAACGAACAGAGCTAAAAGATAAATACAAAGAGGCAAAACGAGAGGCGAAAAAGTCTGTGTCAGCGGCAAAGAACACAGCATACGAGAGGATGTATAAGCGATTAGAGACGAAAGAGGGTGAACATGACATGTTTAAGATTGCCAAGGCAAGGGAACGTAGTAGACAGGACTTGAGATCGGTGAAGTTTATAAAGGACGCGGATGGAAAGGTCTTGGTGAGGGAGAAAGACATCAAGGGGAGATGGAACACTTACTTCGATAACCTTTTCAACATAACGAACCGGAATCAACAAACGGAGATCGACGAAACAACTCAAACGACGCAACAAAACAAGTGTTATTGTAGAAGCATCACAGTCGATGAAGTTAAGAGAGCTTTGAAGAAAATGGGAAGGGCTAAGGCGGTGGGACCAGACAACATCCCGATTGAAGTGTGGAAGTGCCTAGGAGATGAGGGCCTACAATGGCTAACGGACTTATTCAACACTATTTTTAAGACAGGAAAGATGCCAGAGCAGTGGAGAAGCAGTGTCATAGTCCCCATATATAAGAAAAAAGGAGATGTCCAATGTTGCGCAAATTACAGGGGAATAAAGCTATTGAGTCACACGATGAAGCTATGGGAAAGAATTGTTGACACGAGAATTAGACGCGAAACTCAGATAGCGGTAAACCAATTTGGATTTATGCCAGGCCGCTCTACAACAGAAGCTATACACGTCATAAGGAGGATAATGGAGAAATATAGAGAAAAGAAAAGAGACCTGCATATGGTATTCATTGACTTAGAAAAAGCATATGACAGTGTGCCGCGGAAACTCATCTGGGAAAGTCTACAACTTAGAAAGGTACCAGAAAGGTATATCAAAATAATAAAGGATATGTATGACGGGGCAAAAACATGTGTACGAGCACCTGTCGGAGACACAGACTACTTCCCGGTGGAGGTAGGACTCCACCAAGGATCGGCATTGAGCCCATTCCTTTTCACAGTGGTGCTGGACGAGATGACCAAGTCTATACAACAGCCAGTCCCATGGTGTATGCTGTTTGCGGATGATATTGTTTTAATATCAGAATCTAGGACGGTGCTTAACGAGAGATTAGAACAGTGGAGAGCAGCAATAGAACGCAGGGGCTTAAGGATAAGTCGCGATAAGACAGAATACATGCATTGTAACTTTAGTGGTGAGGCCGAAGAGGACACCCAAATCAGTATCCAAGGCATGGCGGTCCCCCGGACGTCTAGGTTCAAATACCTTGGCTCGTACGTACAGGAAGATGGAGAGATACACAGCGATGTAGCACACCGTATACAATCAGGATGGTGCAAGTGGAGAGCAGCATCAGGGATTTTGTGTGATAAGAGGTTCCCGGCAAAACTAAAGGGAAAATTCTACAGAGTGGCAGTACGTCCAGCTATGTTATACGGCACAGACTGTTGGGCCATAAAGAAATCGCACGAGAGACAAATAGAGGTCGCAGAAATGCGAATGCTGAGGTGGATGTGTGGACACACAAGATTGGATCGGATAAGAAACGACGTCTTTCGTCAGAGGCTAGAGGTGGCGTGTATCACAGAAAAAATAAGAGAGGGAAGATTAAGATGGTTTGGGCATGTGAAGAGGAGAACGATGGCAGCACCAGTCCGAGCAGTAGAGAATATCAGCTTAGAGGGTAGGAGGAGCAGAGGTAGACCTAGGTTGACGTGGGACGAGGTTATTAGGAGAGATATGATGGACTTGCATCTCTCTGAGAACATGATCGAGGATAGAAGCGAGTGGAGACGAAGAATTAAAATTAAGGATTTTTAGTGGGTTTTGTGGGTGGGAAGGGTATACGGTGACATATGGCCGTACCCCACACGTTAGGTGTAGTTTTACTCATCTACCCTTTTTGGGTGTTACATGCGCATTATCTAATTCTTCTTGTGATATATATCATTGTGTTATATGCTTCGTATCATGATGGTTACTGCCTTTGTTATGCTTTGTCATATGCTCTGTATATGCGTTGTATTATGATTGTTATTGATATATATCATTGTGTTATTTGCTTCGTATTATGATGGTTATTGCCTTTGGTATGCTTTGTTATATGCTTTGTATATGCGTTGTATTTTGATTGTTATTGTTATTGCCTGTGTTAACGAGTCGGGGGTCTCTTCGGAAGCGGTCTCTCTATCTTTCTAGATAGAGGAAAGACTTGCTACCATATACCCCTCCCAGACCCTGCCCTCCAGCGGGAGACACTGGGTATGTTTGTTTGTTTGTTTGTTATATTATTTAATTATTTTCATCCACGTATTATCTGTAAATATCTATTGTATAATTTATATTATTTATTTATTTATATTATAAATACGTGGATGAAAAAAATAATGTGTATATATATATATAATATATATATATATATAAGACGTGAGTGAATATAATTAATTAGCTATACGTGCATGAAAATATTTAATATATTTAATTATGTATGAATTTATATGTATATATATATTCGTTATATAAAAATCATATGTATATGTATTCTTATAAAAATACATAAACTAAATAAAAGATAAAAAAAGTGACAGAAAACATCCTTTATGTTTGGAAAAAATACATTAATAGGCCTTTAGAGTCAAAAAGACCAAATTGCCCTTGACTTAACGGAAAAACTTAACGACAGTTAGTGTAAAGGAGGATATCTGTTACAAAATGTTAACATAAAGGACGTTTAGAGTACTTTTTAAAGATAAATGATGATAACTGTAATTTTATATAAACTTAAAGGACGTTTTTTGTAATTTTGTCTTGTTTATAATAATGCATCTCACAATTGACTAGTGTATAACTTTACACTTCAAGGTTTTTAGGGTTTCAGTTTGTTGCTGAAGACCAACCATTGACCGATTCTGCACCATTATCAAGTAAGAGCATCCACTTCTCAGTTTTCTCTGATCTTTATAAACTAATCCTCTATTATTTATTTTATGGTTTTATACTAAAAATGTTAAACAATGCCATTTATCAAAAGACTGCAATGTTTCACTTGGGGAACAGATCTAAATTGAATTTACCTAGATGTCCATCATCATGAATACAATTGCTATTTTTGTTTTGGTTTTATAAAATTTCTTAATTTTGTTGAAGGTTATTTTGGTATTTGATAACAGTCAAGTACATAGTTTAAGTATGTGCGAACTCAAATATATTTTGTTTTTGGACTTGCTTGAACTACAGGGTCTCAGTCAAGTCCTGGTCCAAAGTCATGGGAAACTTCTATGGAGGAGTTTGGTGGCTCCCTAAACGTATGATGCAGAATTATTCTCTCTTCTTCCTTATTTTTCATTTTAAGGTTTTATGTTAAAAAATATGAATCTTATTTGGATGTATTTTCATGTATAGGTACCATGGAAGTCTTTTTTCCAAAGTAAAGCTGTATGGGCGATGATATATGCTCATTTTTGTGGAAGTTGGGGTCATTATTGTTGTTTGTCTTGGCTTCCTACTTATTTCAGGTAAGAGCCATAAATAATTTGGCTTCATTATCATTTTTTGTTATACAAGTAATATAAAGCTCCAACTTTTCTAATATGCAGTGAGGAACTTAACCTGAATTTAACAGAAGCTGCATGGGTATGTTCAAAATCGGATTTTCTTTTTTGTATGTTTAATAGCATTATCTACAGATTATGTCATATTATCTAGCATGGGTCAATATTGTTACACAATTAAAGTCGTCTACAATGATTTTTACCAATTACAACAGAAATCATTAAATTGTAATTTGAAAACTTTCTAGAAAGGACAATTTTGCAATTTTACAAACATCCTGAAATGAAAATCATTGCATCATCAGTGGAATAAAGTGTGTCTTTTGGAGATTATGAGCACTTTGGTCCTTTTAATTGTTATGTATATTCTTCAATCCAGGTTTCTGTTCTTCCTCCTCTAGCCTCAGTTGTTGTTACCAGCTTTGCGTCACAGTTTGCCGACAACTTAATCTCTAATGGAGTTGAAACAACTGTGGTATTTTTTTATTTTTATATTTGGATGGCATATGCTCATGCATGCAGAGGTGGTAGTTTTGACCAAATTTTTTATGATTGGCCAATTAGGATGTATATTTAACATTAATGGGTCAAATGGATTCAAAACATATAGCTAAAATTTAAACCGGTCAAATGGATAAAAAAGGCCAAAACTCCCTCATAGGGGTAACACATAAAACCTCCAATCGTTCTATTTGAAAAAAAATTATTTTGGAAATATTATAATTTCGGTAATAATGTTTTAACACACTAATTATCTATGATTGCGCACACAAGTGTTTCAGGTCAGAGCTCACAAGCTCACCCAACATTTTTCTGATTCATATTACACTGTTACCCAACCCGCGTGACCCACGGATTCACATACTTATTTTCCATGCAGGTGCGCAAGATATGTCAAA
Organism: Flaveria linearis; assembly: GCA_024085815.1. Classification (NCBI taxonomy): domain Eukaryota; kingdom Viridiplantae; phylum Streptophyta; class Magnoliopsida; order Asterales; family Asteraceae; genus Flaveria; species Flaveria linearis. The sequence goes on from CM044015.1 coordinate 4,842,838, forward strand.
CAATTGCATTTTTGTCCCCTGCAGCTTGTATGATTTTATCATCTGTTGACTTAGGGCTGCCCCCATGGGAGGTAGTCACTATCCTCACTAGTGGTTTAGCACTATCAAGTTTTGCATTATCAGGTGCTGAACTAAATATAACTCCAGTATTTTTCTTGAAGTTCTTTTTATGTCTAGAGACTTGATATCCATTTTTTGTTTGTTTGGTTGCAGGACTCTATTGTACTCATCAAGATATTTCACCTGAATATGCAAGCATACTTTTGGTATGTTCAATTATTTTCATACTTATGTGGAAGTTAGAGTTTTTAGCAAATTTTAATTTATTTAAAAACGGGTGAATTTGGGTTGTCGGTTGGTAAATTTAAAAGCTTAGCTATAATGGAAAAGGACAAATGGCTCAAAACTCGCTAAAGCGTATTCAAATGCTTACAACCTTTAAATTGTTATAATAAAAGAATATATTTTAATATGTAAAAAAAGGACAAAAAAGTGACCGCCAATCATGCCAAGATTAGTGCAGCCGATCTGTTTTTTATTTTGTTCTAATATCACTTTTCTTGCAAAATGTTGTGTTTGTTTTCGTAACTTTGCAAGAAATATAATTTGCAATTAGAAGCCAAAAAATTGTTTAAAAAGTTTTTTTATTAAGTTTGAAACAAAAGCTCTTAACTTAATGTTGAAAGACTTATTTGACCTGGAGATTTTGAACTGTGTATTCAGGGCATTACCAATACTGTAGGGGCAGTTCCTGGAATAGTAGGTGTTGCTCTCACCGGATATCTTCTCGATTTAACACATTCATGGAGTGTAAGTTTTATCAAACCTTGCCTCATTTCAACTTTTTTAGTTAAAAACAAGTTTAATAAGCGTTCACCAATATCATGTAGATGTCACTCTTTGCGCCATCAATTTTCTTCTACCTCACTGGTACGGTCATGTGGTTAGCATTTGCGAGCAGTAAGCCTCAAAGTTTCAAGAAGATAGATTAAAGGATGATACTTTATTGACTGCTACTAACATGGATTCCTTCAACAATTTTGCATAGAAGGTGACCAACTTTCACTAACCAAAAGTATTGTATTTATCTGAAGCCATAGCTATCATAAGAACATCTTATAACTCTAGAATATGTATGATTGTTGTATATTTACGGTTCGAAGAGATTTAATATAAATCTTCATAACTTTTGTAAAGTTTTTTGCATATGAGCATACACAAATGAGTAACACTTGATTGTTCGTATGAATGAAAGGATAATACACAAAAGCTAACAACGTAAACCAACAATGATAATGCATCTTGTTTTAAAAAGATTCAAGAATCAACAAAAATAAACTTTTGCATAAATTTATGAATCAATAACCAAAATGGAACTGATTCTCAGTTCCATTATATATATTTATATGTTATACCATCTAATTGCTGCAAGCATACAAAGTAAGATGTGGGATATGAGCAAACACAATAGAATATGGAGCAACCCTTATGAACTCTGAAGAATTCACATGCACAGTCTCCAAAGGTGGTATCTCCCCATATGAATTTACTCTCAGTTCTTTACCATTAAGCATCATCACTTGACTGTGTAAATTATTGTTTTTTGCTGTTAAATGGTATTCTTCTCGTATGTTTCTTCCCCCAATCTTGGTATTGTGTGGCTTGTTTGCTTTATGATGACGATGATGATGATGATGATGAACATGAGAATTAAGTGTATTTAGCATCCATGTGCTATTTTGAGATAAGCTTACATCAACTGTAGTTTTGTTGTCTAGATTGATAAGTAGTAGTGTTATTCCCTTCTGCAATACATATTAGAAGCTTTGTTAGACTAGCCAACTAGGGAATGACTTTATTACACTTTCATTAGGGATGTGAGCTTAAGAAGAATGTCAATAGTCAACTTACAGATTCTTTAGCACAATGTGCATATGATCGTATTTTCTTGGTCCCCGTAAAGTTTGTAGAAAGAACTTTTCTACCCATCAACCGATGCCAAAGAAGAGCACTGGTAAGAAAGAACAAAATCCATTAAATCATAACCTATTAACAAGTCCAGTCTACAATTAACAATTAAAAACCTGTAGTAATCTGGATTCGGCTCAAATGTTGTAGTGTTGAGCAAGCCATAGTTTCCTCCGATCAACGTTTGTCTGCAGTATGTTTTGGTGTCATAAACGGATGACATGCCTAGCTGATCCAAGTACCTGCACATTACCAAAGTACCATTATGACTATCCTTTTCGTAAAGGGTATTTTGGTCTTTTCACACTTGCTTACCAGAAACTAAACACAAATGCATTGGTGACAAGATTATGTCCACTGTTATAAGCACCGCCTGCTTCACCAACCCAAGCAGAAGCTGAAGTTATAGAAGTTTTGAGAATATTCTCAAGTTGCTTAAATGTATCAGCCTCCCCATCAAGGTAAGATGGATCCAGTATTTTTTCAACGAGATGTTGATCAATCCCTGTTATATTAAAAGATTGCAACATTACAAAGTTATAAATTAAAAAGATTGTAACTTTACAAACTCGGAATCCAAGAATACCTGGGCCAAGATTGTATATGTGGTGCGTGATTATGTCTACGGTCTCGGGTGTTTTGGTTATGAACTCCTTGAACCAATTTGGGTCAAAGAAACCGCCAGGTGCAATTAGTCGTGGTTTAGGTTCAATGCCAGAATAAATTTCTTCAACTATGTTTTTCAAGGTCATTGTGTCAAAAGCATACTGGGATGCTGTTATGCTTGTTCCGACCCCGCTTCCACTTAGCTCATTCCCTGCATGATTTTTGGAAGATTAAAATTAGACCCGACTATTTGGCCCATTTACTAGTGAATGAGTCGATTCGAGTTATGTTTTATCTCTAACGAGTTAATCAAGAGGGAAAAACAACTTTCGTAAATGAATTGAAAGTTATCCAAAGTGTCAGTTAAGGGTTAATAATGGAATAAACCTCTAACTTTCATTATTTAGCAGTCTAATCCATGTCCTTTTTTTTATATAGTTTAGTCCCTTTCAACTTTTTCTGACTTTGTCAATTTTCTTTTTAAAGAATAAAACCACATGTTATATTATGCAAAAGTTAAAATTATTGTTGAAATAGTATGATGTTATATCAATTATTGTGAACAAAAAGTGTATTTGCTCAACTCAACCTAAGCTTTTTGACCCATTCTCGGACCCATTCTCGGACCCATTTGCAACATCTAACTAAAATCACCAACTCTTAAAATCTTGAATTTGTAACATGTGATGAATGTTAGGTGATTGAACTTACCAAGCTCCCAACCATACATGGTGTAATTCTTTTTAACCGTATACCGCATCAAAGATTCAGCATTTGCAGAGTCCCAGGGTCCAACCGCAGAACCATCAGCGCGTATTGTCTTGCCAGCAAGTGCATTTAAACCGAAAATAACTTCAGCCCTGAATGCAACCCATGATTGTTTGATTATAACTCATTAATTTTTTTTTTATTTAATAAAGTTAGTTATTCTGGTGTACCCTGTTTTTTTAAAGAAGGTGCTTAATTGATCCCATCTGGATAGAGGCAGGCAGCCCTCAGTAAAACCAAACATCTGTGATGTGTTTTTTCTGAATGGAATGCAGGGTTTGGGATTATTTTCTGTTTGGTAAACAACTTTGTCTTGCAAACTTCCACCTAATCTAATCTTTAATGGTGTAAAAGCTGCAAAAATTGTCAATAAATCAGGTTCAGAAGCTATCAAAATTGGAATCTTTTTGAGTATGAAAGTCAAACATGCAGTTGTCAAGTTTGTAATTGTTCATACAGACTCACATTATCAACATTTATTCAATTTTTTTTCAAGAATTGTTAATGAAGCTATTGGTCTATGTATACAAATTTGAAATTTAAGTAATTTATTTGACTTTTGTGGTCAAAGTATGATAACTAATATTTGAACGAATGAGGAATTTAGTTTTTTGTTCTTACCTTTGATGGCATTCTGAAAAATTGTGTTGTTAAGATCCTGCATTGAAGTAAAATTAAACGGAAAGGCTTTAATGCATGATACTGTACATTCTCAAACACACAAAAAACAACAAAATATGAAGGATTTATCAAACTAATTTTTCAAGTTGATAGTAAAACATGAATTCAGTAAAATAGAAACATGAAAAAGTAATTCACTTTTAGATCATCATAACTATCTTTTCTAAGCAAATCAACCATTATTCTTGAGAAAACTGAACACCTTTGTAGAATTAGATGTAATGTAATCAATCACACACACTAGTCACCCTCAAAACACACACAAATTCAAAAATCATACCACGTTGAGGAGGGAAGCATGACCCCAGCTACAAGTACCATAATCACACTTCTCAGGTGGCCACCAGTCCATAGTAGCACAAATAAAATCACTATCTATCTTTGCAATTGAAGTTTTCCCATCAATGAAAACCTTTCCTTGAAGAACATCATTCTGTGATTCCACAAGATTGCAGCTAAAACTAACCAAAAGAACCAAAATACAGACACCCATTTGCAGAATCAAAGAACCCATGATGAATAGAAAGAGACTCGAGATCCAAAGAAAACTCTCAAAGAGATTCTTGTATAAATTCAATCACCATTAATTGATGTTCAAAAGGAGTACTTATAAGGTTTAAAACAAGAGATAAAGCAAACAAATAAAAGATTATAAGGTTTGAAACAAGAGATAAAGCAAATTAATAAAAGATAATAACCCAACTAATTTAAAGATAACTAAAGAAATAAATGGAATAAAATATTTGAAATTCAAATTGAAGATAAATCCTCTTGGTACTTGATTACTTAACAACTTGATAAAACTATGAAAGCTCAAGAATGACATATATATGCTATTCTGTACTATCTGTCAATGGAGAAAGCCATGAGAGATTGAAAGAAGGAGGTGAAAAGATGCAGTTTTTGGTTCTTTCTTTGTCATGAAAGTAGAAAAAGAGGGAAAAGATTTGAGCTTTATGAATATTTTTGAAGTGGGAACTCAGTCAAATCATGTTTGGATTTTGGATTTTGGGTCTTGTGTTAAATTTATTGAGATGAATGGAGTGGTGGGGCAGGGGCCAGGGGTGTGAGCTGTTTGTTCTTTGCTTTGTTAAAGTGGAAAAGGATTGCTGAAAATATGAGCAAGGGATGGTGGTGACTGGTGAGGGTTTTGTTGCAACCTAGAAACCTAAGAAAACCATACTTGAGTGAGGGCATGGGGGTCCTTGAGGGGGTTGAACTAAAGTGAAATCCATTAATTTTGTCTAATAATCTTGAAAGTGGTGTCACGGGTGTTAACAAACCAGATTGCTGTTGAAACATTCAGAGATTGATCTTGAAAAGTCTGAATCATGTTAAGATTAAGTAAGAACGAGTTTAAATTAGTGCATAAATTGAAGTTTATTTAATATAAAAGTTGAGCCTGAACTTCATGTAAAAAGCTTGATTAGGGCTTACAGGCTAAACGTACATATTAATTACATAAATATAATATTCTCTATTTAGTAATATATGTTACACAATAAGTATTATCATATATAATTATGATAAACAAATATACTATCATAGGATAGAGTTATCTTGAAAATCATATTTTTATAAGAACTTTAGTAACTAATATAAGCCACATATTTTTATTACATTCAAGTCACATGTTATTTCCTCTTTTTTTAAAAACTTTCATTATTTTTTTTCACGATATCATTTTTTCAAAAAAAATACCATTACTTTCAGTACTTTTTATCTTTACAACGCCTACCATATTGATATACTTTTTGTTATAAAATCGTCCACCCGTTATTTATATATGTGTAAATCTGGTTATACACATATGTAATACCGGATTTACACATGTGTAATATTAGATTTACACATGTATAAATCCGTTATTACACATGTGCAAAATTAATTTCGTTAAAAAAGATAATTTTCTTATAAATTATTTTTTTGTATTTTTTTATGAAAGAGAAAAACTAAGGAAACATTTTTGTGTATTTATTTTTTATTTTTATGTTATTTTTTATTATATAATTTTTTATTATATTTATATTAATTACCATTTACCATTGAAACTAGTGGCTAACATTGGTTTCTAAAGTTTTCACAAAAAAGTTCTCATTTGATCTCTCTCCCCTATGTTATGTATATATATTTATAACTTTAATAGTATAAATATATAGTAATACGTATGTAAATAAAATAACTAATACATAATAAATTAACTGAGCTCGAGCCTGAGCCGTGCTCAAACTTGAAAATTGCTCACAAGATGAGTTCGAGCTTTAGGTATAGAGTTTGAAACGAGCCGAGTTTGAGTTCGGGTCACCTCTTTTACATCCCTGTCTAGGCTGCATTTTTTGGATATTTTCATTTTAATTGTATTATTAGATTTTGATAAACTTTTCTTCACTTTTTAGTAAAAGAAAAATTTTACAACCGAAAAAAATATTCGAGAAAACTTTACATGAAGAAAGCAATACCAAATTTAGACCTTACTTGGACATATACGCGTTCCTTTTTCTTCTTCATGATGTTTACATGATATATATAATATTGAATTAAGTTTATGCTTTGTATCATGAAAAAGTTACAAAAATTAGTACTAAAGTTTTATAATTATTATTCCAAGCTTAAGTAACTAATACAGAGGCATTCGCATTCACATGTTAAACAGTAAGCACAACTTGCATCATTGTATGTCAATATGATTAAACGGTTATTAAAATATTTTTAACATTCAACAACATCGATCCTTTTTTAAGGATATTTTTGTTTACTATTAAAAACTTATTGTTATTCAGATTCTACATCTAACTTTGTAACTAAATGTAATTTTCTACAAAAATGATCTAGTTAAACTGTCTAAACTATTATTAAATATTATACTATTTAAGAACATTTAAAACTTCGATTTTACGTGATAACTATATAAATATAGAAACTATGGTACGTGTTAGCATGTGTTGATAACACTTGGCTATTAGGGCCTCATTAACATGCCATATAAAATATGTATGATCACTTGTAAACTAGACTCTAACTTGGATGTATGATGTGAATCCTTTTTCTTTTAACACAGAAAAAACCAACAAATACTCATTTTAACAAAAATAATTAGAGCAAGTAATTTCCGATTGTCACAAGAAAAATGACTTTAATTAAATATTATTACAAAATTTTAAATTTTATTTTTGAAATTATATAAATTTTAATCTTTTGGGTCCCTTGTTAGGTGCTTTTTTTTCCAAACCTAGGTGTAAGTTATTAACTAACACCTTTCTTCAAAAATAATATTGTTTGATATCTTAAAAAAGAAGGGATGGTTGAACTCCACCAATAAATTAACAAATCCCATAAACCTAATCCCCTAGTGATTTCTGGTTTGATGACCTTCTAGTTGTTATTTGCATTCGATACAAAAATTTAATTTATTTTCAACTTTTTATATTCACCTTGAAAGTTATATTAAATGTACAAATGATAATCAACACAAATATTATAAGTTAGAAATAAAAAAATCTAAATGCACAAAAAAATACTTAATATTCGAGTTGCATACCTATGTGTTACATAACTAAGGGACTAAATCAAAATATAAAAACAACTAGCATTATAAAAGATGCATATAACAAATGTTTTTTACACATACATGACATGCACATAGGAAAATTTTAATGCTTAGTTGTAAGGGTGGTGCCGTGGTGGTGGCGGCATATGTAGGGTCGAGAGGTGAATTACTATAAACCTTAGGGATCATTCATGTAATTTTCTCTTACTCTTCATCTTATGTTTGAGTTTATTTGAATTCAACTCGATCAATCTTAAATATCTCAAAATCAAACCTAAGTAATTTACTCTCCTTCCAATTACCCGCGATGATGAAAATTTACAAGGTTATATGCTCATGTTATCACTTCCTTTGTTGTTAATTAATAAATTCAAAATAATATTTATTAGTGTATGTTTACTTCCCAATAAGTATAAAAGAAACTAATAGGTCTTTAGAGGGTATCGGTCTATTAGATTAGGATGTTACAAGCTATGATAGCTATACGTCAACCTTTATTAAATGTGCCTTTGAAATTGAATATATTTGTTTATTTTAGTTTCATTATTAGTGGTATTTATTTATTTATTTATTTTTAACAACAACAATTTATTTTAAAATCCTTTAAAATATTCTAATCAGATTTATATCTGAGTTGTCTATAAAAAATTCTAAACTTTTACCATTAAACTACCATCCCAAATAATATTGATCATATTTATTAATTAGTATCGTGGTATCATGTTTGTTCCTGCATGACTTGGATGCTAATTTGTGAAAGTAAAGTAAATACACAATCTTTTTTATCTATTTAGCCTTTCATGTCAGACGGAACATAGGTGGGTGGTTGGGTCTAGTGATAAAGTCATTAGAGTTAGAGTGGTGATGTTTCTATTGATATCAAATATTCGAGTCCGCCTATGAAAAATTGATGTAAATTAATTATGATGTATATTAATTGTAGATTACACATGTAGATGTGTCTTCGTTCTTGAAAAATAAAAATTAAAAAGGAGTTTAAAGACGGAAGCCGGAACAACTTATTTAACTGTATGTGTAAACATATTGTAAACTATAGGTATATATGGGTTGAATAAAGTTATTACTAGAGAAAATAATCTTAACCTAAACAAATATCCAATGTGCAAAAGTCAAAATTAAAAAGAGTCAAAGATTTAACAAAGGTAATTGGTGACAAGGACCTATTGTCGCTATGAGGATGAAAACGCTAGGAGAGACAAAGTGGTCTCTTGAAGCAAAACTTTTGTTCTTCCAACCACATTAACCTTTGTCTTACTTTTTGTTTAATTTGACCTAAAAGTATTTTATGTTTTTTCTATTATTCTTTTTCTGTAAAATGTTATGTCTTTATTAGTATTTAAAAGATAAGAAATTTGAGTTGGAAGATGCTGGGAGCAGAGACAAATTTCATGTAAAGTTAACAAATTGTAATTTTTTAGATAAGAGTAAATTGTTATTTTCGTCCCTTTGGTTTGGTGAAAATTGCCACTTTAATCCAATAGTTTGTTTTTTCGCATCTGGGTCCCTGTGGTTTACAAATCTTGTCATATTCATCCAGTCCGTTAACTCCATCCAAAATTTCCGTTAAATGTAGGGGTATATTGGTCATTTTACATATATGTTTTTATTTTTATTTTTAAACTTGATTTAATATATACTCTTTAAATATATTGCTATTTTAGTCCCTGTGGTTTGAGCGTATTTGCTAATTTAGTCCAAAAATAACCACCACACCACTACCCGCCACAAGAACCACCGAACCACTGCCACCACCCCATCACAAAGCCACCAACACCACACCAGAGCGCCCACCACCACCACGCACATCGGATCGTCTGTGACAACCCGAAAATTTTTCGTGATTTAATATAAATTTTATGTGAATTTACAATTTATTTTATATTTTTATTATTATTTAATAATAGTATTAATAATAATAAAAATAATGACAATAATGATAATAATAATATTACTATTAAAAATAATAATGTTAATAATGAAAATAATAATAATAATGAAAATATTATTATTTACAAAATTAATTTAATTGATTAAATAAGTCCAGGGATTGATTTTGTAATATTTGAAACATGTTTTAAACCTTAAAACATAAAATAATAAAGTTCTAAAACCCCAGGGACCATTCTGTAAATATTCAAAACCCAACCCCCCTTTCCCCGTCGACCCCGTTTCTCCGGTCACCGCTCCGGTGACGATTCCGGCGACCCTCAAACGACAAAATGAATCAGATTTCAACCAAACCAAACACCCCGACACATTTTCGTGGGTGATTCGAACACCTAACCCACTTTGATTTGAAAAATATACTCGATTAGGTACAATTCCCACTCAACCGAAACTTTCGGCCGACCCACCCACCAAAATCGCATTAACACTCTATTTTAATCGAATTAAATCTTACCTAAACAATTATATAAGTGTTCCTAATCAGTCTATACTTCGAATTGTATCTGAAACAATCAAAAACACATCATTCGATCTCCATATTCATCCGCGACCTGCAACTCACTGTTCTTCATCAAATCGAACTCGAAACAGGTAAATAAACATACCCACATACTCGATTTCTTATAGTGAATAAAAGCCCTATCGTTTCAATCGATTATAACATCGAATTGGGTTTCAATTTGATCGAAACAGAATTAGGGTTCTTCAGGATTGGGGTTATTCAATCTGGTTGTGTTTAAAACCAATTGAAAATCAGTTCTAATGCGGCTGTACGCCTTTGGTTCACTGGTTTGGGCGTGGGAGAGTGTGTTTGTGGTCACGGGTTCGAACCCGGCCACCAACACTTATTTTTTTAAAAGCCCTTTTTGGCCTTTTAAAAATACAGAAAAATTGTTAAAAATTATAAAAATAACTTTTAAAAACTTCTTTTATTTTAAAAGCCTTTAAATAATTTTCTGTAAATTATTTATTTAAAAACACTTTAAATAAAATTTATAAAATAATATTTAAAAATATTATAAATAACCATTTTATAAAAATAGACTTTAAATGATGATTTAAAGTACTAATCCATTAATTGGACGCCATATCATTTTTAATTATGGATAAATTATAATAATTGTGAAAATTTAATTCTTTAAAAACCTTATTTATTTATTTAAATAAATATTACATATGTTATAAATTATGATCCTTATAAAAGTGGATTTTTAATAATAATTGAATCATCAAAATTATTTATGGATGTTATATTATTTATGGATTTTTCCTGATAATATAAATACAAATTAGATTTTATAAATTTAAATATTTATAAAATCTTACAAAATTAAATATAAATTTACGTGTTTAAACAATGTCTATAATTTATTCAGAATATAATGATATGTTAAAAATCGTTATTAAACTAATTAAATATTATGAAATGTAAATCTTTAGTTATTAAAAGAATTAACAAAATAACTAAATGATTTAATTATATGTTTATGACAAATCCCCGAAAACCAAACCTTAGATCAACTGAACACCAGGTTCAAGATCTAACTTATTTAGGTTTTGGATTTGTATCTGTTGGCTTACGTGAAATATAATTCCTTAGCAGGAATTTACTAGCTTGTCAACAACACAAAGGACTGAGGTGAGTTCGTAACTGCTCCCCTTTTTTTTTTAATGATTTAAATATTTTGGGGCTGGAATACATGTTGTGATTTCTGATTATTTTGTGAGTTCATAACTATTCCCCTTTTTAATCATTTAAATGTTTTGGGGCTGGAATACATGTTGTAATTGAAATTACAAATTATTTTTGTGTATTATGTTAAAATAATAATTTGATCACATTTATGATTACATATGGTTATTATGAAAATCCTTCTCTGTAAACTGGACTATAAATAAGCAGGGATCTTTTGGATAGTACTATCGGGGAGTGACTGACCCCCACAAAGGTTTGGACATGTGGTCCTTATCAGATGCACAAAGATCTCGCTGTCATTCGGGATGACTATTCTGTGGGAAGGCAGATTGTTGCGCTATATAAGTTTTGCCATTATAGTTCCACTTACCACCCATATGAGGATAAATGTAAAAAGAGGATTCGCGCCCTCTGATTTGAATTATTAAAACTGGCATAATACACACATAAAAAGGAAAAGGGAAAAATTAAACTATGATACATGGGCAAATCTTATGTGATGGATTTGTTGGGCTTGTACATAGTGGGTATGTGGGATAGCGGGTTCACCTTATTAAAAAGGGTTCCGACAGGCTATTCATATACCGGTGAGTAAATTAAACTCACACTTTGACAATAAACCCTTCTTTGAATGATAATGGATGATTTATCAAATGTGTTTTACTTACCTATGAACTCACCAACCCTGTGTTGACACTTGATTTACATGTATTCTCAGGTATCTATTAGGAGCTTTTGGACGAGCACGTAGGATCATATAAGAGCTCCAGATACATATTGGTTATTAACAAGACATGATTAGAAGTATTGTTAAGAAACAATATATATATATTTATTTCCGCTGCGTATAATATCTAATGCTCTGAATAATAATGGATTGATTATCTAAAACTTATCATATAGATAACTGCATCTCATGTGTAACTACTGTGTTCAATCCTGTTTGCTCACCCCTCTGTGATAGATTCCAGACCCGGAATTTGAGGGTGTGACATCGTCGCTACCATGTAAACCCTAAAAATCGACAATCAATATTGGACTTGTAACATACCACTTCGAAAATGCATATCAAACCCTACTAATACCTCTACAATACTCGTTTTCAAGGGTTCCATATACGTTTTCGAAGGGGTTTGTTATAAGTTTGAGATTAACGGTTGGTTTCTAGGGTCCATATGGTGGTAGTGATCTAGTATGTGATGGTGGAGATCTAATGTGTGGTGGTGGAGATCTAATGTGTGGTGGTGGTGCCCGTCTGGTATGGTGTTGGTGGTTTTATGATAGGGTGGTGGTGATGATTTGGTGGTTCTGATGGAGTGGTGGTGGTTTTGTGACGTGGTGGTGGTGTGGTGTGTAAATACGAGGTCCAACTCTGGATGGTTCCGATCTTGTTGAACTTCGATCCACCGATGCTCTCTGAAGCTTCACACCTACGCACAATGAAAACAACACCAATTAAGGTGGTGGTGCCCGTCTCGTGTGCTGATTTACAGGAATTATTCCCCAGCAAATCCATTACCTTTTATGTTCTCCGACCGTTACTGAATTATCGGTTATGATTGGGGTGATTCTGATGTAATTAAATGCGGGGCACGTGTCCTGCTGGCTTACCATTCCGCCCGCATGGGCCGGGCTTTCGGGTTCTGGTACTCGGTCTTGTGTGGGTTATTTGTACCCTACGTCTACATGGTGGTTCCATCACGGGTGGTGGTGATATGGTGTTTTAAGCCAAGGTGGTGGGATTTTTGGACTGAATTGGCAAACATGTCCAAACCACAGGGACTAAAATAGCAATTTGTTTAAAGGGGATATATTAAATGGGGTTTAAAAAAATAGAAAAATAAAACATATATGTAAAATGACCAATATACCCTTCATTTAACGGAGAATGTTGGATGGAGTTAACAAACTGGATGAATATGACAAGATTTGTAAACCACAGGAACCCAGATGCGAAAAAATAAACTATTGGATGAAAGTGACAATTTTCACCAAACTACAAGGACGAAAAATGGCAATTTACTCTTTGGATAATATGTAATCCATCACGCGATGTAATAGTTCGCCTATACCATTTACACGATGAAATTATCTCATTTTGCATGATGCAGATATTTTTTGCACGGTGATGCACGCAAATACTCCTCACACATCAAACTAATCTACACGTGTCGTCACCATGTTGCTTCTGTGTTTCTCAGATGATCGCATAACCATCTCCTACGCTTAAAGATGGGTACATCATACATGCAAGCAACAACCTGGTCCAACATCCTTGCAAAAGAGTGAAACACAATCAAACGACATAAACTCGACTGACATTTGATGATACGCTAAAACTAGAAACCTGAACTCAATTTCACATCACAGAATGTAAAAAAATACGCATTGCAAACAAGGGTCTAGATGCTTAATATCCTACAAATGTAAAAGACACTGAAGCAAACTAAATTGTTAAACCCTCCCTACTACATACTTGATAATAATTAAACATCAGAGGAAGATAATGACATCCCCCTTTAACAGATTCTCTTCATTTTCTCTTCTTAGCTGGTGGTTCTTCTTCCTCGTCATCATCTTCTTCCTCCTCTTCTTCTTCCTCATCGTCGTCGTCATCATCATCATCATCTTCTTCATCATCATCGTCGTCATCATCGTCATCATCACTACCTTGATTGCCATTTGCCTCGGGATCATTAGGGTCTCCTTCATCATCATCATCATCATCGTTGCCTTCTTCCTTTTCGTCGCCTGAGAAATCCTCATCTCCAGCATCATCTTCTGGCTCCTCTGCATCGTTGTCATCCTCGTCATCATCCTCTGTGTCACTGCCGTCTTTGGCTTCTGGTTCAGTTGTGCCTTTCTTGTGAAGCTCAGAAAATGGAAACCTGCAAGATTTAAAATATATTTGTCAAAGTTTTTGATTCATACACCTCACTAACAACAAAAACCGTTTAGCAAATACGCATTACCGTTGATCATTTCCAATCAAGGTTCGCAAAGTATGGGCATACTGAAGCAGGATTCCTGTCTGCAACTGCAAACTCACCAACTCTTAGTAAAATAAATAGAAGATATATGTTGTGGAACAAAAGATAAATATTTGGCACTAAAAAACATATAAGTTCATAACTATCAAGCGAAAACCGATATATAGAAATTATTGCAGAAGGCAGAGCGATATTTTTTGATGATTTTGGAAACATTTCACGCCAAATAATCAATAAAACCAACTGGGAGCAAATACTGACATAACTTTATATTAATTTTTTTAAATAATCAGAAACGCTAGTTGTTACCAGATATCAACAGAGAGGCCAGGTAGTTTGTGAAAAAAACATTAAAAAAGGTATTCAAATTCTAAAACCACAACTTCTAGCTGCCATGGTAGAACTGCAACAGAATCTTTAAACATTTTTACGCAAGCTTGCAGAATTAAATCATTATCACTAATAGTCAACTACTAAAACAAAAGATAAATGTCAAAAATCAAGAAGAATAAGAGGAAAAAAGAAAGATATGAGCTTGATGTAATGATGCTGACTCCACTGAAAGCTACTGAGCAGGAAAATAAGATTACTGAGGCAGAAACAACTGACTTCATACCAGATTTATAAAACCTAACTCTTTCAGACTCCATAAAACTTGAAAATGTGAAAGTACTTCTTTTAAACTAAAAATAGGTGCCAATTTAGCCGTTATACTTTACTTTGCATTGCCAATGCATATTCAGCCTTGTAATAATGCACATAAAATGGATGATTTGGTGAGTTTTCAGAAACAGAATGATTGTTTGTAAATTATTTAGAATATCACAATTAAAGCTTAAGATCTAAAGAAAACCGAAGCAAGAAAAAAAAACACAGCCTAGAAACTATAAGCTAACACTGCGTGTAGCAAACGAGTGGTTATTCTAGCATTCACACTTGCAATACTTCACCCAATACAATTCATTCTTGCAAACTGCTGTTTTATATTCCACAAAAATGACACATTGTTTCCATTGTCCAGAAGAATCGCTTCGCTTATAATAACTTAAGCTTTCTTATCACATTACCAGAAGTTAACAATCATACATACCCAACAAAATCTCACTCACAAGGGTCAAAGGTCAAAGCTCTTAAATACAGCAGCAAGCTGATAGAAGCAAAAACCTAACTTCATAATGACAAACAGAACACAAAATTGAAACAAATCAGGCCCAATTACACAAGATTTAAACACAACAAACCAACAATTCACACAGTAAACAAAAGCAAAATACCAGTAATGATGACGAACGACATAAAGATTAAGATATCAAACCCTAGAATCAAAAACCCTAATTACACAACGTGCTTGACTACAAGTCAGTCAAACCAACAATTCACCACATTAAACACATAATTTCACCAAAACCCCCAAATTTTAACACCAAAAATTAAAGAATTCAAAATCATTCATACCATCATAGCGACGCTAGCAAGCGAAATCTGAGCAGCGAAAAGGGTTTCAGCAAAAGAAGCCATTTTTCTCTGCAAAACCCCCAAATCGGAACTGGGTGATTTCATTACCTCCATTGCGAATCTCCACAAATATCTTCGCAACCCACTTAAAAGCCAAAGAATTCACACTTTCAGTGAGCGAAATTGAAAGAACAACTATGGGAACGATGGTAGAAGCAGGGGGAGAGTGTATGGAGACTGTGAATCGAAGGATTTAGGGTTTGAATGGTTGATTTGTGATGGGGGCTAAGGGTTTTGTTTGTTTGAAGCAAGGAGTGATCTAGGGTTTTGTGGTGGGGTGATTTGTGAAATTGTTCATAGTTTGGGGGCAAAATTTTGATAACATTGAAACTTTGGTGTTCTTAGATACTCAGGGTCAGATTTTTTTATTTTATTTTTCGATTTCTTTAATCCGTAATTTGAAGTTTGAAAATGATGGTCAAGTCCTATTTCAAATAAATACTATTTTAATCAGAATTTTTTTTTATTTTTGTTACAAATATAAGTGGTGGACGTCAAGATTTTTTCATGGAAATAAAAAATTTTAAAGGTCATTTGTTTAATGTTATATAATAAACTTTTTGGTCTGTTTCGGGTCGAATTTAGTCGGGTCATGTTAAATAAAAAGATAATCAAACTAAATTTTATAAAATGAATAAAAGCATGTAAAATATCATTAAAAAACATAATAAAACACAAGATATCTAAAGTTTACTACACGGTTTTATTTTTTGAAATATCCATAAAAACATATAAGATAGCATTTTTAAAACATATAAGATAGCATTCTTAAGTAAGTCTTACTAAATTCTATTTTAATTTTCAGATCATAGTCCCTAATCAATGAATTAAAACAAAAAAAAAGATAAAAATAAAACCCTTACATGACGAGGAGCGGTTTGGCGATACTCAACTGGCGCAGGTCGGTAGGTCGTCGATCGGAGCAGGTCAACACTCTGCGGCAGAATGGGTTTGGAATTTGGAAAATTTCTTTGATTATATCCCTCGTTGCGACACTGTCTACCCCGATTCCATCTTTATTTTTCTAATGAATTAATTACGGAGATTAAAATGAATATTTAAACATTCTGTCAGTATTTTAAGAGATTGAACTTTAAAGATTCAGTTTCATAAATTGGGTTGCAAATATTTGGCTATATTTAAAGAATTGGATTTTAACGAGGGGTGATTGTTAAATTTTATGGGTTCGGTCAAAATTGAACATATATATAACATTTTTTTGTTGGGCGGATACCCTCTCTTGGGCGATAGGAGGTACACTGTACGCCCATAATAACAATAACGTTTTACATGGTAAAGTGTACGTAAACAGAAGCCACCGGTCGAGCTCGAACCTAATATAAAAATAACAATCATAATAATAATATTAGTAGTAGTAATAATAATAATAACTATATATATATATATATATATATACTAGTAGTGTGCCCGCGCGATGCGGCGGGTGCGACAGTATTAATCGCGGGATTCGTGACTCCCAAAAACCATATGCGAATATTATTATTTTAAACTTTTAATACGAAATCATTGAGATGAGTCTACTTGTAATATTAGAGCACAAAGTTTATATTAGTTATGAAAGTACGAAAAATAAAATTTTGGTTAGATTGTTTGTTGCAATGTTATAAATACTTTTATTGTATTATAATTATGTGTAAAAACGTTGAACCGGCCAAAATTCTAAAGATAAACTCATACCTTGCACGTCTTCCGGAATAATCTTTGATTCTTCCTTAATAGAATTATGTGTTATCTACAACGAATATAAAATAATTTAGTGTTAACAAATAAATAATATTACAAAAGTAAATGAAAACATTAATCGTCATAATAAGTAACAATTCAAGCATGTAATCGTGTTAACCGGACATTATATGTATAAGAAATTAAGGCAGAAAATTTAACAAAAACATATTCTTACACTAAGGCAAACACACATTTCATAAATCTTGAAACACTTCCCGATATACAACATTCGAAGTGTATACCCCCTGTTGCTTGAAATTTTTTTCAGGATGTACTAAAACCTTAGTATTATCCCGTGATATACCCCTTGATAACGCCACGTAAAGTTGACCATGCGAAAATACAGAATCAGGAAGATAAACACCAACATTTGGAATCGTTTGACCTTGAGCTTTGTTGATTGTCATGGAAAAACTAAGTCGAATGGGAAACTGTTTTCTTTTCAACTTGAACGGGAACATGTCATCTTCAGAAAGAGTTAGTGGGATTCTTGGCAGAAAAACTCTTTTCCCGGTATGTTGACCAATAGCTATTTCAGCATCAATAACATTTTGCTGGAAACCTCTACATATCAACCTTGTGTCATTGCATAAACCATGCGATGGATCGATATTCCGTAACAATATGATGGGGCATCCGATTTTTAAACGTAGTTTATGAGGCGGTAAACCACTAATAGTTAGTGAGTTTAAGAACTCTACCGGGTAACAGTTATGGCGGTCATCCTCAACTTCATCAAAACTGTAGTACGTTTTTTCCTCTCCTTGAAATATTTCAATCATCTGATCGTTAATCTCGTCTACACTCTCATTTTTTGTGGATAATATTGCTCTTGTTATTATATATTCCGAGGAATGTACATTGTTCTGAACAGACGGAAACACAGCATTTATCAATTCTTTTATAGCGTTTTCTTTATCCGTGAATTGTATAGACATGTCTTCAGGTATGCGTATATAGTTTCCTTCGATAGTCTCTTCAGTTCCATCACCTACTCTTAAAAGAAACTCGGAAAACCACGGATCGTTCAACGCTCTCATGTTTAAGGTCAATCTCATTTTTTTGGTAACAGACCACAAAGGTGACATTCGTAGGCTGGAGTCTACGATTTGCGCACGCGTTCCTCGTTTAATGTCTGGCAATGCCTGTCTAAAATCACCACCCATTACCATTATTTTTCCACCAAATGGGAGACTGACGCCTATAATATCCTGTAGTGTTCGGTCAACTGCCTCTATTGCCTGGCGCTTTGCCATCGAGGCCTCATCCCATATGATTAGTTTGGATAACCTAACAATTTCCGCTACCCCGCTTTGTTTTTTAATATTGCACATCGAATTATTATTAAGAGAAATTGGAATCTTGAACCTTGAGTGAGCCGTTCTACCACCTGGCATATTATTAGCCGCCGCACCCGAAGAAGCGGTGGCTAGAGCGATACAACCACGTGAACGAACTTGAGCCAACAATGCTTTGTACAAAAATGTTTTGCCAGTACCACCTGGTCCATCTATAAAGAACACGCCTGGACGATCGTTATCCACATGTGTCATTATTTCATCAAACACCTTTTTTTGGTCTAAATTAAGGTTATCCTTTGCACCTAAATGTTCAGGCTCAACAACTATCGCATACTCCTCAACTACCTCACGAGAACATGAGTACTCGGTGCTTTCATCTGTTATGTCTGGAAGATCAAAATCTTTTATATTCCTACCCATGGAGTGTAAGAACTCTCTGAGTTCTGAAAGAACCATATTCTGAACTCGTTGATCACTTTGATATTGTAACTGATAATCTTCTGAAAGTGAATCGAAGTGTTCATTCCAAAGCCTACGAATGTCACCAGGTTCGCAAAATATCATTATCGTTGCGAATAACCTTCTGAGAGAGTTGGGAAACTGAAATAATGACGCTTCTTCGAGACATTGTGATAAACTGTCATCATTTTCTATTAACCCAAACTCAAGTGCTGCTTTCCTAAATGTGGCGTGTTTTACACCATTAATCGTGCAAAGATCATCATAAGAAGTAGGTCCTTTGATATTTGACAACAGTAGTCATAAGTAGTACCTCTTTCCTTCGGCTGGATTAGCAGAAACAATACGACATCTTTGCGGCCTAGCTGAACGATGATTCCAACGTCGATTGGTAGAATTCCATGTAAAGTGTTTTGGGAAATCTTTATATAAATATCGTCTTGCCGTTACATCCATTCTATTTGTATCGAAAAACGCAGTAAGCATGGTTCTCTTATCTTTTTCCCTATCAATAATTTCAGACATGATATCATCCTCTCTAAATCTAACCATCTGCTTATTAGGGAGATGAAGCTGTAAGGCCAAGACTGCAGGATGTATGTGAGAAAGTGGGAATGAGAAGATACGCCACCTCGCCTCTGGTGGTGATACATAACGTGCATCCTGATATCTTTTTATCTCATTAATAGCAACACCTGGTTCCGCTTCATCGATTTGAATAACCTGTTTGTCATGTCCTTTGTAAACATATTTAAAAAGATATTTCACCGACTTTATACTTGAGCAGACCTCGACATTCATATGGCAGTTGAACATCATCAAAAGTCTTGTGTTATATGGGACAACCCATCTATTGTCAAGAATTGTTCCTCGTACGTCAACATTTATTCCGTTGTTTGTTCTTCTGTATATCGGATATGAATCTTCTCCTTGTGTTATTTAGTCATTAAATTGTCTAGGATAACGAAATCGACAGATCGGTGGATCACCCTGCATACATGGACTATTTTTTCGTAAAACCCCGCAAGGACCATGAATCATGTGTTTCACAACTATCTCATGTAATCTTGGGTATCTGAGTCTGTCTGGAATCTCCGCACAAACCACTTTATCGTAATGGTCTGGATTGCTGATTTTATGTTGCCCGTGCATGATAAGGAGGAAATGTGCATGTGGCAATCCACGCTTTTGAAACTCGATGACGTAAACGTAAACCTTAACCTCACCTAGTATATGTTTTTTGAAAAGAACTTCCTTCAGATGCTCGAGTCTAGCACGAAACACCCTAGCCACAAGATCTGGACGATCTTGTGCAGTTTGACCAGGCATTAAATTGTCACATATCTCAGGCCATTGAGGATTACACGTCATTGTAAGGAATAGATCTGGTTTTCCGTCATCCTGAACTAAAGTCATGGCGTCCAGAAAACGACGTCGCATATCACGAGGTCCTCCGATGAAAGATGCAGGAAAATTCGTTGTCCAACTCTATTTGGATTAATTTCTCCAGCATGGACACAGTCCACAATACCTTGGTACAAATTAGCTCTTATCCTAGCTTGGTTGTGTTCACAATACTGTAATCTTGACGTCTCAAGCTTTATGTACACATCCACCACAAATTGCTGTAACAATCGTCCTCCAAAGAGAAGTAGGTTGTCGTACGACCGAATTTGGAACCTGTAGCAGTAGTACTCACGCATCGCCACAGTACTTCTATTACTCCGTGGGTTAGCCTCTGTATGAAAATGGATGATGTACATTACGTTATAATGCTAGAAAGCGTGCATGAACATAAGGTAAAACGTGTTATAACTTAAAACACATCAAAGAAAATGGTACCTCCAACTTCGTTATTCATTGGGTTGTTATCATTACGAACATCGTTGGTTGATTCCCCTACTCGTGGTATGTTAGGATGCCACCCCGGCTCACCATTTGGGAAAAACAGAGGATAACATAATGGATCATAACATCCATAGTACGGCTGAATAGTTTGACTGTATTCAGACCTACCATAGACTACAATACTTCTTTTATAAGCTGTGATATTATCATTTCCTTCAACCCAAATACTAGCAACCTACGTAAGCACGCATATAATTAAGTGATATTAATATGAATTATTATTACTATTTAAACTTTAAATGAAGTAATAATTTTATTATAACCTCAGACGTGGTTGGACGGTTGTATACCCTCTGGTCAAGTTCAACTGAAGCGTTAAGAGTGACTTTATAGTTGTCTAGAGGTCCCAGCTCTGCAAGACTTCTAAACGTCGTGACATAAGGGTTTGTTGATAGAACTCTTGTTAACGTCTCAGTTATATTCTTATCAAGGTTAGGCCATTGAAGTCTATGCTGTAACTCCGTATCAGGATCATAAAAATACAATTGTAAGTACCTTGGTGTTCCATCTCTTGAAACCAATTGGTCGATCTTGTGATAGATACCCTTATGTGCACGAAACGTATATACACCATCTCTCATGTTGGTTAGTGTATCATCCAAAGAAACACCCATTGACGCGAAAGAAAAATTGGTGTTATACGCTTGTATGTTAGTCCTAAACATCTTTCCAATATCATCTTGCGATGTGAATAATAGGTACAACGCATCCGGTATTTCACAAGGTGTTAATTTCGTTTTCCCAGACATGCAACAAAATGTAGGAAATTCGGATTGAAATCTTTTTGCTCCGCAAAACATACAAGGACTCTGTCCTTTTAAGCTGAGAGAATCTCTAGGTATACCAGAAAAACATAATCATATGGATCCTCTTGTGTGTTATGATGTTGCAGGGGCGGATGAGACTGGACTGTGCTCAGTGGAATTTGCCTCACAACTGGATTACGACATCTACTATCATTACTCGATCGTGCTACGTGATTGCTATTATCTTGTAAAGTAGTTAAATGCATCCTTTGTCGTGAGTTATTAGTACCAATTGATCCCGATGAGTTGACATGAGGCGTACTTCCATTCATTGCCTTTGTTGTTTTTCTATTCTCCTTTTGTAAATAGTATCGTCTATTATAATTTTTTCGCTTCATAGCTAAATTAGATGCGCTTGAGGACATAAGATCGTTAGGATCCTTTTCTTGACCGTTGCTCATCGGAAAGTAATTAAGATACCTTGTTTATAACATAATAAAAGTATGATTAATATTGGGTATTAGAGTAACCACTACAGATACTATAATATAACAATTAAATAACTTGTTAACAAATAAAATAATATAACTTAGATAACCTATTTGTATGATATATGTTTAAATTAGTAATGCATTTCTTAGTTGTTTGTTGAGAAATGTTTATTGGTTAAACGATATATATAATATGATTGAATTATGTATAGGGTTGCAAGGTATAAGAATATAAGATTATCCACCCCATAATAAAGAAAACAATCGAAAATGAAAAATTATCAAACCATCCAAAAAATAATAAAATTTAAAACACATCTAACATCTATAGTAAACAAATATATAAAGGAAATTCAAAGTTGAGTATGAACGAACGTAGAATATAATAGAGAAATAAATTTTAAATATAATGGGCCTCTGGAATCTTGGGTTCAACAATAACTCGAGTGTAATCAGTTGATCGTAAAATATTTCCTATAAACGAAACATAAAATGCGTATAAGCTATAAAATACAACAAAATTCATTTAATGTATGTAGGTTTAAAATGTAGAGTAGCCATACTGTATGGCAAACGAACCAACTTCACTCGTGATACATAGACAATAGATTTGTCTAAAATTGAACGGAAAGTTTGAAGCGTGTGAATCTCCCGTGAGTCATATAAAGATAATTCTATTATGTGACCGGTACCACATATAAAATATATCATTAGAAAAACAATAGTAAATTAAACTGTATTTAAAAAATAAATAAATTCGAATTGAAAGAATGCCTTACGTAAAATCTCGAAGAAACATCAAAAAATGTCCAAATCGACGCTCACCATTGACAATTCTACCGACGACATCTACAACCAAATAATTTGATCTTCGTTTTATTTACTAAAAATGTTGAATACTATTTAAAGATAAGTGGGTATTGGATAAGTTATACGTACCGGTAATTATTTTTTCATAATTGTTGTCGTCTAAAAGCTTTTTAATAGAAGGCACAAACGGATAAACACGAAACCCTCTTGGTATGTGTATTGAAATTCTTATAATTTTAGTGAGCTCGTTAAATACAATCTTGAAATCACTTCATACTAAAAGGTAGTTATCATGTTTTGGCCATTCTTGGTATTTAAATTTCTCTATTTTAAAACGGCTTAGAATAATCATGCTGCCCATCAGATCAACCTCTTTGTAACCTTCCACGAAATGTGCTGGTATAAATCCAACTAATTTTTTCTCTACAAAGAAATTAAGCTAGTGCTTTAGATATAATATATACTTAAATTTTTATAAAAGTTTTAACTATTAAATTTAGATCTTACGTGTTGGTCGAGAAAAACCACCAACAGTTTCTTTTCAGACTCGAATTTCAAAACGAAGTCAACCCACACAAAACTCACGGTATAGGAAATACAGTTTTGTGTCACTGATGAAAAATCATCAACAATGGCATGTAATTCCATCATCAAGTTGTCCTTCATTTAAAAATAAAACATTTTACTATATCGACTACCACAATTATGTATGATATTTAATATGACATTAGGCACATGTATATAATATATAAAATAAAGCATCAAAATTAATTAAAATAACAATTGTTTCATTATTGCCAAAGTAGATAATATACTTGAAAAATTAAATAATAGAGAAACAAACCAAGTGTCTAACAAAAAGGAAATAAATGATAGAATTATATAGAATCTAAACTCCAGGTGACAATATTGTTTCCGTGTAGATTGCACCGTGTATAATACCACCAAAAAGAGTAGGGTGTATAAATCCTGTCACATTGAACCTAAGATTGATTTCAAAAACCTGCCCCCACTCCGTGATCACAAGAGTTGACCCACTTAGATTGTAATATGTCAACGATGTAATTGTTGGTAATGGAAGGCAAACCCTATAAGGATATGTAAATATCTTTATCCACGTACCATTATATAGTTTCCATAACTCCAACGGCCTTTCGTAGTAACCGCTAGAACAATACATATGAAGTTCTGATCGTATACTGACAAATAAACCATTAGGACCAAGACCCCCGGCATTCGGATACGGTAATTCTGAAAATTGATGTGTGTTAACGTCAAAGCGAATAACTCGCCTGTTACTTGCAAACCAATATTCCTTGATTGGGAAGTACACAGCATCTCCACAGAATGTTCCTGAACACCACCAGTAGGTATCACCATGGTACGGTCGTTTTTTAGAAAGGGTGTAGATTTCCACGAGCCCCTACGCAATGAATACACGAAAACTGCAAGAGTACCTCGCCAACGTTTTATGTGGATAATGTTGTAATCAAAAGTGGCGTCAACATAGATACCAACTGCATCTTTTCTTGCATTAAAGAATCCCTGTTTAGTAGAGTTGGACAACATTTTGGCGACACCAGTTACTGGATTCCACACAAGCAAATCCCACGTGTTTCGAAGGCTAACACAAAGCATCCCATCCAGGCTTGATAAGAATATTAGATTTTTTGGTTGAAAACCAAGCGGGGGAGTAACGTTCTTACTGATTAAGTAGTCACTGTCATGATAATTTAACGATCTAGAAATCGGCATACGACTTGTGGTTATGATTTTCTGATCCGGAGATTCTCGCATGTGTTTGGTGTATGATTTTAAAAATTTTGAGGTCGACATATACGTTAACCATTCTTTGCAAACACACTTGCATTTAACCAGAGCTTTTGGAGGAAGTCGTGCAATTATCTCCAGCATAAGAATCAAAAACAACTGAGGAGGCATAGTCGCTTTTTATCTAAAATGAAAAGTAGAAGAATAATATTATAATATAAAAACATAAGAAATTAATTTACTAAAAATAAAAATGTTAATAATCTAATATAATTTATATGTAAAAGTTATCATTATAAAAACGTACTATAATACCATAAATAAAATGATAATAATAATAATAATAGTAATAATAATAATAAAAGTTCAGGGGGTTAGTTGCCATTTTAAAAACTTAATTAATAAGTTTGTACACCAAATAGCAAAAGGTTAAAACCACAGGGACTAGTTTTGTAAAATGGTGAAAACCATTCTGTTTCCCCTCCCCGTCGGCCGACTCAACTCCGGCCACCGCCGGTCGGCTCCGGCAACCCCCAAACGACCCCGTTTAATCGATTTAACTCAATCAATGGTTCCCGACACCTTCGAGTGGGGAGTCAAACATTTTACCCCACATCAATTGAATGATTAGAGTCGGTTTAGTGGGATGAAACTTTCGGCCGCTTTTCCTCTCCATTGTCGCGCACTCAGCCAACAATAATTCGATTAACTTAGTATATACAATCATCTATCAATTCCTAAACGAATGCTGTTTTCAATTTCGATTAAAACAAACCCAAACACCCCGTCGATCACCATCATAAGCCGCAACCTGCAACTCGATTGTGCACCTATCTCCGATCAATTTTAACTAAAATTGATAAGGGGCTTTACTTCCAGACCATAATACGAAGCTAAACCCGAGTTTAATTTGATTATCATTGGGATTTGGGCATCGAACCGAGTTCTCCTCAGCCGCGACCTGTTCTTCGTGGGTTATCATCAATCGAACTCCAAATCAGGTAATTGAGAACACCTACATACTCGATTTTAGTCTAGAAATGAAAGCCCTATGCTTAATTCCATAAACAACTGCGAATTTATGTTCAATTTGGTGGATTTCGAAACTAGGGTTTATACGGGTTGAAATTGGGGATTTTGGATTCGGGATTGATTAACAAGTAATTGAACACACCTATTAGCTCGATTTCGATTGATGAACAAAAGCCCTAAGCTTAATACAGTTAACATAATCGAATCGATGGTCAATTGGATTGAATTGGAACTAGGGTTCATGGCGAATTGGGGGATTTGCTTAAATTGTGTTTATAAGAATTAAAAGCCGGGTATTAACCGCGGCTATAAGCCTGGTTCAGTGGTATGTGTGTGGGATTGTGAATGGAAGGTCCCGGGTTCGACCCGGGCACCTCCATGTTTTTTTTTAAAAGGCTTTTAGCCCTAAATAAATTACAGAAATTTATATAATAAATATATAAATCATTTTGTAAACCTCAAATATTTTTTAAAGGTCACTAAATATTTTCTATATTTTCTGAGTTAAGTTAAATAAATATCTTTGTAATAAAACATTTTAATAAAGAATGTTTTCGAATAATTCTTTAAAGAAAATAGATTTTAAATAATAATTTATAAATTATTATTAGTCTAAACGTTTCCTTTCGCTTAGTATTGTTTAAGTTATGATTTATACTTATTTATAAAATATGGTTTATATGTTATAAATAGCCATTTTTATAAAAATGGACTATAAATAATAATTCAAATTATTATTTTATTTTTGGACATTGTATTATCTATAATTATGGATCAATCGTGAAAATTGTAGAATTATAAAGATTTTGTAATTTCATAAATTATTAACAAACGTTATAAATAGTTTATTTTGTTTAAAAATAAACTGTAAATAGATGATTTAGGCCCGTATTTTACAGCCAACTTACAGAGGCCATAACTTCATCATAACAGATTCAAATCAGTTAAATCTTATGTCCACGACGAAGTTCGTCGAAAGACGAATCTGTTGATATATAAAACATAGAAAAACTCATTCGTTTAGACCTCCAAATAGTCGTTTTCGTAACAGCTAGCAGTTCTGCGCAGCTGTAAAGATCCACGTTTTTCTCATATTTCGGTAATCCAAATCAGAAACTTTTCTAAATGAAAGTTGTTTAGAAATCACTAATCTAGTAAACTGGAGATTTTCAGAATTTTTAAACATCGTTTAGTATTTTTAACGAGTGCGAAAAGACAGGGGCAGAACTGGAATTTTCCAAACTATAATTTGCGTTACGTTATCGTAGGTTCTCGCGGCGTTAACCGAGCTTAGACCTTGTTTCTGATTATTGTCATTCGTGTATAAGGTACGGATTCTTGGTTATCTTTATCATAGTATAAATTCTGTTCCGTTACTTTGTAGTACGGATTTTTGATACGTTGTTTCCGTTAATATGACTCGTTTGGCCTTTGGTATTTTACTAGTCGTCTAACATTATTTGTTATGCTATGACTCGTTCGATTTGTTAATTTTATTTGTTGAAGGATTACAGCATGCAATATATATTTTATAAGTTTGTGCTCATTATTGCATGTTCCTATAAATGTTCTATTGATACGTTATATGTTGATAGTTGTACTACCATTTGATTGATACTCTGTTACCCGAGCTCTCCGACATGTCATTGTGGCGTCAATGATGTGACACTTTTCGTGACGGTGTGTAATAAATAGTTCACGGCGTCTCCGTTAACACGTTAGTACTCAGGTAGTACTTTGGCCATAATATCTGGGAGGCGGATGGATCGATCCTAGTTCAGTTCAGTTCAGTTCAGTTCCGGGGGATGGAATCATGTGTGTACGCCCCACACACCATCTCATTAGTGCATAGTCTAGCTAGCTATGTACTTATCAGTTCAGTTTTGGCTCTGGGTACTTCTTATATTACACGACTTATTTTGTTTGTATATACGCGTCGTGTAGATCAGTTCAGTTCAGTATTACATGTTCAGTTCAGTATCAGCATTATATGTTTAGATTCAGATTTCCGTTTCAGTATCATATGATCCGTTCAGTATTCAGATATAAGTATTTTATGCTTCGTATTGTTACTATTGTTATTTCCGTCACTGAGCAACTTTTGGCTTAGCCGTATTTTCTTTTGTGGTGTTTTCTTATTTGATTGTAGGTAATCAGGGGGTTCCGGGAAATCAGTGAAGAGTGGTTGAAGATCAAGATTGTATTTTCTTTATTCGATGTAATGAATAACTTAACTAGGTTCTTTCGGATTATGGGGTTTGCTTGAATTTATTTCTTTAGATAATCTCTTTAATATCGTGAAATGGTTTTTGATTTGATATCTGTAATAGTGACACGTCAGCCTCTCCGGGTTGGGGTGTTACACGTACAGTGACAAAATATAAAAAAATATAGAGAAATATAGTAATACATAGAGCATATAATATATATAAACATAAAATACTTACGTAATTAACCTCTAAAATAGATCGTAAGTAAAGAAAAATTGTTAAAAGCTAATTTTTTTTCTAAATGCAACAATTAAAATTGTAATATTATACAAATTTTATTTGTATAATATTGGGGTAGGTGATATTATACAAATTGTATAATATTATACAAATTATACAAATTTTATTTGTATAATTTGCAATTAAAAATTGTAATATTATACTAATTAGATTTGTATAAAGTGTAAATTTATTTTATATAACATAGTTCAATTGGGGTAGGTGTGGGGTGGACGGTTGTATAGATACACATCGGGGATCTCGGATGTCATCCATTTTGTCTTAGGGTTTCAAGAAACCCAAACGACAACCACTGATCCAAGAATCATCCCGGTTGATGTTGTTTCATCGGTTTATAGTTTGTGCATGTAGAGGGTTCCTCACGGTTCTTCCCGATTGTTTCACCCTTTTTCTTTCGTTGTAATCGACTGTCGAATATGGTTTTCGGACCAGATGGGTTCGGGATTCAAATGCGAATCCACCCTTTGACAGTATTATACATCCATGGCACCCAACATCATCTCGATGATTGTCAACATCCGTGATTCTTTGTATTCAACAGTCGATTAGGGTTCTTGGTCCCGAGGGTTTGGGGCTTCACCTACACTCAACCCTTTGACGATATTCTATGTCGACATTGTTCAATATCGTTTGGATGTTTGTAATGATCCATGTTTAGTTGTATTCGACAGTCGATTAGGGTTTTCGGACCCTAGGGTTTCTGGATTCACCTTCACTGCACCATTTGACGGTCTTCTAGATCCATAATTTTAGAGGTATGAAAGTTCTTTATTTATCTACTTTCTTTGTGTTATTAGACATCGCTGAGTTGGTGTTGGGTTTAGGGTTAGATGTTTATGCAACTGAGATAGTAATTACATTTTATGATTTTCGTTATTAATGATTCAGGGTTTAGTTGTGATTTGTCATATATAAGATTGATATTGTTGGTGTTTATTTTCTTTTAAGTGTTTGTGATATCTAGCTGTTGATGTTGTTTGCGATGAGGGTTTGTGATTGAATCAGAATTATAAGTTTGAGTTTGATGGTGGTTTTATCTAGTTGATGTTCTTGTGCTTGATTAATGTTTTTTTCAGAAAGCCAATTGTTTTGTTTCTATGTTTGTTGCATTTTTCTTCTCAAGCATATTATAATTTTTTTACAGAACTACAACATTAATGCTAATCAACTTCATAAATGCAGATTGGTGGTATGATGCAGATTCTGTATGGTTTAACCTTGAAAGATAACTAAAATGGTAACCAATCCTGTGTAAGGCATCCAAACCTTTGACAATTTGCAAGTACCCTCACCGGTGTTAATACTTGGTCTATAGGCAGGTACTCTTAATTACTTGTTTATTTAATTCTGTTATAATAACATGCTTAATGAATTTTGATTTATTATGGATTATTTGTGTGGCTTGTGTGCATATTAGTAGTACTATAGAGAACAATCATACCGATTGATTAACTCCTTAGACGTGCTTGTCCGACCTTCATTAGAGAGGTTAGAAATCTGGCCTCCGTCTAAGCTTCGTTAACTATTAGTAAGATTGGTTTATTATTTTGAGAATGAGTGTTTCTACAATACAACATAATACGGTTATAGTCTTAGTTTCTTTATTTGTAATTGATATTTTGATATACTTGTAATTGTACATCAAATGATTTAAACGTGCATTTTGTAGTTTTATGTGTTATTGTTAGTGTGTTGCTGATGTGTGTGTTTATGTTCTTCTGTGTGTGCTTGTGTACATATATATGTGTCTAAATATTTATGTTTATAATTGTATGTTGCTGGGTTATATGAGTTAATTATATACAATAAATACAATTATTCTAAAACTAACCTAAATATATAAGATATTTTTCATGACTTTGTTGATTAATGGTTCAAGGTGTAGTTTTGGATTTGCAAATATATGTTAGAATTTTATTGGTTGATTTTGTTGTGCTTGATTACTGATTTTTTGAGATTTCACATTGAAATAATTAATCATGTTATTGTGCTTTGTTTAAATATTTGACATATACGGTAAAACTTTAAACCAAGGAAATTCCAAAGGTGACATGTATTTTAATAACTGTTCTATACACGGGTACTCTTTAGCACTTTTTATTTTATTATGTTATAACAACATCCTTAATTTATTTTGATTTAAGGTGGATTATTTGTTTGTGTCTTACGTGCATATTAGTAGCACTATAGAGAACAATCATACTGAATGATTAACTCCTTAGTCGTGCTTGTCCGACCTTCATTAGAGAGGTTAGGAATCTGGCCTCCATCTAAGCTTCGTTAACTATTAGTATGATTGGTTTATTATTTTGAGGATGAGTGTTTCTTTAATACAGATTAATACAATGATAGCCTTTGTTTCTGTATTTGTACTTGGTATTTTGATATCCTTGTAATTGTACATCAAATGATATAAACGTGCATTTTTTAGTGTTATGTGTTATCGTTGGTGTGAGTGTAATGTGTGTGTTTCTGTTCTTCTGTGTGTGCTTGTGTACTTTTACATGTGTCAAATAAGTTAATTTTATTACGGTATGCTAATGGATTATATCTTGATAAATATATACAACAATTAAAATTAGTCTCAACCTAACATAAATATAGTTGTAATTGTAATTGTTATGTTATAACAATTAGTATGCTTGGTTTATTATTTTGATGGTGATTGTTTATATAATTCAGCCTAATACGATGATATCCTTTGTTTTTATGTTTGTATTTGATATTTGGCTGCATTAGGAGGAACCGTAAAAACTGTTGATAGTAGTTAGAGTTTAACTATTATTAGTATGGGAGTTATTGTGTGTGCATAGTACATGTTAAACCTAACATGAACATTTAATATTGAAAATGTCACACAGAATAATGTGTGTGTTTCTGTTATTCTCTGTGTGCTTGTGTACTTTTACATGTGTCAAATAAGTTAATTTTATTATGGTATGTTAATGGATTATATCTTGATAAATATATACAACCATTAAAATTAGTCTCAACCTAACCTAAATATAGTTGTAATTGTAATTATTCTGTTATAACAATTAGTATGCTTGGTTTATTATGTTGATGATGATTGTTTATATAATTCAGCCTAATATGATGATATCCTTTGTTTTTGCGTTTGTATTTGATATTTGGCTGCATTAGGAGGAACTGTAAAAACTGTTGATATGTAGTTAGAGTTTAACTGTTATTAGTATGGGAGTTATTGTGTGTGCATAGTACATGTTAAACCTAACATGAACATTTAATATTGAAAATGTCACACAGAATAATGTAATCACAACATAATAAAACTAATTTACATACAAGGTTTTCTTAATAATACATACCTCTGCTGAAACTTTGAAGTTAAATATTGAGCAAAACAACTGAAACATGTAGATTTTTGAGTTTATGTGTTAATAAGAAACAAGTAAACAAATAATGCCTATGAAATCAAAATATTATTCAAAGTATCAATCAATAAAATATGAAAGATACCTTTAAGCACACGGATGTTGATTGCTAAGAATAAAAAGCTGAAATCTGAAACATGTAGCTTGTTGAGTTTATGTGTTAAAAAGAAATAGATAAACAAATAATGCATATGCAATCAAAAAATTATTCACAGTAACAATCAATAAAATATGAAAAACACCTTTAAGCAGACGGATGTTGATTTCTAAGAATCCGAATCTGAAAAACTGAAAACAAAAGTATACTTTTGTTGACTAATGTTTATATATGTGAAGCATTACCGTATATTGTCCCTTAAAAATAGGAACAACCTAATAATTGACAGGCCCTAAAAACATGTTCTCCTTAAACTCTGTTGATTTTTTTATGGTTTAAATTCTTAAACTTTTAAAATATTTAAAGTGTTAAATATTATCATTAACTAACTAACTCACCTAATATTCTACTATAATCAATTTGCAATTGGATAAAGTGATTTTAGTCTAAGAAACAATACCAGATTCAAAATCCTTGTCATCCGCAAATGTTGGCACTTTTAAAATTTATGTTTGTTTTTTATTAGATGAATTGTGGACACTTTTTACTAATCTTGTCATCCGCAAAGGTTGGCACTTGAATAATAAAATTAAGCATTGTTAGTTTGCCTACCCGTATATTGTCCCTGAAATATACAAACAACTTACTAATTGACAGGAAGTAAAAACATTGATAATACTTCTACATTATATTTTTTAGTTTTCGTAGGTGTCTTGTTGTGTTTATCTTAATCACATTTTAGGTTTGAATTTAATATACTAAACAACTTAATGATTAAGATGATATTATTAAAATATTTTGCTAAAACGTTGCTGATTTACTTTCATATATAAGTTTGATATTGTTAGTGTTTATTTTCGTTTAAGTGTTTGTGATTGATTCAAGATTTTATTGATTAATGGTTCAGAGTGAACCTGTTTATGGTTTTATGATTGGTTTTATCTAGCTGTTTATGTTATTTGTGATGATGGTTTGTGCTTGAATCAGAATTATAAGTTTGAGTTTGTTGGTGGCTTTATCTAGTTGATGTTGTTGTGCTTGATTAAGTTGATATTATGAAAATGTTTTTCTTAAACTTTGCTGATTTTTTTTGTTGAAAATCTTCAACTTTCTAATTATTGAGTTAGATGCTTGAATTAACCAATAGAGCAGTATTGAATTTAATAAATAATAAGATCAATAAACATAAACAATTTAAATAAACCCACATACTGAAAATCATAATATTATAAAGATGATAGAATGATTTAATTACATAGCATGAGATATGCTTTTAAAACAAACTACAACTTTTTATTAAACTAATTGAACATAAATTAAAAATACGAAACAAATATAAAATATTTTTCATCTAAACTTAAGTCTAAACAAGATGAGGTCTAGTTCGCTTCTGCACAGTCACACGAGGAATTTTAATTCTGATTTCATGCTTTTTGGCTGAACATGCAGTGTCTTCTAGTTCATGGTCTTTGTCAATGTTATCCGGACCATCCAACTCAATTACCTCACTCCATTTCCATTCGTCAAGCCTCTTTTTTCTCTTTTTTTGGTTTTCAAATATCTTAGCTTGTGCTTCAAACAGCAGATCCTTAAATAAAGAAATAGTTAGTATAAAGCTTATAAAATAAATATATAATAGTATTAAAAATACCTCCTCACTAAATTCACGTTGAAGATCAGATTTGTAGGGACTAAACATGGCACCACAACAAATAATCTCAACACTATTATCAAGATCAAGATCAATATCTACCTGTATACAAAATATATCAGATTGCATTTTACATCAAATTTAAAACCGAATGTAAACATAAACAAATGGAAACCATTTACCTTGATAGGCTTATGTTTATTCAATTTGTCATCAAGATCTCCAATACCCTGCACTTTATGTTCATCCACATCCTGATGTTTAAAATTAACTATTGATTAATATAAAAATTAAAAATAATATCAAATAAGCACAAAACAATCATATGTATAAATTAACATTTGACTATACATCAACCTTGTTATGAGAAACAACCTGCACAAAATACAAAATACAATTAAAATAATTACTAAATCATATACCACGTTCAATACACTTGTAATCATAAATATAACATTTTATGTTTGTACATTTGAATTGCCGAGATCCGTATGCAGAACTTGTAAAGGTGCAACCTTAAATGGTTGGTATTCACGAATTTTTGCAGCATCCAAAGACATGGTTAGTTTTTCTCCATTTAAAAAGTTATGAACTTGTATGTATTTATAGGCTGCTGTTGGGTTTTTCAATTTTCAATTGGCGCCTGAAGAACAACCGAATTAGGCCTGCCATAAATATCTCTTTGTTTGTTAGGTTGTTGTTTCTGATAAAGCATCTTCGGGTATTTTTAACCATATGGTGGAAATTTTAACCAATGTGAAGTAAAATAAAATGGGTACATCTATCTTTGATTATTATGATTTTAATAATAATTAATGTCCATCAGGGATAATAAAAATATTTTTTGGATTTATATAAAATTTTTGTATGTTATATATTACTACTTTAAATTTTTTAATAATGACATGAGAGATATGTATGTATTGTGGGTATTATTATTATTTTTAAATTTGTAATAAATTACTATATTTATAAACAAAGATTTCAGTTTTCATAAATGGCTCATGTTGTTACTGATTTTATTTAAATAAATTGTGGTATTTTTTAAATAAAGCATCTTCTGGTCATACTGTATTGTAGGTTTTATATACATATATAAGTAATTTATATGTAAGTAATTGTTTTTTTGGTTATATATAATGTAAAAAAGATGTACCCGATATTTATTATCTATCCTAACATTTATTCTGATTTATTTTTTATTTTTGTTAATTTAAGTAGCATCAATTGCGTGAAATTAGGTATATACTTTATTTTTTAAATTTCTTGAATTTATTTGTGACTGAAAATTAATATACAGATATGTTACATTTCAGGTTATACAACTGAAGCAGCGGGTTACAGAATGTAACATACATTTATGTACCGTACATCAACTTTTATGTATTTGGGATGTTTTTTGTGTAATTAGGTCGCTAGTAGTATATATTCAGGACTGTTCTGGACTATCTGATGGATTTGGTATTTTTTTTGTTAGTTTATGTAGGTTTTGTCTACAGGTACAACCATTGTTTTTTAAAAATACGAAATCCTTATTTTCATCCTATTTACTAAAAATTAATATACGGATGTGTTATTTTTTTGGTTTTTGACAATTACGAATATCTCAGGTTAAAGAACAGAAGCTGCGGGTCACAGTGAGTAACATATATTTCAGTACATTACTTCAACTTTTATGTATTTGTGATGTTTTTTAAGACTTTAGGATGAAAATGGTTGGATGTAATCCGGACTGTAATGGACATTGTGATGGATTTGTTATTTTTTTGTGAGTTAATGTAGGTTTTGGTCACAGGTACAACCATTTTTTTTATAAATACGAATTCATTATTTTCAGTTTTTTTTAACAGTAATGTGACTGATTTTTACGGAGCATTTTAATACCAACCAAACAAGTAGATTTGAATTGAAAAATATTGACAAATAATTTACCAAACAAGTAGATTTTTACGGAGCATAAAAACAGCAATATTGATAGATCAAGGGATCAAATTGTAAAATAGATTTGAATATTCACCTTTATAGGTAGGTTATAAAGTCAATATTGCCCTTGAAATTTATGTATTTTAAGTTGTACATTATGCATAAAAAGTTCAAAACTCTTACATTTGGTTGGTATCCCTCCTTCGTATATTATAATATAGTATATATATATATATATATTATATGCACCGAGTCACGAGCCGAGCCAACGAACCAAGCCACGAGCCGAGCTCAAACCGAGCTAACCCTGGTTCGGCTCGTTTAGAATTCGAGCCGAGCAGAGCCGGCTCCTACGAGCTATTTTCGAGCCGAGCTTTTCTCGAGCGAACTTCGAGTGAACTTCAAGCCGCGAACTTTTTATACAGAACAAATCCTTATTACACATGGCAAAACCCACTATTGCTTATTTGTTAGTAATTTAGTATGTTAACCTATTTAAGTCACAAAATGCTTAATCTAAATACTTTTTATTTGAGTTATTAAATGTAGTATAGTAATATGGTCTTTTTTTTATTGATAGTTTGTATAAATTAATAGTAGTCTTTTTGTTTCTTATTTAAGAAACGATCTCTCTATCTCTTAAGATAGAAAAAATACTTGTAATCATCTATACTTTCCAGACTCTATTTTTAATTTGATATACTGGATATGTTTGTTGTTGGTTTTGTTTCTTATTCAAAAGATTATATGTATGTTATGTGCAGTATATCTCTATTTAACATTTTCGTTGACCCAAATGAATCTCTAGATAGTTTTAATTTTTAATTTTTGTTAGGACATTTTAAGGCTTTTTTTTTTTAATTTAGGGCTATGAGCTTAGTTAAACAGAATATTAAACCTCGTTTCATGTCTTTAGCATCTGATAACAATCATTTAAAATTTTAATTTTGTTTGTTTTCTTACCTACTCGCACTCCTAACTCCTTCTCTGTCATATCTCCCAATTTACATTGTCACAGCCACCCTCTTCCATCTTGCGCACGTTGTCTTTTTTAATGCTGTTGTGAAATGTTTTGATTTCGATTTACAGATGTCCTATCGGGTTTTCTATGTTATATCTAAAGCAATTATTGATAATTTTGGTCATTTGTACAAATGAAGGTCCGGTTTTGACAGAATTGTATTAGGCTTTGGATAAATTTCATTTGTAAATTATTTTGGGGTCTTGGCGGTAATTATTATGGTGTTATGGTTCAATCATTGGTTGATTCATTAGGTTTTGGTAAACCATACTGGACCCTTGCAGGCTTGGGCTGGATCTACTGGTCCATTGGGCTTTTATGTTTGGTTTACTTTTGTTAGAGGTGCACAAACCAGGTTGAAATTTCGGTAAAAAAAATCCAAACCAGGTTTTACTGGGTTTCAATTCGGGTCCAACCGGTTTCAAGAGGGCAAAATGGTAAAAAATCTGGTTTATACCAGGTTTAAACCGTGCCAAGTTGAGTTGTGAAGGGGACAAATCCGTTTGAACCCTACGGGTTGACACGGGTTGGGGAGCTACAGGGTTGAATCCGGGTCGAGTTAGGTCAGGTAAGTTTGAAACAAATAATAAATTAGCATATGGTTTAACGAGTTCGTTTGAAACAAAATAATAAATTACAATCAGAATATTATTGTTATACAATTTTAGTAGCATATGATTTCAACTTCAATGAAGACCCACACAAAACAAACTATAAACATAACG
Organism: Flaveria linearis; assembly: GCA_024085815.1. Lineage (NCBI taxonomy): Eukaryota > Viridiplantae > Streptophyta > Magnoliopsida > Asterales > Asteraceae > Flaveria > Flaveria linearis. Next base: position 4,880,162 of record CM044015.1, read on the forward strand.
GGATTTGAAAGAACCAACGATCTAATAACTCATAGTATGGACACACGTGTGCTAATTCTAATTCTAATTCTAATTCTAAGGGGACAAATGTCAAATGAAAAAAATGATGATCTAACGTAATAAACCCAAACTAAACTCAAAACTAAACAGAGATCGTCACTATGATGAAACCAGCGAATGCAATAAAACTCTCTCTCTCTCTCTCTCTCTCTCCCCCTCTCTCTCTTTCTCCCCTCACACACACACATTTAAAGGCCCCAACTTGAAAATGAACCGTCAACGCGACACCCATAACCTACGTGTGTTGTAGCGAGTGAACGGGTTAACATCGGGTTAACCACACTTTGCTGGATCAGCCCGACAGCTACAAGCCCAAATTCAGACCATCTACAAGTCTACAACTCTACAAACAGTTGAGCTACAAGCCCAACACCAGACCTTTTTTAGCCCAATACCACTCAGACGAACTACATAAAAAATAAAACACCAACATAAAAATGGGCATATAACAAATGAAATAAGCTAATGTTTGATGTCAATTCGATATTAAAATGTTATATTTTTTAACAAGCCCACATGGGCTAAAGCCCCATCCCTATGAATTTAACGACACGCTTTCATCCTGAAATTCATATAACATCCTATTTTTTATGTATTATATTATGAACACTTCATTCTACAAAATAGTAAGAAATTCTCATTTAAGCTTTTAAAGAATTGTTTTACTCAAAATATTTAGAAAAAAATCAAACTAGATTATCACAAGTTTTCAAAATCACAATAAAAAATGTAAATATTCAATTTATGTGTTTAAATTTCAAATTAATGTACCTTGGGGGTCACTTTGCCACTTAAGAAAAAAATTGATAAAGTTTTTGTATATTGATTAAAAGACAAAAGATGCAAAAGTTCGAGAGTTCTTAGCACTAATCACCTTTAAATCAAACATGTATTCTTGAGAGCTTCTTCAACTTGTTGTGAGACAATTTAAGTGTCGCCTATCTTACGATAAGCGCCACTTTTATTAACAAACAAAACATGTTGAGATTGACCTTCATGTTAAACGTGGTAGGCTCTTATACACACGTGAGATATTATTTTGTTTAGACGTTGTTTATTCATTATGCTCCGACTACTTATCAACATGTTGATGTTTTTACCACGGGCTTCCAGCTACTTTGTTTTCATCTTTTTAATCCAAACGTCATCTCTGCATTATCGCTCACATCAAGGGCAGACGAGAACTTAAAACCTTAGTTACATGACCCAAATATACGTGTTATATACAAAAGTTTGTATCTACTTCCTCTCTATTTACTCTTTTTTATCACTAGAACTATCAATAAAAGGCACTTGCACAATAAAAGTTTCAAATAAATGATATTAAACATAAACATTTGAGTGTCGACATAAAGTTTGAATGGGGTACAGCTAATGCCCATGAAGCAATTGGGCCCACCGGACATCATAAATGTTCGTGAGCATATAAAATCAAATCTCTATATCATGTGGGCTGTCCTTTCTGGGCCCACGTGCGTCATCAGGCCCAACTACCAGTCCTTTATTACCTTTCTACCCTCTCTAATATAATATCCCCATCAATTTTTTTTTTTTTTTTCCTACGGTCACTTTCTTTTGTTATTTCTTACTTTTATAAATTCCGGAAATAGTAATTCTTTGATCCCGTTTAAGAGGTTTCTATAAAAAAGTATAATACTATTCACATTTCTATAAATGTGATATGTTGGCACCTAAAATATAATAAAAATGATAAGAGCTTGAATACCACTCGTAACTAATATGAGAAACACGATAAGGAAGGAAACCATTGAAGGTACTAAAGAAACAAGGGGAATATTACTATTCATTGGCTGATATATTTCTAAATCATCAAAAATTAAGTGATGGTGGCTTTCTGAAATCTTTCAAGATGTCTGTTAAATATATGGGCGGACATACTTTTTGGGAAGGATCATCGGCACCTTATGAATTTTTTTTATGTAATAGCACTTATACTATCTAATACCGACTAAAACTCATGAAATTTTAACACCGACCCCTTGAAAATTTAAAATCAACCCGAAAGAAATTTTATGATTAGAACTCATGAAAATGATGGTATGAAAATGGTAAAATGTTGACATGTTGCTTGAGGGCACCTATAACCTATACCAACTTTACATTCAAAATCTTATCTATAACTTGAGGTGTCCCCATCCCATTATTGGTGCATGAAGGCTGAAACAATGATGTAGACCATTCCTACATTACCTTTATCTTTAACAAACAAATTGCTTGCATAGTGGCCCATCTCTAGGAGCATGGGTTTTTCCTAAATATTAAAAATACTAAGATTGAAGATAAATAATGATGGAATAAAGTAATGTAAGATGGTATATTTTGAATAAAGTGAAGAGGGGTTAAAGTTAAATTGGATTTTTAATTAGTAACATTGGTTATTTAGTTAAGTAATTGTTAAATAAATTTGAAGGCATGCGGTGTAACTTATACTAGTTTAAAGAGGAATTTGGGATAAAATGATTCAAACTGACAGAAGTAAAGAAAAAAAAGATAGTCAAATAGGAAAAGGAAGATACTTCAATAATTCTTCTTTTGTTATTATTTATTAAGCTCTAGCAAAGATGGGATTAACGTGATCAAAAGTTGAGTTATTGAAATAGGTTAGTTGATTCTTACTAAGAAAAAAAAATTGAATTTATAAAATTTAAATTTCCTTTTGAATACTGTTACGGTTATTAATGTAACTAACGGATGTCAAACGAGCACCTAAGCGTAATCTACAATGGATGAGTAACTCTAAATGCTATCACGGAAAGACAAATATAATAAATAATTTTTCTTTGTTAAGTATAATAATTTGTTACTAGAAAACTCATGACACCTCGTCAATACCTACTGACTAGCATAAACAAATTGATTCATAACTTGCATTTAACAAATGATATTTAAAAAATTATGGTATAAAACGAGTGCAAACATAAATTCAAACGTAATGGCTCCTCTTTATTTTATTATAACCTTAGATGTTATATTGTTTATTGTTAGCCCGTAATTAATAATCTTTTCAAAGTTATTCCTCCCCATTTAATAAACTAACACTAATTGGTGTGGTGGCATAATTATATGTAAACAAGTGTTAATCATGTCAGTAAAGCTTAGATTTGCTCGTAAGAAACAAGGGGAATACTGTATTTGAGATGTAATCCGCTAAATTGCTTTCTGTTGGCTGTCTATGAGATCTTAGACATGATTAGTTTTTCTAATTTTTTAATTCTTCTAACCCCACATGCCACATATCTTTGTGCAAGCTCCCAACTCGGTAATCACTTCATTTTAGTTATTGTATCCAAACAATATTAAGGATATGATTTATTTAAATATATATCTTTTATTGGAAAATGTTTTCCTCTCTATCTCTTTCTATATATAAACATATAAAATAGGAATATGAAGGAGGAGGATATCCTAATAACATTATAGATGTATCTATAGCAACAATGACCTCTCATCTTCCTCTTGTCGCATAAACGACGTAAAGCCAAAAGAAAATCAATGCACCAATTTACTGAGTTTGACCTACATGAAAATCGATATGATAAAGCCTGTCATAAGAGCATATCGACCCTCGTAGACATGAACTGATTTCATCTAGTTGGACAATACAACACCCATCCAAAAGACTGCAAGAATCAATGTACTTTTGAATCGCATTAATAAAATTTATTCTTCAATATTGATCTCTCGTATTCACATGGAATCTGGAGTCGAAAAATAAACTTTCGAACCACATTAACCTAAAAAAAGATACAAAATTTTAATTTCGATGCATATCAATAACAATAAAGTAATAATGATATAGTCAATCTTAATTTGTTAGAGATACTCCTTGGAGGAAAAAGTTGGGATAAACAAAAAAAAATTGAAGAGTAATATTGATATTAATTTATTTTTTATTTAAATGTTAAGAGATAATTATTAAAATTTATTTTATTGATATGATGAGTTATATTAGGAGTTAAAGTTAAAGTAAAATACAAGTTTATCTATTATAAATAGAGGTGTAAAAGTTTTATAAATAATGTGATTTTGTTATTTATAAAACTAGGTTTGGGACCCGCGCCTTGCCGCGGCTATGTGAGTTTTAACGTAACCCTAAATCGAAATCAAAATGAAGGTTTGAAACCATAAATCAGCAAAATACACAAGGTAAAACACACCAAAACCCCAAATTCATAACACACAAGAACATTCAGAACCCAAAAGTAAATCAAAGCCCAACACCATAAACAAAATAGACGAAAATCAAAGCGCGACACAGTCCTATATAGAAAAACTAATGAAAATCAAAGCCCCAAAAAAAGCAAACAAAAGGAAAATCAAAACCTTAACAGGGTATCGATAACGAAAGAAAGAAAGTAGGAACCTGGAGAAAGACAGCGCCAACGAATACTATAAATGAACGTATCAAAACACACATAAAAAAGATGTGTGAAGAAACCAAAAAACTCACAAGAAAAACCCACCCCCAAACCTCAACCACAAAACAAACCTATAAAAACACAATGTTTTCAAAATCGGACCGGAAAGCGAACCGGACGGCCTAGAGGTTCACTATCGGACCGGTCGGACTGGTCGGACCGGAATACGAACCGGATGATGTCATAAATATTTAAAAAAATATAAAAAATTCCAAATATTTATAAAACTACAAACACATACCATTCAAGTAAACATAGTCCAATTTAGCAAATACAACAACCCAAGTTTAAATAACCCTAAACCAAAACAAAATACAACATCCAAAGTTTAAACAACCATAATCAAATAGTGGTTCACCAATATATTAACGAACCGGTGTTCCTTAATGCAAAACAACATACAAAATACATACCATTCAAGTAAACATTGTCCAAATTAACGAACCGGTGTTCCTTAATCATATCGAATAATATTTTTCTATTAAATAAAAAAAATTCAAAAAACCGGTTCAACCCGGTTCGCCGGTTCCGGTCGGGCCGATCGACCGCACGAACCGGCCGATTCAACCGAAAACGGCCAAAACCACCGAACCGAACCGGCATCCTCACCGGTTCCCCCGGTCGACCGGTCGGACCCATTAAAATAAAAAAAATTTCTCAAAAAACCGGTTCAACCCGGTTCGTAGTTCCGGTCGGGCCGGTCGACCGCACAAACCGGCCGGTTCAACCGAAAACGGCCCAAAACCACCGAACCGAACCGGCATCCTCACCGTTCCCGTAAAAAAAAATTAAAAAACCGGTTCAATCCGGTTCGCCGGTTCCGGTCGGGCCGGTCGACCGCACGAACCGGCCGGTTCAACCCCAAACTCAACCCACACCCGAAACAAACCTATAAAACATATACAAACATAAGGAGAAAGAAAAAGAAAAAAAAAAAAAAAAAAACCAAAATCCCCGCCGACATTTGCTACAAAATACATACCATTCAAGTAAACATTGTCCAAATTAACGAACCGGTGTTCCTTAATCCATATCGAATAATATTTTTCTATTAAAATAAAAAAAATTCAAAAAACCGGTTCAACCCGGTTCGCCGTTCCGGTCGGGCCGATCGACCGCACGAACCGGCCGATTCAACCGAAAACGGCCCAAAACCACCGAACCGAACCGGCATCCTAACCGGTTCCCGATCGGACCGGTCGGACCCATTAAAATAAAAAAAAATTTCTCAAAAACCGGTTCAAACCCGTTCGCAGGTTCCGGTCGGGCCGGTCGACCGCACAAACCGGCCGGTTCAACCGAAAACGGCCCAAAACCACCGAACCGAACCGGCATCCTCACCGGTTCCCGTGTAAAAAAAAATCAAAAAACCGTTCAATCCGGTTCGCCGGTTCCGGTCGGGCCGGTCGATCGCACGACCGGCCGGTTCAACCCCAAACTCAAACCCACACCCGAAACAAACCTATAAAAACATATACAAACATAAGGAGAAAGAAAAAAGAAAAAGAGAAAAAAAAAAAAACCAAAATCCCCACTGACATTTGCCATTAATAAGTAATAGAATTAGGGATTATCATATTTGCTCAACCCAATATATCCAGCAATTTTTGAGTTAACGTCATATTTTATGGTTTCATGTTGGGTTGAGACTCGAGACTATTAACCTATAAACACACCCGTATAACACCGGTAAAAAAATATCATAGTTTAAATGTAACTAAACCTAGTTCGATTATGATAGATTACATATTTACTCGGTTTTTATATTTACATATTATTTATAAGATTCTATTTAACTTCACCCATTTTAAAATATGATAGAATAATCTTAACACTAATCTTATTATCATTTGACAGCTAACTACCACTCACCAAACTACATCCTTGGTTACACCAAGATTTACTTAAACTAAACACAAGATCACCACAGTAGTTCACCATACCAGCTCCTCATTATGTTGTGATTTATTTTTAATTACGATTTAAACAATTGTTAATTTTTGTCTTTAAGTCCCTATAATCAGATACTCGCTAGTCCATGAATCCTCCAATGCACATGCAACTCAGGTCAAGGGTGGCCCCCTTAAAGTCAAGTCATATTTCAGTGTCTAAATTCCAGCCTGTCTACAACAACGTACCTGCAAATTACACAAAACAAATAATATAATAATAATAATATAATAATAATAATAATATATAATAATAATAATAATAATACAACAATAATAATACTAACAGAACCACCGTAATTCTTACCAGACGACGGAGATGCGACAACGTAGACGACGGACTTACGACGGAATAGAATCGGAGTTGACGGAAAACGTTTAGTCCTTAAGTAGACATTGAAGGCGCAAATTGTTGAGAAATTGAACTTGATGAACGAAGATGACTAACACTTAATTACATGTAGCTTCAGTTGAATTCGATTGAAATTATAGTTGTGTGTTATGATCAGGTCAGATTAGAATTTCGAATTGAAAGTGATTGATTAACCGATGATACAATATGTCGTCATCTATTTGTAAGTTTGCATATACACATGGAAAACAGATCGTCTATAGTCACGTTAGGGTTTGTTATCGTCCCCAAATTCATCATCAACACCGCTCATCAGATCTCTTCGATATCCGACTCGCCGTGATCTGTTATATATCAACCGTTGATAGCTCCGGTGACCGGATGATTCAAAACCTAAACGTCCTCCGCCGTTGACATGACGGAGAGCCGGCTAGGCCTCGGCTGAAACGAGCTCCTCCGCCTCTGTTGATGCGACGACGGCCGGATCAACGCCGCGAGAGCTCTCTTCACCAGATCACCGCCTTCAACTGTTCCGATACGCACCAGTGAGTTCGTCATCGCCGACCGCCGTGCGTTCAACCGTTCGAAGGATACGCCACAGTCACCGTACCGATCTGATGATTATTACTACTACTACTCAAGTTCTTATGCAAGCTACACCTGAACGATCCTGGATGCGACGTAGGCGAACACATACACGTCCTCTTCGTACTCACCGCCTTATTACGATCGCTAGCAACCGACGAAACCGATCTGTTAGGCGAAATCGGACGATTATCGAACGAAAACCGTACGGACGACAACGACGACGACGGCGTTCTGTAACCGTTCGCCGGAGCTTGCAAAACGGATCTGTTATCGAAAAACGAAGTGGATCTGGCGGAGAAAGCTGAGCTGGCGGAGGCAAACGCCGTCGCCGGAGATGAGTTGTAGAACCTCCCCGACGGCGACTGTGATCGGAGCACCGGACCACTGGTTCTTCGTGTAGAAACCGCCATTGTTGCACTGTAAATACCTTCAAACGAATATGATTATAGAGATTATTTATAGAGATGATGAGAGATGATATTTTTTTGATATTCCTGTGGGTGTGTAAATTGGCAAACATAGCTTTCGTCAAGTAAGGTATTTATAGGGTGAGAAAAGTGAATTTTAGAGGTTTTTTTTTTTCTTTTTTAAATAATAAAAATAATAATATTGGTTTATGTCGTTAGGTTTGTTTACGACAATAGTGATGGCGGTTTTAAAAATGGTATAATAAGAATGGTGGGGTGCCACGTACACGATAAATGCTTGAAAGGTGGTGATGAGATGCGTTAAGATGCACACGTATTAAGCACCGACTTATGGGATGATTAAAGAGTGGATATACTGAGTTTGTTTGTTTGTTTGTTTATGGGATGATTAAAAGTAGGTGTTTTATAATGTTTTATGGGATGCGAATGGTTGTAGGATCTACTTTAGTATATTTTTTCGGAATCATAACGTATGTGTTTTAAGTAAAAGTAATGAGAACGTTATGAACTTATGATTCCCTTTGTTGGGATAATTGGTTCATTTAAATTAAAAAAAGTATTTAGGAATCAATCAAGTATATTTAAGTTATGTGAAGTGTTAATTTGATCTACTCAAATTACGTAACTGCTCTATTAAACTTGTCTATTGCTCATTGTTGTTTGGACCTATTAAACTTGTCTATTGCTCATTGTTGTTTGGACCGGATCGGACCGGCCGGTCCGACCGGTTCGACCGCGAATCGGTGGCTGGTCCGGTCCGGTCAGGGGTGATTCGTTTTTGGCCATTTGAACCGGCCGGTCCGAACCGAACCGGCCGGTCCGAACCGAACCGGCGGTTGGACCGGTGAACCGGACCGGTTCCGGCCGGTTTTCTGATTTTTTTTTTTTGATTTTAGTGGGTAAAAACGGGGTGTTAAACCATAAATTAGTACGTAGGATATACAAATATTGTTAAGTTTTATATATAACTATAAAATATATGTATAAATCATATATAAATTACTTATATTTAATTACATATATAAATATAATTAAAATATAGTTAAATCCGGTCCATCCGGTCCGACCGGTCCGACCGGTCCGACCACCAAACCAGTAAGGCGTCCGGTTCGACGTCCGATCCGGTTCTGAAAATATTGTTATTGCTAGAATCTTTTGTAATTCAGCAAGTATTTGTGAGTTTTCAAATTATTTTAACCGGGTTAGATTATTTGAGAACTTATAAAATATTTTAAAAATTACGATAACTAATATTAATAATTAAATAATATATATATGTTTGCACATGTGTTTTAAATTTTTAGCTACACATATATATATTATTTAACTGCATATGACTTACATATGTATAAATTAAAAATTGGTTTATCATATTCTTTTTGAACTTTAAAAGAGAAGATTAAACTCTTGTAGTAGACATTTTTGTATATTTATATGGTTGAAGAGTGTAAGTTACCATTTCTAAAAAGACATAACATCTCGTTTATGTTAACTCAAATCGTTTAACACGTCAATTTCGACTTCGATATCCCCGAACAAGCGCTACTTTCGGCTCGGGGGGGTAAACAAGTCAATCAAGCTTGAAAAATTCCTGACAAGCCGAGCTAGAGTTTTATAAATAAAACTATAAACGAACCAAGCTCAAGCTTGGGTTTTCTATAATCAAAACGAGCCGAGCTCAAGCCTAAGTTAACTCTGGCTCGGCTCGTTACACCCCTACCCGACCCCCTTTGAACTAGAATCATAATACATACATTAATCCCTATGACCCAATTAATGACAACGGCAGCATAAAGAAATGTGATCATAGTGGCAATCACAAGCCTTTTGCGTGATAGTTAGATAAAAATTCTACTTGTAGAGTTCCTACTATAAAGTAATATAAGAAATACTTAACTAAACATGATAATGAACTAATATACTTATGCATACACTTATTTAGCATTAATCTGTCATTGACATGTTTTAACTTTAATTGCTATATGTGAATATATATATACATCTCAAATGGAATGAATCGTTAATGAAGCTTAGCTGTCTACTTGAGAATAAGTATATGCCACTTGACTGACGTTCTTGTTAATTAAGTGAAGATGAAAGTCTAATCTTTGATTATTATTTACATTTGTTATTAACTTATACAAACATATTAAGAAAAAGAAATACAAGGTGCAAGTAATAGAAAGGTAATTTGAAAGGAAAAGTATAAAAATAAAGATAATAATATAAAAATGGTTTGAATACTTTTAAAGTGAAATATAATATAACTAAAGAATATAAGTAAAAATAAAAAGCGAACCAGAACTAAAAGTTACAATTCTATCTCCGAAATGATGTTAGATGCTTTGGGACTTGCGCTAGGTTACTAATATAATACAAAGGATATATTAAACTTAAAGATTTTGCTTTAAGCACCATTAATTTCATCATTATCCTAACCGAAAGCAAATATAACGATAACTCACATAATCCTACCCGATACATTAAAACATATGACATCTTCAAACATTTATAATTATCATCAATAATGTTTTAACACTTTTCTTATTTTCAAATGTTATAATTTATATTGCGTAGATGACTAGATGAGCACATCAAAGAGCAGATTACATATTTTATTTAAAACATCTATTAATTAGCCTATTCCTTCTAACATGCATATATACATTTGTAGAATTTAGATTTTAACATATTAGAATAAAAAAAAAACATTTTATCATCCGGATGTTTAATTGATGGAGAGAAAGACGACTACATACGCCTAAAAAGTTTTTTAGTAATCTAAAGGAGCTTGTTTCTTTTCAATTGTGATATACTACATATTCCCAAAAAAATCAAATCGGTTAGGGTTTTAATCAGTGTATTTTTATTATATCTTAGCTTGTTGATTTGCAGGTGTTCAAGATTCATAAAAATTCAATCATGAGACAAAAATACCCTTCTAAAAGTCTTAATAAGTTAAAAAATTCTGACTTATTAAAACTTTTGGAGGGTATTATTGTCTTTTCACCCCTTCAAAAGTCAATAAATGCTTTTCAAAAGCACATCCAAACACCCCAAAAACAATCTTATTGCTGGTAACATTTGGGACTAAACATTTTGTGGAGTCATATTTATCATTTCCGCAAAAAAAAGTTTTATTACCGTGAAGCCATTAAACAACCGTGTAAGCATTATGTGTGTAACCCTAGACAGTGCTCTAGAAACATCTCTGATAGTTCTATTATTGAAAAACATGATGTCTCTAACAACCATGATAGTTAAGAAGCCTGTATATACGACATATCTCCATCTTCTCTTTTATGGAAGATATATGTTTCATCATTGACAAATATTTCAGCAAAATTATATATATTATATCACAAATTTGATTATAAATTACTTTCAATTCTAATTGAAACCATTACTTACAATTTGACTCGGGTTTAATCTAACATCTTTAATTCCAGACCGTAAACATGTTAGTTTGTATGTATGTTTTAACTTTATAACTAATTAAAAATTTAAAACTTAACTATTTACCTTCCATGTTTAGTTATAAAGTTACATAACTAATAAGAAACATGAATTTGTTCTAGCAAAACAATATTATTCTATATTATATACAAACAATTTATAAAAAAATCAAGTATAAACTTAATTACCATATATCTTCATCTCACTACTCTAATAAAAGAGTAACTATGGTTGTCACATGTCACTTTTTAAAATCATCTAATGACACGTGTCAGTATTATATTCATTCTAATCAAATTTTCCCGCTTCTCTCTCTTATTAAATAATCACATTAATTACTAATAATATTATCTATTTATTGTTATATTATATTATTAGTATTTAATAAATTAAGAAAGATAAATTTTTATTAATGTTATTTCTATAGAGATAGTTTTTTCTAAAAAAGATGTTTTTCTAAAAAATAAAATTATTTTTACGTAATATTTTAAAATTGGTTTTTAAAGTAATTTTTTAATAAAACAAAAATAATTAAAATAGGGATTTATAGTAAAGAAATTTTTAAAATTTTTTTTAATGTTGTTTTAAAACAAAATGTCTAATTTATCTTTGAAAAAATAAAAAAAATTAAAAGGTTCATATTATTGTTTTATTACTTATAACTATTACTTATACATAATTTCAATCATATCATGTTTTAGTCTATCATTTTAAATTTAATAATTTTTATTCAATTTAATATTTTATTTATTTAACCCGTGTATTACACGGGTTTACTAAAGCTAGTACTCTAATAAAAAGGTATCTGGGATGACACGTGTCAACACCACAATCACTCTCACCAAAATTTTCCCGCCTCTCTCTCCTATTAAATAATTACCTTAATTACTAATAATACTATTTAACAATTTTTTGATTTAATAAATTAATAAAGAGATCTATTTATTAATGTTATTTCTAAATAAATAATTTTTTTATAAATAATAAATTTATTTAAAGCATAAGACATTTTTTAAAAATACGAAATATTTAAATTTGTATTTTTAAAAAGTTATTTTTTAAACTAAAAATAATTAAATTTAAGAGTCATAATAAAAATTTCAAAAATGACAATTTTATATGTTTGTTTTAGAACAAAACGCTTATTTTTTTTTAAAAAAATAAAGTTTTAAAAAGTTGATATCACTATTTTATAACTTACAGTCATTTCTAATACATAATTTCAGTGATATTATATCTTAAAATATTATTTTATAATTAATAAATTTTGTATATTAATTTTTATTTATTCAACCCGTGTAACACATGGGTTACTATAGCTAGTACTCTAATAAAAAGGTATATGGGATGACACGTGTCAACACCACAATCACTCTCACCAAAATTTTCCCGCCTCTCTCTCCTATTAAATAATTACCTTAATTACTAATAATACTATTTAACACTTTTTTGATTTAATAAATTAATAAAGGGATCTATTTATTAATGTTATTTCTAAATAAATAATTTTTTATAAAATAATAAATTTATTTAAAGCATAAGACTTTTTTAAAATATGAAATATTTAAAATTTGTATTTTTAAAAAGTTATTTTTTAAAACTAAAAATAATTAAATTTAAGAGTCATAATAAAAAAAATTTTAAAATGACAATTTTATATGGTTTGTTTTAGAACAAAACGTTTATTTTTTTTAAAAAAATAAAGTTTTAAAAAGTTGATATCACTATTTTATAACTTACAGTCATTTCTAATACATAATTTCAGTGATATTATATCTTAAAATATTTTTTATAATTAATAAATTTTGTTATATTAATTTTTTATTTATTCAACCCGTGTAACACACGGTTACTATAGCTAGTTGTAATATATACGAAATTATAATGTCTTACAAAAATTACATTTTATATATTTTTGCAAACATCATATTTATAAGAGACAATGAAGAACACCACTTGACTATAAGATGAGTAATTATAGTTTTATATGTTTCACTCATGTTGAGTACATGTTCATTTGAACTTGGCATCGAATTTTTTTTTAACAACAGAGGACTTCGAACGTGACGATTTATCGGGACTGGTTACCCTGGACCTAGCCGTTAGTCGTAAGTCATACCCCCCAGATGCGCGAGAACGGATTGAATCCGTAAACCCTCGCCCCCCATCAGGATCGAAGCCAGGATGATACCTCGAGCCAAACTCTCACCTGGATGCCGCAGAAGTTAAATGGGAGGGTGAGATTTGAACACGAGTCACTTAGTACACCAGGTTAACCCATTAACCTCTCCACCACTTACATAATTGACACTTGGCATCGAATTAAGCAAGCATAAATTAAAAAAAAATTGATGCACCATTATTGGTGACTAATTATTAGGAACTTAATTAAATAATAAAGTACCTCATTAAGCAAGCACATATTTTAAAGTATTAAATTTCGAAATCAAATTGCATGTTCTCATGATATTCCGTAGTTAGAAATATCTTTACTAATCTTTATTTCGTAAGGGCAGCGAATTATTGGCTATGAGCCAAATGGCCTTGTCGATTCACAATGGAAAAGTCCACCTATGAGAGCGGGTTTATTACCACCATTGGAGTCACGAATCAGTAATATAAGAACACATAAATTAATAGCTCTCAAATATTTTTATTATAATCAAGTAAAATGACTCAAAAACTTGATTTGTCAATCATTTTTGTAGATTGATAAACCAAATGTTTCCTCTTACAATAAAGAAATAAAAGATGTAAACATGCTACACAATCAATTGATGAGTTTCTTATATGCTCAAACATCTAATTAGCGTTCATCCTTTTTACATGGAAGTTGACTACAAAGAGAGTTGGTATTGGCGTGAAGAATATGCTGGTGCTCATCTGGTTTAACATGTTTGATAAATTTTTTTGACATTATGGCTCAAATCAGATGCTTCGATTCATTTGATGCTGCTCAAGAACACAGATCTATCAATAATGAGATAGATCACACAATAGACAATCCCCAAAACTCTCTTACAATCAGAACAAAACAAAAGCTAAAGAAACAATACAATCTTAACAGCATTCATACAGGTCATCAACTTGATGAACCCTAATAACATGAGAGGAATACTCAGACGCAAGAGAGACGCTTCGAGAACCAAGAGAATCAAGTGTAAAGTGATCATATCGAATAAGGAACGGAACCACTTTATCCGAATGAGACCCTCAACTCATCAGATGAGATACAAGCCCAGCAAGCCAGCAGCAAAGCCCAGCACACATCAGCCCAACATAACTTAGCCCAGCAACATTATTAGCCCATCAGCACTTTACAACTGTAACTCACACAAACAAATATATAAAATAAAATAACTAACAAATAACAAAGGTGTAGAACTGAAATACATAAAGACAAGAGGAAAAAGTACACCTTTTTAACATTTTTAACACCCCCCTCAGTTCTAACACCAAACTCATCAAACAAGCCAAGCTTAGCACACATATCAGCATGTTGCTTAACCAGCAACCCTTTCGTGAAGACGTCTGCCAACTGATCTGAAGACTTCACCCCCAGGTGCAAAGAACACCCGAGGAAATCTTTTCCCGCAGAAAGAACAAATCGATTTCAAAATGTTTGGTACGCTCATGAAACACTAGATTTGCTGCAATGGATATTTTTGCAGCTGTGTTATCACAAGCCAAAGAAACAGGCAGTTGAACATCACCTGCAACTCTCGTACAGATTAATAACCCACAATATCTCACACGCAGCAGCACATAGCTCGTATTCAGCCTCAGCTGAAGAACGAGATATAGTAGACTACTGCTTGCTTTTCCAAGATATGAGTGCGAACCCATAAACACAGAAGCCTGTGCAGACCTTCTCGTATCACACATTTACCCCAATCAGATCAGCATAAGCTGTTAACTGAACTGAGTGTCCTTTGATTAATCTAAGACCTTTCCTAGGAGATATTTTTAGATATCTAAGCAATCTCAAAGCTATTTGTAAGTGAGCTTCAGATGGCTTATACATAAACGACTTAGAAAATGAACTGTATATGATATATCAGGCGTGTGTGAGACAAATAGATAAGTTTACCTACTAACTTTTGATACCCTGTTATGTTTAAAAGAGACTTATTATTACTGCTACACTGAGATGCAACACATAGTTCTGCTCAATTGGAGTAGAAACTGGTTTGCACCCAGACATACCATACTCAGTGAGTAACTCAATGAAGTATTTCCATTGAGACAAGGAAATACCAGCATTAATGCGAATTAACTTCAACCTAAGAAATATTGTAACAGCCCTAAATCTTTAATCAAAAACTTAGATTGAAGCAATTTTAATCTTGGAAATACTTGACTCACAGTTACCAGTGATGATAATATCATCCACATAAACAAGTAATAATAAAAACAAGACTTAGATGAGAAAGTAAACCAGAATGATCACATTTACTTTGAACAAACCCAAAACTAAGTAAACATCAACAAGCTTTTCATTCCACATTCGTGGAGCTTGTTTAAGACCATATAAAGACTTATTTAACTTGCACACTTTTGTCTCAAATCAGAAAATACCCTTCGGGTAACACATATAAACATCTTCATTCAATTTCCATATGAGAAAGCATTATTAATGTCTAATTGGTATAATGGCCAATCATGTTGGACAACCAATTAACAACACACCTAACTGTAACCATCTTCACAACGGTGAAAATTTCACATCAAAGTCAACTCCCTCCTTTTGGCTATACCCCTTAGCAACTAGCCTGGCCTTATACGTTTCAATTTCTCCGGTAGACTTATATTTAATTTTAAATAGCCATTTACCAGCCAATTGGTTTACGATTTGGAGGTAAATCAACAAGTTCCCAAGTATTGTTTCGATGCAATGCCTCCATTTCGAGATTCATTGCATCAATCCAGTTGGGATCAGTAGATGCTCCTTAAAATTCCTTGGCTCATATGTTTTATTTAGATTAGATGTAAAACACAGGTTTTGGGAGACAGGTAAGTGTAGTTTTACCACCTTTTCTAACCCATATTTAACTTTTCCCTTTACGACAAAATCAGTTAACTTTTGTGGAAGGTTAGATGGTCGAGTAGAACGCCTAAGGCCAGCAGATTCACACTGTTGTGATCTGACCCCTCAGAGGTATTTGTATGTTCATGTTCACCATCAACCCCTCCACCCCGCCAAGACTAGTGTCTAACTGACTGGGAATATTGCTTTCAGCCTCACCCTCAGTTGTATCATTACACAAGCCCGGCTGTAGAGACCAAGGGACAGTGTTTTCGTTCTTCCCTCTTTCATCATCGGGATCTCTGCACCTTCGTGAGAACACTTTATCATATATATCAAAAAATTAAGGTGATTTGGTGACGTGTTTTTCAGTAAAACTTTCAGATTTGGTACTTTTAAAAGGAATTGACTCATAAAATTTTACATCTCGTGAAAACATTTGTTTTCTATCAATACTCCACACCTTATATCCCTTTTTTGTACTAGAATATCCCATGAAAACCCATTTTCTGCTTATTTGAAAACTTATCTGCGTTGTTAAGTACAGTAGAAAACACAGACAACCAAAAACACGAAGGTGATCAATAGAGGGAATATGGCCATGGACAAGTTTATAAGGGGTTTTTTACCTTTTAACACAGAGGAGTTTTGTTAATAAAGATACAACAGTGAGAACACATTCGGTCCAAAATTTAAGAGGAACAACCCCTTGAAACATTAATGCCCTAGCTACATTAAGCAGATGATGATGCTTCCTCTCAGCAATTCCATTTTGCTGAGGGGTGTAAGCACAAGATGTTTGATGTTGATGCCATGTGTGTTATAAAAATTATGCATTGATGATTAACAAGCTCAGTTCCATATCAGACCTAAGGCCTTGATGGATGAGCCAAACTGGTTTTTTATTAATGAAAAAAGGTCTGATGTTTGTGAACACTCCATCCTTTTGTTTCATAAGAACACCCACACAGCTCTTGAGTAATCATCAACCTAAGTAAGAAGTATTTGAATCCTTCCCTACTAACAACCCTATAGGGACCCACATACATCAAGATGAATGAGGTCACCTATATGCTTTGATTGGTGATTACTTAAAGGAAAAGGAACTCTGTGCTGTTGGGCTCCATGACATATTTCACATGATTAGACTGAATTGTTCAGTTTTAGCTTGTAGTTAATGTAGCTAGTGCTTGTTCAGGGTGACCTAATCGAGAATGCCACAAGTTAAACATATCAATCCTGGTATTATAACACACCTTACACTGTTAGACTTATCATCAAAGAGGTAAGACCCATCATATTGGCTACCATCACAGAGTTTTCTTTGGAGAGATCCTGTATATGACAGGAGTTTTCATCAAAGAATACATTCAGTTTGTTATCTCTAGCCAATTTTGAACAGAATGAGATTATCATGATATTCGGTATAACAAGTCATCCCTAGGATGACTTGATCATTAATCTTTATGATGTATTGCAAAATACATCGTTATTCATGCATATTTTGTTTAGTTTTTATTTGTTTAGCGTCGTTTTCCTTTAGAATAGATAAACTTTTGTTTTTATTTTATTTTGCAGGCCTTGTGGGTTAAAAAGAGCCTAAATAAACGGAAATACAAGAAGAAACGCGCGAAGCGATACGCGAGATCACAGCTGTAAGGAAGTCAATATCTGAAACTAGATCAGTGCGGGGCGCGACCCGTTTTACATATCCTCTCGCGCCCCGCGAGAGAGTGTGCGAGAAGTGGTTTTGCTTTAACAAGGTGGCGGGTGGCGACCGGAATTATAAAGCCTCTCGCGCCCCGCAAGAGGCCCGTAGCTGCAAAAGGTCGTAATTTCTTGTTTTTAACCTACTTAAGCCCTATTGAAGAGGAGAAGAACGGTAATCACGAAAGAGGCAGTTCTTGGACGATTGGGAGAGCAAAAATTGAGTCATTTTGAAGTATTCGGAGCATCCGGTTCGAAGATTGAAGGCATGAAGCATTCGGTCGACCTCGTGACGTTCGGGTGTCTTTATTTTTATTCTCTTTTCGTCTTAGATGTTTCGTTTCATTGTTTCAACTTTACTTTTGATTGAAACCGCAATTATGAGCGCTAGACACTTTGTTACTACCTAGATTGGATTGATTGATTGTTAAAGTTATGATTTTTATGGGATTCTTATGAAACCTTGGTATCTTTAATTGTAAGAATAGTTGGCTCTTTAATTGAATGCATATGAGTATTTGAATGGGTTTGGTTTTCGTTTATTTGCTTTACATAACTCTTGATGACGGTCCTTATCACATAATAGAGTTATGTTAGGTCTTGAGTTTTGGTGATTGTCTATGTCATATAATAATTTAGGATCTTTAATGTTGAATGTACATAGACTTTAAAGCAATTAATCGGTAATCTTACTAATTCAAGTTTTTGCTAATCTCATAATCTGTGAGGTGCGAGTTTATTGGTAGATCTAAGTCATTAGCTGCAAGGCAGGAGCCTTCTGTGAGGGAGTGGCCTTTTGACTAATGTCTAGCAGTTCAATTAATAGAGTTCAACTTACCTTGATTTAGATCCTGTGAAGGAGTGAATCACATAGGTACTTTCATAGACCCATTAGACATCTGTGAGAGTGAGTCTAGCATCCGGTAGTTACACTAATCTTAGGATGTCACTTTAGTACTCTTGAGAGTGATTAGGAGCTTTAGGCGTCCCAAAAGGTGAAACTTAAAGATCCCGTTCCCCAAAGTTTATAATTTCCCAACCAATCATCTCTAAACAAAATCAGGATTCCAATCTAGGTATTGCCTTTCTATCATCCAAGTTAAGTTGTTCTTAATTCGTGCCTTTAGTTATTTCTAGTTTTCAATTACTTGTCTTTTGTAGGAATTGTTAGACAACCCCCCTTTTTCAAGAACAAACAAACAGTCCGTCTTTTTAGACTAGATCGAGTTAATTATTGCAATACATTAGAGTCTTGTGGATTCGATATCCGACTTACTTTAGCTATACTAGAGTCGACCGGTACACTTGCCGGTTAGTAGTTTGTGTCATTTAGTAAGTCTAAGAGTTTACTTAGTGTCTAGAATAGGGTTATTTAAGTCGTTTTTACTAAATTACTTTCCTGCACATCAAGTTTTTGGCGCCGTGGCCGGGACTCTTAGCAATTGCGTTAATTAGCTTGTTCTAGTTTTGTTTTACTATTCTTGTCTATTTTGTTTGTTTCCTTTTGTTTTGGTTTATTCTTTGCAATTTTTATTAATTTTTTATTACTTTGTTTGCTATTCTTGAGTTGCAACATGCCACATACCCGATCGAAGGGACCACCACCGACACATACAGCTGATTCCGCGCTCTCTCTCCGTCAGATCAGGGTAAGTACTTCTACTTCAAGTTTAAACTTTTCCTACCTCTATTCCACCCTCGAAACCATCCATCTTTGATAGCACCCCACAAACCTCACCCAATTCCACACCAAACTCTACACCACCCATTTCCGCACCTACTAGTCCTAAAGCCAATCCTTTCCAATGGGAGACCGTAGGACCATCCACCAGCAATCCACCCAGGGTTTTAACCGGAGTTAATTCTCCAATCACTTGCCCTCAGATTGC
The DNA here is from genome assembly GCA_024085815.1 of Flaveria linearis. Taxonomy (NCBI): domain Eukaryota; kingdom Viridiplantae; phylum Streptophyta; class Magnoliopsida; order Asterales; family Asteraceae; genus Flaveria; species Flaveria linearis. The sequence continues at coordinate 4,900,056 of CM044015.1, forward strand.
CAATGAAAACTCTTGGCAAATCCCATCCTACATCAGACTGACTGCGATCACCATTCATGCCAATTCTATGGACGTGATGATGAGGATGCACCTGCTCATATTGCCCGCCTGACCCGCATCTGTGGTACCTTCAAGCTTCAAGGTGCCAATGATGATGCAATCTTTTCTCCAGTTGTTTCCTTTCTCACTAGCGGGACGATCCGCCACTTGGCTTGACTCGCAGCCTGCTGGGACTTTCACTACTTGGGCACCCTTCGCCAAGGTTTCTGAACATAGTTCCCACCTGCAAAAGCATCCAGGCTCCGTGACCAGATCCACTCATTTCGTATGGAGCCAGATAGCCTTACTATCTTGCTTGGGAGCGGTTCCAAAACCTACTTAGCAATGCTCCCAACATGGTTTATCTGATTGGGCCCTTGTAGAGAAATTCTACAAGGTCTCACTTATGAAACGAAGGCCCGTTTTGATACTTCCGCAGGAGGGCACCTGATGGAAAGAAAACTGTAGACGAGTGCCTTGACCTTTTTGAGAGTTTTGCCCAGTCTGAGTATGAGCAGCGTCCATTACTAGGAATTCACTCCTTCCCGAGCCAACCCTCGTCTTCACGAGGTGTTCACCAAGTCACCTTGGATACTCAGGTGGCTGCTGCTTTAGAAAATCTGACAAGAGAAATGAAAGAGCTTAAGGCTAAGGTTGATAAGTGTGAGATTTGTTGGGGAGGTCATGGTACGTTTAGAGTGCCCCTTGCTCAACCAGGAGCAAGTAGATTTCATAGGAGGTCAGAACCAAGGACCCACTAACCCCTTTGGTACTCGTTTTAATTCAGGTTCTAGGTTCAACAATAACTTTAGGTCTTCAGGAACCCCCCGGATTCCATCCAATCAACATATAATTCCGGGCAGGGGTCAGTTTGCTCCTAGAATTCAGGAACTAATTCAAGTGGGGATGGTGGAACGGTTTGGGTGAAATAAAACTTGTTGACACAGTTAGTTACTAAGGATGCTAACCACCTAAAAGACTACAGAGCATGACATCCTACTTAAGAATCAACAGTCTGCATTTTTAAATCTTCAGCGTTCTGTAGGTGACATAGCTAGACGTTTGGACGAGCGCACCCCGGTCAGTTCCCGGGTAACACTCAACAAACCCAAAGGTCAGATATAATGCTTTACCACACGCAGTGTAGAGTGGAGAAGTAGAGAAACCCGTATTGTAGGAGAGAAAGAAGAGATATGATGATAGATAGAGTTAGAGACTCCACCTAGAAGGGTGCAATTTAGGCTAAGCCCAGCAAGTACCCGCCCGAGAGTGATTCTAGGTAGAGAAGAGTGTAAAAGAAACGGTAGAAGTTAGGTCTTACCCGGTCATTGATCACACACGTGTCCCATACCCCGAGCGTTGAAACACCAAAAACCAAAAGGAATATGGACATTTTCTTGATCTGTTCAAGCAGCTCAAGATTAATCTTCCTTCATTGAGGCTCTCCAGCATATGCCCAAATATGCTAAATTCCTGAAAACCTGCTGAAAAGCAAGGACAAATGGGAGAGCTCGTAATATTCCTTTATCAGCGGGGCTCTGCAGTAGTTCTGAACAAATGCCAGAGAAGTTGTCGGACCCGGAATCTTCACTATCCGTGTGTTTTCGGTAGTAACTTCATAGTCACGCGTTGGCAGACTCAGGTGCTATTATTAATTTGATGCCTTATTCACTTTATGGAAACTAGACCTGGGAGAGCGATCCCAACGCGCATGACGTTATCCCTTGCAGACCGATCCGTGAAATCCGTGAGGCTTGTAGAGAATCTGTTAGTCAAAGTGATAAATTCGTCTTCCCGCTGATTTTGTGATAGTAGATATGGAGGCCGACCATAGAGTACCTCTTATTCTAGGCGTCCATTTTTGCGTACCGTCAAGGCAATCATTGATATATTTGACGGGAAAATCACTCTTCGCGTTGGAACGAGAATGTCACCTTTGAGATTTGCCAAGTCTATGAACCACCCAGGAGTTTCAAGATGACTTTAGCGGTCCTTCAAACTCCGTTTACTTCATAAATTCATTCATTTCACGTGTGGATCAATGTTTAAAGTATATTGTGGTGCCGACTTAGTGAGAGAGGATAGAAAGGAGGAGCCGGATGTGGTTGAGGAAGAGGCTCCTCTGATTCCGGAGTATTAGAGAGTAGAGAGACTAGCAAGGAGAGTAAGACATCATCAGTAGAGACCCACCACCATTAAAGCTTAAGTCCTACCCCTCCATTTAGAGTATGCCTATCTAGAAAAATGCTAGTTTGCCCATCATCATCTCATCTAAATTAACGGAGGAAGAGAAGTCTAGGTTGATTGATATATTGAAAACACACAAAAAAGCCATTGCTTGGAGACTCTCGATATTCAGGGCATAATCCCCACCTATTGCACCCACCGGATACTCATGCAAGATGATTACAAACCCGTGGGCCACCTCAAGGCGATTGAACCCCACATGCAAGAGGTGGTGAAAAAGGAGGTTCTTAAACTCATGGATGCAGGTTTGATCATCCCATTTCTGATTCCCCTGGGTGAGCCCGACCCGGTTGTCCCCAAAAAGGGGGGATGGCAGTTGTTACGAATATCAAAAACGAACTCATCCCCTCCCGTACGATCACTGGTTGGCGTGTATGCATTGACTACCGCAAGCTTAACGACGCCACCCGGAAGATCACTTTCCTTCCCGTTCATTGATCAGATGCTTGAACGCCTCGCAGGGCGACAATTTTATTGCTTTCTCGATGTTTTTTCTCCGGTATTTTCAGATCCCAATCGCACCGGAAGACCAGAGAACCACTTTTACATGTCCCGAACGGCACATTTGCGTACTGACGCATGCCTTTTGGACTATGTATGCACCGGCTACTTTTCAGCGGTGCATGGTGGCGATTTTCCAAGACATGGTGAAAACTCTATGGAAGTCTTCATGGATGACTTCTCATTTATGTTGATTCTTTTGACCATTGTCTAGGTAATTTAAAAGAGAAGATGATGAAGGTGGTACACTAGTTGATGTTGAATTGGGAAAAGTGTCACTTCATGGTGACAGAAGGGTTGTGCTAGGACATAAGATTTCAAGTGTATGGAGAGGTGGATAGAGCCAAAATAGATACCATCACCCGCTTACCTCCACCCACTAGTGTCAATCAATCCGGAGTTTTCTTTGTCATGCGGGTTTTTATAGGCGTTTCATTAAGGATTTTTCTAAGATCACTCGCCCCATAACCCGTCTTTTGGAAAAAGACATTCCATTCGTCTTCGACGAGGAGTGTCTCAAAGCCTTCACCTTTTTGAAAGAAGGCTCGTCAGTGCACCTTTCTTATCTCGCCCCGATTGGGGTTTGCATTTGAACTCATGTGCGATGCGAGTGCCTATCTGTTGGTGAGTATTAGGACAAAGAAAGGACAAGCACTTTCACCCGATTTACTACGCGAGCAAAACGCTAAATAATGCTCAAGAGAACTATACCACCACAGAAAAAAGCTCTTACCGTAGTATTCGCATTCGATACATTCCGGTCCTACCTTGTTCTTTCCAAGACCGAGTCTTCACTGATCATTCCGCCTTGCGTTTTTCTTTTCCAAAAGAAAGACCGCGAAACCACGACTCATTCGGTGGATACTTTTGCTTTCCGAGTTTGATATAGAGATTAGGGACAAGAAGGGAGCCAGATATTTAGCCGCCGATCATCTTTTCGCGATTAGAGGACCCTGTAGGGAGGGAATTCGTGAGGAGGCGATAGGAGATAGATTCCTCATGAATCCATAGATTTTGTAGCGGCCGAGAGAGAGGTTTGCCTTGGTTTAGTGATATAGCTAACTATTAGCTAACGGTTATGTGATGGGGAGTATGAGTCCTCAACAGAAGAGGAAGTTGTTAGGGATGCGAAGAAGTACATATGGGATGATGCTTTTCTGTTTAGGATAGGTGGAGATCGAATTCTTAGGAGATGTGTGCCTAAGGAAGAGGGTTTAAATATTCTTAGGCATGTTCATGAGGGATTGACGGGTGGTCATCATGGTGCAAACACCACCGCCCAGAAAGTTATTGACTGTGGTTTTTACTGGCCTTCGGTGGTTGCGGATGCAATAGAGTTTGTTAAGAAGTGTGATGCTTGCCAACGAACCGGTAATATTTCATCCAAGGATGAGATGCCCCAACACCCGATTCAAGTTCTTGAAGTTTTTGATGTGTGGGGTATCGATTTCATGGGACCCTTTCCTTCTCCAGAGGGAATAGGTATATCCTCGTGGCCATTGATTACGTTTCTAAGTGGTGGAAGCTCAAGCTTTGCCTACTAACGATGCCCGAGTGGTAGTGAAATTTCTGAAAAAGTTGTTCACACGTTTCGGTACACCAAAAGCCCCATCAGTGAATGAGGGACCCATTTTTGCAATACTGTGATGGAGAGAGCTTTAGAGCGTTATGGCGTTAATCACCGCATTTCACCGTGTATCATCCACAAACAAGCGGTCAAGTTGAAAACACCAATAGGGGAGTGAAAAGGATTCTAGAGAAGGTTGTAGGTAAGAGCCGAAAGGATTGGTCGGATAAACTTGATGATGTTTTGTGGGATTTCGTACCGCCTACAAGACACCTTTAGGAACCACTCCATTTATGGTTGTCTATGGCAAAGCGTGCCATCTCCCTGTAGAGCTAGAGCATCGAGCGCTGTGGGTGCTTAAAACAGTGAACTTAGATCTAAACCAAGCTGCTAGGAGGAGGTTCTTCCAGATTCACGAGTTGGAAGCATTGCGAGATGCGGCTTACGAGCGTTCTTGGAGTATTAAGGAGAAATCAAAGCCGTGCATGATAGGAAGTTGAAAGGTTTGAAGGAGTTTAAAACCGGGGGACAAAGTTCTTTTATACAACTCACGTCTTAAGTTGTTTCCCGGTAAGTTGAAATCTAGATGACGGGTCCGTATATGGTGAAGGAGGTATTCCCGTATGGTACAGTGGAGCTAATGAATGAATCTGACGGGTGCATGTGGAAAGTGAATGGTCATAGGCTTAAGCATTACCTAGGAGGGCCGACTGACACGGCCGAGGTGGAGGAAATTCCTCTTGAAAATGTTCCACCAGGTTAGCGTCAAGAGAAACATTTTTTTTGTAGAGTTTGTACCATTGGTAATTCCGTTAGTTTTCGTTCATTTTTAGTATTTAATAGTAGCTTGTGATAGTTTGTGGTCTTTATTTTGTGTTCTCGAGTCATTTACAGGAATTCATAACCGAGGATGCTCGAAAGTAGGTAAGAATATGAATTTATTGGTAGATTAAGTGTTAGAAAAATTTTGGGTTTGGTTTGGGAGTTGGAAATTTTCTGAAATTTTTCTAAGGCAAAAACACCAAAACCTTCTGCCGAAAAATGACCACTCGCGGGGAGCGAGAGGAATTCTCAAGTGACTCGCCACCCATTATCGGTCGCGGGGCGCGCGGCACGTACAAAAGCCCTCGCCACCCGCGAGAAACTTCAAGAGACTCGCTGGGCGCGAGCAAGTCGCCAGATGACTCGCCAACCCGCGAGTATCCCGAGGTGCATTTCTTCTGCAGTTTTAAATCCCAAATCCCATCGTCCTCACTTCATCTCTTCTCTACAACCCGACGAACCCACCCTTTTCCACCCTTTTCATCCATTTTTCTTCTTTTTCACCCAAATCCATCACCATTCCTCAACCATAACTATTCCCCATCAATTTCCACCATCAATTTTCTATCTTTCACAAAAAAAGCGGGATCTTGGAGGGTTTCAAAAATTTAAAGTTCTTGCACAAGATTGCTAAATCTCTTCTCATTTGCTTCACCCCGAGGTATGATTTCTTGTCATTATTGTTCCACGAGTGAGTTCTTTCAGTTGTGCTTCGTTTAGTGCTTAAATTGTGTTTGTTTGAGGTTGCGGGTGGTGTGTTTGGGTAGATAACGATAATGCAGGTTGCGGGTGTGTGGTTTGGTTAGATAACGATAATGCAGGTTGCGGGGTGGGGTTTGGGTTGATGATTACGCTGTTTCGCGTTGTATTTTCTTGATTATAGGTTGTTCTGGTTTGATTGATTACCTGCTTGGTTTTAGGTTTGTTCTGTTTACGGTTGTACTTGGCTGGGTTGGGTTGATGAAAATAAACATTGAATGTGAGGACATAGGTTTGTCTGGGCACTTCGGATTTAATTGAGGTCAATTAAAGTACCGGGAGAAGGTAGTGTACATTGTGTCTAGCTAGTTTCATTCGTTTAGTGTTAGATTTGTTTTGGTGTCATGGATTTATTTAGATTTTGTGTACATACGAGTATAAAACGCCTCGCCCGTACTCAATCTCCATTCGGGCGAGATTGTTTAGAACTCACACTTTTGTAAACGGTAATTTGTTTTTGGTGTCATGGATTTGTTTACTCAACTTTGTTGTCAGATTCAGCCACGAATGAAATGCTATATGGCTGTCTTTTTTTTTTAAAAAAAATAATAAAAAAAAAAAAAAAAAAAAAAAAAAAATGGTGCTCGCATAACCCTCGCTAACTTTTCTGCTATGTTGGTTTTTCTTTGTCTATCTTGAACTGTTTTGCAGATGTCAGGTACAGTATCGTCCAGTAAGAGGAGTAGGAGAAGAGAACCACCAGCTCGTCCTCAAGAGCCTCCAACAGCGCCAGCACAAACATCGGCACCTGAGTACTATCGGGTAGTAGAGTATACTGGATCAGGGATCCCGCATGGCCAGAGCACTAGGATTAGGGATAGCCCATTATTACAGTTTGAGGATGACTCGGGTGAATACCAAAGACTGGGCAGTTTAATTATGGTGGACCTATTGCCGTTTAGAAAAATTGACTGGGATTTGATGGATCGCCTAGGGGCAAGGGCAAGGATCGAGCAGCTGTTAGGACCGAGGTTCAGAAGGGTATTAGACTGCGATGCAAGGCAGTATAAGGAGATCACCTTGGAGTTTCACTCCACTTTTGAATTCAAACAAGTGAAGTTCGATGAGAAGGAGGCAGTTTTCTTCGCCCTGGGCAGGAAATCTTACGAGATGACCATACCTCAGTTTGCAGTAGCCCTACAATTCTATACTCAAAAAGAAGTTGAAACCGATGAGTTCAGGACCAGTCTGCAGGGAGTATACAAGAAACCCCACCCACATGCTGTCCCGGTGAGAGAACTGGCTAGATTCTGGGGGACTATTTCTCGGGTTCCCTATTCAAACAACATGGTGGCAAGCGATATCACTGATCCGATCCTTCGATTTATTCACAAATACTCGCAGCCACTCTTGTGGGTAGAGGTCAGGTGATAACAAGGTAAACCAGATCCAGTTTATTTTGTTTGATGTGTATGGTAGGGGGGAAACGTCAACCTGGCGACTATTTTGCATTGTCAATGAGAAGACCATGGAGAGGCGGTAGGGGGCAAGGATCTACTGTGGTCCTTATGTGACATGGTTAGCCGAGAGTTTAAGGGTGTTTGACAGGTACCCGGCTGAGCGGATGAGGCAGGGTCCTGCGCCATGTGTTATGAGAGTTTCTGATTTGCAGGCTTCGGGTATTCTGACATATTCCGACCCGCCAACATGGGCGAGTATTAGTGAGGGTCCACAGATTCCACCTCCGGCAGGTACGCCAGCAGAGGCAGCTATGCAGAGCTCTATACCTCCACGATATCAGGTTCCACAGAGGACCCGCCAGTATAGGCAGCACCTCAGTACCCTACTAGACAGCCACCACCCGATCAGATCACACTAGAGACTCTTTATGAGTGGATGGACACTGGGTTCGCTCAGATGGATCTTGGGTTTGCCAGGATGGATGCGGGTTTGTTCGCCAGGATCGTAGGCAGGATATGTAGGATAATGCGATTCGACATATGATGGGACAGATGAACATACCTGTTCCAGATTTCTTTCAGCCTGCTGCCATCTTGAGTCAGTTTCCGATGCCCGGATTTTATAATCCGACTGGTCAGGGTAGTTCGCATCGGGGAGCCTCAGGATCAGGTCACGGTGGCTATGCAGACATGGAGCCAGAGTTCCCAATTCTTGGTGAAGACGAAGAGGATGAAGAGGAAGATGAGGAGTGAAGAGACAGAGCATGAGGATGCAGCTTAAGTTTATTTCACATCTTAGTTTTTTTTATCTTTTATGCTGTTTTTATCCGTTCCTAATGGTCTGTACTTTAAACTATGGTTGGTTGGGATTTGGGTTGGTTGTTTGGTTGTTTGGTTGAACTTTGACCTGTTACACTCTTATCGTTTATTATCCTTGTTGGTATTAGCTATTTGATGATACCAGTTTTGCTGAGCAGTTTGGAGTAGAGAGCACATGTGGAATTGACTGGCACACTGACAGTCTCACATATTCAGCAAAGTCGTTTCCACTTGCATTCATAATATATTTACAAGATTTAGCTTTCTTTATCTTTAGTAAGTAGTTTGTCAGTTTTGTTTTCCATCTTTGCATTGAGGACGATGCAAGATTCAGTGTGGGGATGGGAAATATGAGTCATAGTTGTTGCTTTGGTTTTTAGCTTAGTGGTTTTAAAAAAAATAATAATAATAATAAAAAAATAAAAAAATAAAAAATTTAATATATATGTTTCTTGAAAGAAGTTTTTTGCATCTAAATGAAAGATGATATAATTACCGGATTTCGTGATCTCTGAAAAGTTAAAACAATCTGTTTTCTGAAAAAAAACAAAAGGGGTATGTGATTAGGATGAGTTGGTAGGCCTAACCGGTTTTGAAAAATCCCCTTAAGTGTTTAATTCACCTTAAGAAACGCTTAGAAATCTCGTGGGTTATCATCTTGGGAGTATACGGTAAGGCTGAAAACTGCTAATATAGTGAAAAAGGGCCATTGAAAGTCCACCCTAGGATTGTGCAATTGGTGAAACATGAAAGCAACACGATAAAAATAAAAAAAATTGACAAAGCCTATGGTGTTGCTCAAGGGGATGGTGACTCAGTGGGCAACAGCCCTCTAGGTGGAGTCTTATGAAAAATATATATATATAATATAATAAATAAATAAAAATAAAAAGCATTTCCGGGTCTATGGTGTTGTTCATTGGGATGGTGACTCAGCGGATAACAGCCTCTAGGACGAGATGTGAAAAACAAATAAAATAAATTGCTCATGAGAATCCATTATTCGTTCCAAGTTGGTATTTAAACCTGGAGGGGTGTGTACAGAAAATGGTAGGGCAGTCCCTGTACCTTATAAGCTTGAAGTGGGACTAGGTTGAGTCATGTGCGTCCAAGTGTGAGACCCATAGATTTTAAAATCAATGAACTTGAACATAAAACTTTACACGAAGGGGGGTTTGATGAGTCGGTGGTTGGGTTTAGGTGGATTACAATACCGGCAATCGTAGTCACATCCTTTATGTGTTTGTTTATCTATATTGTTTGATGTTTGACTTTATAGAGAACTTGCCTTTCGGTTATGATTCAATTGCAAATTAACTATTTTTCGAGGACGAAAAAAGGATAAGTGTGGGGATATTTGATGTATTGCAAAATACATCGGTTATTCATGCATATTTTGTTTAGTTTTTATTTGTTTAGCGTCGTTTTCCTTTAGAATAGATAAACTTTTGTTTTTATTTTATTTTGCAGGCCTTGTGGGTTAAAAAGAGCCTAAATAAACGGAAATACAAGAAGAAACGAGTCGCGAAGCGATACGCAAGATCACAAGCTGAAAGGAAGTCAATATCTGAAACTAGGATCAGCTGGCGGGGCGCGACCCGTTTTACATATCCCCTCGCGGCCCGCGAGAGAGTGTGCGAGAAGTGGGTTTTGCTTTAACAAGGTGGCGGGTGGCGACCGGAATTATAAAGCCTCTCGCGCCCCGCAAGAGGCCCGTATCTGCAGAAAGGTCGTAATTTTCTTGTTTTTAACCTACTTAAGCCCTATTGAAGAGGAGAAGAACGGTAATCACGAAAGAGGCAGTTCTTGGACGATTGGGAGAGCAAAAATTGAGTCATTTTGAAGTATTCGGAGCATCCGGTTCGAAGATTGAAGGCAAGGAAGCATTTGGGTCGACCTCGTGACGTTCGGGTGTCTTATTTTCATTCTCTTTTCGTCTTAGATGTTTCGTTCATTGTTTCAACTTTACTTTGATTGAAACCGCAATTATGAGCGGCTAGACACTTTGTTACTACCTAGATTGGATGATTGATTGTTAAAAGTTATGATTTTATGGGATTCTTATGAAAACCTTGGTAATCTTTGAATTGTAAGAATAGTTGGCTCTTTAATTGAATGCATATGAGTATTTGAATGGGTTTGGTTGTCGTTTATTTGCTTTACATAACTCTTGGTGACGGTCTTTATCACATAATAGAGTTGTGTTAGGTCTGAGTTTTGGTGATTGTCTATGTCACATAATAAATTTAGGATCTTTAATGTTGAATGTACAATAGACTTTAAAAGCAATTAATCGGTACTCTTACTAATTCAAGTGTTTTGCTAATCTCATAATCTGTGAGGTGCGAGTTTATTGGTAGATCTAAGTCATTAAGCTGCAAGGCAGGAGCTTCTGTGAGGGAGTGGCCTTTTGACTAATGTCTAGCAAGTTCAATTAATAAAGTTCAACTTACCTTGATTTAGATCCTGTGAAGGAGTGAATCACATAGGTACTTTCATAGACCCATTAGACATCTCGTGAGAGTGAGTCTAGCATCCGGTAGTTACACTAATCTTAGGATGTCACTTTAGTACTCTTGAGAGTGATTAGGAGGCTTTAGGCGTCCCAAAAGGTGAAAACTTTAAGATCCCGGTTCCCCAAAGTTTATAATTTCCCAAACCAATTATCTCTAAACAAAATCAGGATTCCAATCTAGGTAGTGCCTTTCTATCATCCAAGTTAAGTTGTTCTTAATTCGTGCCTTTAGTTATTTCTAGTTTTCAATTACTTGTCTTTTGTAGGAATTGTTAGACAACCCCCCTTTTTCAAGAACAAAACAAACAGTCCGTGTCTTTTTAGACTAAATCGAGTTAATTATTGCAATACATTAGAGTCTTGTGGATTCGATATCGGACTTACTTTAGCTATACTAGAGTCGACCGGTACATTTGCCGGTTAGTAGTTTAGTGTCATTTAGTAAGTCTAGAGTATTACTTAGTGTCTAGAATAGGGTTAATTTAAGTCGTTTTTACTAAATTACTTTCTGCACATCTCTTTACATCTCTAATTTTTGAAACATGAGCACTAGATCCATTAGGGTGTTTAACTTTCATATTAAATTCAGAAACATCGACAGAATTGAACAGATTTTATCAGTTTTTAACCATGTGTTGACTTGCCCTGGAGTTATTATCCAGCCTGACTGAATTGAGTTAGGGACCCCCCACTAAGGCAATACCCATGACAGGGATTAGTATATGAAGAGTTTAAAGCATTACAGGAAAGTTGGAAGCATGAGTGCCTTCACAGCTTCTTTCATTTAACAAAGCTAACAGCTTAGACACATGATCAGGTGTAAGTGAATTAGCAATTATAGATGCAGGGGATGAGGATGACTAGTCAACCTGACTCGTAGTTGAGTTGTTGGACTGGGTAGTCCGTTGACTCTTACCTTCTCTTGGTTTGTAACCAGGAGGATAGCCCACAGTTTCATAACATTTTTCAATAGTGTGACCAAATTATTGCAGTGAGAACATTTCAGATTTAGGTTAGGGCCTCTAAAGTTTTTCCATTATTTTCAGAATTTGACTTAGTTTTTCTAGAAACTGAGGTGGTTTTGAAGTAAACGCGACAGGTTGAGATTTACCAGATGTAGAGGTGGAATTCCTATGGGATTCCTCTATGGAGATTATTGAAAAAGCATCTTTTATTGAGGGCAAAGGATCTCTAAGTAACAGATTAGTCTCACTGGTTGGTACACATTATCGAGTCCCATGAGGAATTGCATCAATTTTATTAAATGATTAAAGTCATTAAAGGACTTAGCAGCATTGCATGTACATGATGGAAGCTGTAGCATTTGGTCTAGTTGTTTCCACATGATATTTAGTTTATGATAATACTCAGATACAAGACACCCATTCTGAGTTGTACTATTAATTTCTGGTAAAGACCAAATACTACAGATCCATCTACTTTGTCATAGGTTTCTTTTAGGTCAGCCCAGAATTCAGAGGCAAGTTTAGAGTAAACTTGCCCCATGTATAGTTCTTCTGAAATGGAGTTTAACACCCAACTAATGATAACCGAATTACACCTATCTCACTGTTTTGACAGAGTTGGATTACTACTATCTTTAGTACATGACCCATCGATGAACCCATATTTATTTTTTACTTCTAAGGCCAGTTTCATGGCATTTGCCCATATTGTTTAGTTTTCTGATCCTTTAAGTTTTATGGTGATAATAGTTAGCTTACTGGTGTCACTAGGATGTAAGAACAGAGGATTACTAGCATCAAGTTTACTTATTAGGGTTTTGGTGTTAACGGTGTTTACAGGGTTAACATTTTCAAGTTCAGTTTCAGCCATGGTAAAAACACAGCAGATAAATAATGTGAGTCACACAGCACAGCACAGAAGAACACCAGAGACCAGCGCCAGGTTTTCACACAATCAATTGGCAGATCAAGGATTAGTCCCTGATGTGTAATGCAGTTCACACAAGACAAGATTCACACAAGTGATGCACACAATGGCCTACTAGGGCACAACACCACGAAATACGGTACTCCTAACCGGTCAATAGTCAGCCTATCAAGACTAGACACAAGCAAAAAGTACAACAGAGATAGGGAAGAAGATCTCATAGAGGGTTCAACCATTACCGGATGAACCAAGATGATTCAGTTGCGTGTAACCTTCGAGGGTTACAGAGAAGAACCGGGAAGATGAGAGGTCGATGATATGGCGACTTCAGATTCCTTTCCTTTCAGGCGAGAGACACTGTTGGCTTCGATTGTGATTTAGGGTTTTCCCAATCTTCGATTCTCAACTAGCGCCGATTTGCAGAGTACGATTCCACGGAAGCACACAGAATCAGAGCCGTAGCTCTGATACCATGTCATAAAATGATATTCAGATGCTCAAGAACACAGATCTATCAACAATGATGATAGATCACATAATAGAACATCCCAAAAAACTCTCTTACAATCAGAACAAAAACAAGAAGCTAAAGAAACAATACAATCTCAACAGTATTCATACGGGTCATCAACTTGATGAACCCTAATAACATGAGAGGAATACTCAGAGATGAAGAGAGACGCTTCGAGAACCAAGAGAGGATCGAGTGTAAAGTGATCAGATCGAATAAGGAACGGAACCAGTTATATCCGAAATGAGACCCTCAACTCATCAGATGAGATACAAGCCCAGCAAGCCAGCAGTAAAGCCCAGCAACACATCAGTCCAACAACAACTTAGCCCAACAACATTATTAGCCCATCAACACTTTACGACTGAAACTCACACAAACAAATATATAACATAAAATAAACTAACAAAATAACAATGGTGTAGAACTAAAATACATAAAGACTAAAGAGAAAAGAGTACACCTTTTTAACATTTTTAACACTATTAATGTCAATACTCTAATTTGGAGCGCAAAACTAGAAAGGATTCCCGCCTTGACGCATTTGCTAGAAGCGGTTTAAGTCTCTCGCCCACACTTTGCCCAGTATATGGTGAGCATCTTGAATAGTTTGAGCGTGTATTCATATCCTGTTCAGTTGCAAATCATGTACGTTTTTGTTAGTACCTGGTTAAAGAAAAAAAGATTTTATTTCACAAGTGCCCTTGTCGATTCACAGCGAATTAGTAATGCCACATACCAGCCGTTGAAAAAGATTTTATTCATAATAATTTTTAGATATATGTACTTAATCCAAGTTTTATGCGATCTCCTTAGTATTATTTTATGTAAACTCTTGAGAATACTATTTTCATCATTAGCACTTTTATTATATTAAGTTGCTTAGTTTGTTTAAGATTCATGTAATTGTGAATTATTCAAAAACATCAACAGTAATGTAATCATTACTTACATGAAGTCTTTGCAAATAACCAATCGTTAACATGGATTTTAAATACATATGCATATTAGTTTACATAATATAAAATCACCACGCGGACCCTTTTCAACAATTAGAGGATAACTTATTAATTCTTAACACTAATGTTGCTTTTTTATCCCTTATAAAGGAATCATAAATTACATGCAGTTTAAACAAGTTTATAAGCTTCAATATCGTAATAATGGGTCGAGAGATTATATATATATAATGCTATCATTTTGATACAAAATGAGTAAGCATATATATACACTATTATTTTATTATTAAATAGTATGAAAATCCAATAATATTGTTATTTAGTTTATCAAAATAAAAAAGGGACCTTTAAAAGAACGGTTGAAAATTCACAATGGACCACTTGTGAATTGTAATAGTGGAATGAAAGTGGAACAACCAAGAATAGTATATCATTCTCCAATTTGACTCTTAAACTTCCCACTTGCTTGGATAACACTTTTTTGTAAAATAAAAATAATATTTTTTAAATTAGGAAACACTAGAGATAATATATAGGAACATATTAAGGTTAAAACTCCACGCTTGAGGGATAAATGGATCTCATACTTAATAAGAGCATTTCTAATTAAGTTTGTCGGTCCCTATCGATTCAGACCTAAAAGGTTGATGAAAGTTAAGATTGAATCAATATCTTTTCCTCCTGACCCTACAGATTCTCTCGAAAGAAATGGGTTCCAAAAAAGTTCACGTGTCTGAGTGTAGAGCTGCGATTTATCGAATCCCGACCATGGATGCCTTAATCAACTGGGTATTCAGATTAGCTTGTCATGTTTCTTTTGCGGTGAAACGGATGAGACAACAGACGATATGCTGGTGAATTTATGTTCTCGCAAATTAAATTATATGTAGGTCAAATTTTTCGATTGGTGCAAGATTCTCTGGTGTAATTTCAGTTTATTGCAGGACTTGCTTTTGACTCAATCACCAACACGATCCCCAGTTATTACAAGAAACTTATTTATGCTATCATTTTATTCGTTTGAAAACGAAACTGAGTTGACTTCAAATTCAATTTTTGTTAATAATAATAAAGATGAGAAATCAACCAAAGGACCAAAACCCAAACCGATAAACACCAATGATTTACATACCTTCATCAACCTCATTTTTGTATCTTTTCACCGATGACCCACAATCAACCTCAGTTTTCAATTTTTCCTATTTAGTAATACAAATTTCCCTTTGCTTCCTGTACTTGTACTTCAAACATTTACATTCTTGATTTGAGAGCATCCTTTAAAACATTTAAAAACACGTCATTTAAGTTTTCTATCAGATTTTTATCCAATCTTTAATAATACTTATTTCCTTTAAATCTTACATCCCTCAAAAAAATCCTTACAATATTATATCAATATTAGTGTTTTAACAAAATTTTGTTACTCCTAAATAACATCTAATTGTATTTGTAACAATTTAAACACATTGTATTTACATACAACATTAGAATACACTACAATGGGCGGTGGTCGCGGAGGATAGTGGGGACCGGGGGGGGGCTCTCTTTTTTCGTTAGTGGTGTTAAATTTTGATATGTTAGTGTAAATTTTCACCCGGGTACTGTAAATTTTTATATAAATATCGAATTCGCACCCTTTAAAAAAATTAATTTCGCCCCCGCCTCCCATACGGGGATGTTCAAAACTCCGCCAATGTCAGGTGGTTGAATTGCCCACATACTGTTTGGCTTGGTCAAATATTAACATTTAACACACTCGTGGTCAAATTAAGGGAAAATATCTAGAGATTATTATTTAACAATATTATTGTTTATTTTAGACCTGACTAGTAATAGTTGATACTTGATAGCTTAGTCAAACGTATAAGAGACTACTTCAAGAAAACTCTTTTGTAGTTTTACAAAAAATATGTTTTGATATACTTTTGAATTAACTTTATTAAACTTTTTCTGGCTTTGAGTTGAATTTCTTTTATTAGATGCCTAGAATCATCACTTGGTATTCTTAATTAGCAAGCAATATAAAAAATATTTAACAATTTAAGTATGATATAATATTAACGACTTCAATCAAGTAAATGATTTTTATTTATACACAAAATGTCATTATCAATTGCGTACCTGCCTTACAAAAAAAAAAAAAAACAAAAAAAGAAGAAGAAAATATTAAGTATCTAAAAAACATACTTGTTATTGTTATTTTGTTACTATTGTTTATTTTTTCTAGATTTAGACCATTAACTTATTAAAAAAAGTAAGAGTCTGTACTACCTTCAACAAACTTTTATCTATTATTAAATATAAATTTACACATAAAAGTAAAATTCTATACTACTTTCAACATAATTTAATCCACAATTAGATATGAATTTACATAGTGGCTATTTGAAATTCAAGTCTCGGTCAGAAGGGGTGATCGAGTAAGAGCCCGTTTCAAAACTGACCGGGTAAGAGGGAAAGTATGTATGGATCAGTGATGTCGGATCGGATCAAACACGAAAGAGTAAGAATCAAACAAACTGACCGGCCAAAATGTCTAACGGGGTCAGTGTGTTAGACATTTTGACCGAGTCAGAAACAAATAAAAAACCCCTTAAAGTAAAAGTAGTTTCAACATAATTTCATCTACGAATAGATAAAAATATTACTCAAGACCAAAGCGGATTAAAGTTTTGTTTTCTTTTATAGCTTTAAGAATATAATGTTAGATTAAAATTTACTTTATTATAATTTTAAATATACAATTATATATATGTAATAATAGAGTGAAATGAATAGTGTGAATAGTATTTTGGGGGACAATTTTGGTATTTCCACCACAATCCCTGTACTCCTTCTCATCCAATCGACCCACACACAAATCTCTTCCTCTCGGCTCTCACCCACCGCTCGACAACCGATTCCCGACGGTCCATCCTCTGGCTCCGGCGACCACCCTCCAAGGTTCCAAGTCTATTTCCTCCGATTTACAGGTTTGTGGTCTCCTTTCTTGCTGCCGGTTCTTGGTTTTGGGTTTTTATGCGTTGTGCGACTTCGGCCTCGCCGCTATACCTGGTTTTTGGGTTTTCTCGTCTCAAGCATTACCTGAAATTGCTGTTCAATCTGCTGAGATTTTCGATTTCTACTGCGGGTGTTGTTGTCTGTGGTTCTAGGGTTTTTCTGTGAATGTATTATCTTCTCTTTTGTCTCAAACCTAGATAAGGTATCTGTAACATCAACTGTTTTGGTAAATTTGATTTGGGTTTCTTAATCATATTGTGTATATTCTGTTTGGGTGATGAGCCAACTTTAAGCAACCGTTGATGGTATATGGTCTTAAACAACTTGATGAATATACACACTAAGGAACATATTCTGTGAATCTCTGTTTCCATGCGATTTGGGTTTCTGAATTATTAAATTTCCTGCCTTTTCTTCTTGAATAATCTTTCTCTGAATGTGTATTGATTACTTCTTATTGTTTTGTTAAATATTGAATAAAAGGGTTAGAAAGTATTTTGCTAAAGGGGTATTAGCAATCTGCCTTTACTTTAATTTTATGTTGACTTATGGCTCTGTTTGGTTTTCACAGGGTGTTAATTAAAATAGGATGTAAAGAATTCTCACTTAATGTTTCATTTCCTATGATAGTATGCATTGATTAGATGTCAGGTTAGGAGTTAAGGGACAGTAACCTTTGGTTTCACTTTTATGTAGATGTAATAGTCTATGGTTTTGTGAGTCAACCATTAACCTCATTTGATACACCTTGATTTTATCTCAGATGTTCCTGAAAGTGATATTAATAGACGGGTTAGATAACTCAGCGCCAATCTTAAATGCGGTTAGACATATCAAATATTTATTTGTGTTGGTTTTCAAACTTTTTGCAGACCACTAGCCCTTCCACGACTAATATTATTTTTGCTTAGATATTAACTTTCACATAGATTAGCAGCAGCTGAATGCTATATATGGACATATGAAACGGTTATTATATAACAAATACTACCAGAAACATCATACCTTACAAGATATCACTTATATAGAGGAGGTTTATTCAGTGTATACGATTGAAACACATAAAAATATAGGAATTTATCGTATCCTATAAACGTGGATAGAATAGTATATTTTCCAAATATTAAAGTTTGCATGTTATTTTTTAAAGAAATGAAGAGTAAAATCGGTTGATACTAAATATCATGTGTACCTCTCCGACGATTACAAGTTTCAGTTTTATTAGCGTTTTGTTGTTACCTATTGGTTGAATTAGGTAGTGTTACATCTTGGATATGTGCCTACCTTGGGTTTATGTGTATGCTTATTTCTCTTTTATGGGTGTGTGGTTACCTTTACATCGGTTAATGAGATTTATCATTGCTGATACGTTTTTTCTGTTATGTACTTAGGTGAGGTGGTGCTGCGTCTTCTGTCCGTTGTTACGTGGAGTATGTATCGATCCGTGTTTCTTTTGTTATATAGTTGATTATCTTTTACAAATCTTTCATCGTTGTGAATGTTTTTGTCTTTTAATTATCATTGTTATGTATGTTTTCGTTAAATTTTTTCCCGTGTTGCAGGTTTATCAATTTGTAGGTTGTTTCGTGCATTATAAGGTGTGTCGCTCTTACAAGCAGGTATGTTTTAGGGTTGTCTACAATCTTCGTTATAAGTGTTTGGTCACTATATATAAGGTAAAAGAGGCGTACCATTATTGATGGCCTATTATTACTATGCAGTTATGTGAGGTCGTGTTACATTTCTTGCCCGTCCTTCAGTGGAGTATGTATCTATGCGTTTCTCTTCTTTTTTACAATTTATTATTTCTTACAACTATTTTCATCATTGGCATTTATTTCTCTTTGATTTTTTTTGATTATATGTAGGTGTATCGGCTTCATACTCAAGCTGCGTACTATAAATTGCAATTGTGTTGTATGCAGGTATCTTTTACGATTATTTATACCTCTTCCAATGTTATGTCATTTTCATATACGCGTTTATTTATTGCTATAGTTGTTTCTGGGCTATATTCTCAACCTCTTGATTGCTTTATAGCATGTATGGTTATTTTATATGTAGCTTTAGATTTTTATCACCGCCTTTTTTGCTTATCGTTTGTGCTTCCTTCTTTAGAATCCACATGTAAAGCGCACACGTCGGGAACCTCTTCCTACGAGTGTTGCCTCATCTTCCACCTCAACCTTTGTTGCCGCCTGCCAAACGCATCTTCAGTCATTACGTCGCGCCTATGAGAATTACTGGGAAAGGAAGCAAATGAACTCAAGGTAATATCACAAATCTATACATCAAATATCTCATATCGCAGAACATCCACCAATAATAAAAGGTTACTGTCTAATAGCATTCTCTACACACACCCCAATCATTTTTGCTACTAAAACCATATAAAAAAGTAGGCAAATCTCTTTTCTAAATTCGGGGAAACTGCTTATAATCACAAATAATCACTGTATCATACCATTTCTTATTAGATATTCAAATAAGTGTAAAAGACAGTCGTTCATGCTCCGACTAACAGTGTAATATAGGCTGTGGCAAAGAATGTTATCAGAAACCAACATCTAAAAACTAGCACCTGCTTTCAGTTTGATAATTGAACTCTTATCGAACCCTGAGATCATGAGGTTAAAATCCATTTGAAAACTTGAAAATCAAACATTCTCAGGCACATGACCTTAAATAGTAACAACAAACGATAACAATAACAATACAAATTACACTTATATATGTACTGATTTCTTGCCCTTTACATCAAACAAAAATTGCTTCTGATACATTGTTAAAGAATAGTTTTAGCCTACATACATCACAGGCATAAACTTAAAACTACAAAATTCTAACATTATATACAATCATACTCCTTCAGGCCCTACTTTCTACACTCTACTTTGTATGGTATTAGTAAAATAAAGATTAAACTTAATGGTTTGACATGGAGTGTGCTCACTAACTCCTCATTTCCTAATAGGCTGACAATTACCTCAAATCCTGCAACTTTTACTAACGGCATCAATACAAATTATATTTATATATTTACCAATTTCTTGCCTTTTATATCAAACAAAAGATAACTTTACATGCATTGTTAGGGAATTGCCATATTTAGATTGGTTCATCCTTTTATTAAACTATGGTAAAGTAAAGATTAGAATAAATAAACGATATGGAATGCTCTCGCATACTCCTAATTTACACACTCACTAACAATTACCTCAAATGTTGCAACTTTTTGCTTTTTTCATCAAATTTTTTTTTACATTCATGCCAAATCGCTACAACATATTTTAGAAACAAACCTTTCCCAAACAACTCAGGCACTGTTCTTCCTATTAATAGGACAATACTATGCACTGCAAATTTTAATCTATGCACGATAGAGATTCTGTAATGCTTTGCCAACTAATAATTGGTATATTCCATTGATATTGATCTACATTTTCAGGTCTCACTGAGGGTACTCATATTCTTGATAAAACCACATATTTCAGTATTCTTTTTATATTATAACCTCTTTATATAAATGTTCACTTTATTTTTATATTACGTTAACTAATCTCAACATGTAATCAATCATAACAACTTGAATTTTGTAATATAGAATAACCTGTTACTACTTTTCTATTATAATCTACTGTTCCATCAATAAGTCATGTAGTACCAATAAAACAGGGAAATGTCTACACTATCAGAGCAGCTGTAACGGAGATACACATGGATAAAGAATGGCATTCTATGGGCTGTCCCAACTGCGATCAGTCACTCATTAAAGCTGGAGCTACATGGTTTTGTTCAATGCATGGCAACCTCAACTCACGGACTGCAATGTATGTTCTCTTCACTTGTATCAATATAATAATACAATACATAACTAACAGCAACATTTGAGTGCAGATACCGAATAAATGCAACAATCTCCGATGATACAGGAAGTATTCTTGCCTTAATCTTCAACGAACCATCTGCATAACTTACCGGACTGAATTGTAAAGACATATTAGCGGCAGAAAATCCTAACATCACCCTTCAGCAGATAATAAACAATGAGGCGCTCTTCCATATCCATGCACACAAAAACAGCAGGACATCCACAGTCGTTGCACTGTCATCAAAATCGACAAACTGGCGAAAGACGCAGCAGTTACACCCGCTCCAACAACACCATCAACACACCACCCGCTTCACAAGTCTGAGGCTAGCTCATCAACAAAAGATCACTGTTCCGGGAAGAAAGTAAGAAACAACATCTAAATTTTCTTACACTCATACATACGACTGTCTATTTTCAGTAACGCACAATAAAATAGCAGGTCCGCCATACACCAAGAAGTGGAAGGATGACTAGCAAGTTTTCACGATAATCTTTTGAGGCCACCATTACCTATGGATTTATATATATAGCAGTCCACCTTTTGATCGTAGGATGTAGATAGCAATCCACCTTTTGAAATGGTGACCTGAAATCCAATGAAGACTGAATCTTTTGTTAAAGGCAACCGCCTGCGTGAAGAAATAACGCAAAAACTGAAGACAACTACAGGCAGTTAGTAAATGATCAGAAACAGGAACACTTTTGACTATAATCGATGGTTACCAATGTACAGAACTTTGAAATGTAATATAATATCGCGCAACGCGCGTACCGGTTCCTACCTAGGTTATATAAAATTCTGAAATGTGATTTTACATTTATCTATATTCACATATAGATTTATTCAACATCGACTGAACCCTTATTATATATTAGATTCTCATATTAATAAAATTACACGGTTGCATAAATAAATATTAAATAGTTAGTAATGAAAGTTTTAAAATTATAAATAATATCTGTGATATGATATTATTGAAATGAATAAAGACTTTAAATAATAAACAACGATATCATGTTTTAAACTTTTATCTTTTACTTTTATGTTTTACTTTAAAGTAATTTTTAAAAATTTAGTGTTATTATTTAAAAAAGTTTGATGCTTTAGAAAATTTTTTTATTTATTAAAAAGTTATTTATTTAGAAATTGCATTTACAAAAGATCTCTTTCTTAATTAACAAAAAATACTTTTACTTTTAAAATGAATTAAATTAAATTATTAGTAGTTAATTTAATTATTTATTAAAAGAAAGAAACAGAAAACTAAGATTTACAAGATATATTATTTCACCATATATCATTAAAAATATCATTTTATTAGGATACATAGATACATAAATCTCATATATAACGGGCCGTCAAAAGTTTGCATGTTATGTGGGTTCTGGAGATTTCTACACCACCACGAAGCCTCAAATCTTCGGGAATGATCTAGAAATCTTATCAATGTTCCAACTGATAAATGATGAACAATCATTCTTTAGAATCTAAAAACCTTCTAAACGTGTATAGATTATTATATGAAAGTTCTGAAAGATGGATGTAATCCTTCGATGTAAATGGATCATAGTAGTGGCGGAGCTTGACCTACCTTATAAGGGGCGGAGGCGAAAGTAAACTATGTTAAGAAGTGCGAACTTTATGTATAAATATTAAAAAAATTACGTTACCAGACCGAAAATTTACACTCCTGGATCAAAAAATAACACTACCAGACCGGAAATTAACACTACTGATGAAAAAGCATGTGTGTGGGGGGGGGGGGGCGGCCTTACTAAGCTTCGGCTATGGATCATAGACGCCGATTTTAGTAGGGGACTTAAGTAAAGAGGAGGTTTAATTAAACACAAACTGTCAACAGGACAAGTTATCACTGTTTATTATAAAATCAACTATAGATTTCTATTACAGATCTAAACAAAGAAATATTCACAGAGAAGAAGATCAACAGAGTAGTGTACTAACCTGCAATGATTTATTGCTTCATCTAATTAGCCCACTAATCTGCTTCAGCCCAACACTCTTTAATAGCCCATACCTAGAACATCTAGCCTAAAAAACTGCAATTACAAACACACGTAATAAATAAAAACAACTAATAATCCTCTAGTTGAATTGTATATCTAGACATAAATTCAACATGCCCCCTCAATTCAACTAGAGAATGGGTCATAAAACTGTAACTTGGAACATAAGACCACGTTTGATTAAAAGAATTATTAGGAATTGAAAATTTTTCCATCCAAAATCTTGTTTAGTTGGTCAACGACGGAATTGAAACTGGAAATTTTTCCAACATTCATTGGAATTCACATTCCTCTATTTACCATGGAATGTTAACAATCTAATAAAATGTTCAAAATTAACGTTCCAATTCCACTCAAAATTAACCAACCAAACACGTTATTAATTTTAACAAGATTCCAATTCCAATTCTAATTTCTTCGCAAAACATTCTGCGAACCAAACGGCCCTTAAGAGTTTATGTTGTTGTACAACAAGACCTTTTGTAAACAGATCTGCTGGCTACTCATAATATAATGTAACATGTAACTTTTGCACAACTTGTAAATCATATAAAAGTTTAATTAACCAAATTATTTCAAACCTCGTAACAGCTAAAGCTCGACACTCTGCTTCTGCAGATGATTGAGACACAAAAGTCTGCTTCTTACTTTTCCAAGACACTAATGAATTACAAAAAAAGACAATAACCAGAAATACACCTCCGTCTAGCTGAGCACTTTCCCCAATCCGAATATGAAAATCCTTTAATACTCAACTCGGCACTCTTAAAAATACAATTTACCTTCTCCAAGTGACTTTTTAAGATGCCTGAACAACCTTAATGCAATTTTCAAATGAGATTGTAACGGATTGTGCATAAAACGACTTAAACAACTAACAACATATGATATATCTGGTCTAGTGAGAGTAAGATATATTAATTTACCA
The DNA here is from genome assembly GCA_024085815.1 of Flaveria linearis. Taxonomy (NCBI): domain Eukaryota; kingdom Viridiplantae; phylum Streptophyta; class Magnoliopsida; order Asterales; family Asteraceae; genus Flaveria; species Flaveria linearis. The sequence goes on from CM044015.1 coordinate 4,923,918, forward strand.
CTAATTGTTGATAAGCAGTAACATTAACCAATTAAGCACATTATTTTTATAATTACGCTTATCAGTCAAAACCACATTCTGCTCTATTGGAATACTAACTGGTTTAGCACCACGAAAACCAAATCATTTAACAACTCCAAGCAATATATCCGTTGTGACTGAACCAAACCAAAAATGACTTCAAGGACTTCAATACCCAAACTTTATTTAAGTTTACCAAGATCTTTAATTTGGAAACTATCTTTAAATAAAACCACAATTTTTCAAGCTAATCTACAAATTTCCAATTAGCACTTTATCATCCACATACACAAGCAAAATACAAATAGTGTTTTAATAAGAATTCACAAACAACGAATAATCATTTTTTCTTTGTTCAAATACTATGGTTAATAATGTGTCTGTAAGTATCTCATTCCACTTTTGAAGAACTTGTTTTAAGCCATACAAAAATTTAACCAATTTACAAACCTTACCACTAGAATTATTAAAATAACCTTCAGGAAATGTCATATATACATCCTCTTCTAATGAACCATAAAAAAGGCATTATTCGAAGTCACCACTGGTCAGGGGCGTCTCAACGTTTTTGAAGACTCAAAGCGAAAATAAAATTAGAGGTCTTTTTAAACTTTATCGTTAAAAATATCATCTTTTATCATTGTTTGGTTGTTTATTTTTTGGTACTTAGGTTGGTTTTTGCTTGGTTCATTTACTTGTGCACATTGTGTTTCTTCATCATTCATTAGTTGATTTGTTTATCATTAGTATTGTTTGAGAATCATTTGATTGTTGATTAGGATTTTGAGCATCATTTGATTGTTCATTAGGATTGTTTTGAGCATCATTTGATTGTTCATTAGGATTATTTTATATATATTCATGTCGTTCGCTAATTCGCTTTGACATGTTTAATCAAAATATCAAATCTAAAAGACAAACAATTCCTAAATCAAATATTTAACATAAAATCAAATTTAATTGACTAAATCAAATGCCTAAATCAAATACAAAAGCAAACAAATTCCTATATCAAATATTCAAAGAAATTTTAATTACTAAATCAAATATAAAAAACAGTCAATCAGAGAAGTAAACTAAAACCAAAACAAGAAATTTGAAAACTAGTCAATCAAATATCCAAACAAAGAAGTTAAATAAAGTGAATTAGAGAACGTCAAAACACAAAGCAGAGCCCTTAGTACCTTACTCGTGAAGATGCAGTCAATTGGAGAAGCATGTAGAAGGCCCTAGTAACTTAATCACGACTCCAGTGATGACATCGGAGTTCTAGGTTTGCAATCGCAAGGTGGCTGGGTGGGTTCGCGAGGTGGATGTTTTGATCGTCTCTTCGTAATAAATTGCAAGCTATGTTCGCTACAATTAGCAATCTGTAGCATATGAATGATGAAATCGTAGTCTCATAGGGCTCTTAACCATTTTGTTTCGTCGTCTCTTCGTTTCCCCTCCCCCCACCAATTAGGAATGGATGTGATGAATTACAGGGTAACATGATTTTCTCCTTTTTTCAATTTAAGTTTTTTAGGCTTCAACTTGAAAGTGGACTATATAATAAAACTAGTTTTTGATGGTCTATTAAAATAGATGGGTCTAAAGCCCTAGCTATTTTTTTAAGCTAATGAGCCGCCCTTGGTCACCACATACATTCCCAGGTTCAGGATCTTCATCTTGACCGATAATAATATTTGCCCTTGCAGTATTTGTTTTCCGAACTGTACTAGCAGTCAAAGACTCCAAATCAGCATGGGAATCATGCATACTTTCAGATTGCCTGGTACTTGAGTTTTCAGGCAACGTCTTATTTTAGTCATTGGGTAATAGTCCCTGTTTCTCATTATTAAATCCTAAGTAAAAAAAGTTTAAATGGGTCCTAATGGGGACACCGCATGGGTTTTTGGGGGTAGGCCGGTTCAAACGGTCACGGTTAGGTCTAGCAGTCACATTTTGGCACCTAACCGTGACCGCATGGGCTTGCTGTCACGGTTTGGGGTGGTAGTACCCGTGACCTCGTGACAACAAAACGATTAAAATGGCTGTTAAAGTTGAAAATCAGTCACCAAACTGTCACGGTTTGGCCTAACCGTGACCTCTAGGGTACAAGGTCTCAGTTTAAGGTACGAGGTAGACGTGATGTTGACAAAAGAGCCGGGATTCGCACCACAAACCGTCACGTGGAGGCCAAACGTGACGGTTTGTGCACCAGAATTTCACCTTAAATACCTTTGAACTTCAACAATTTGACACATCCAATTTTAAAATTTTGTTTTGCAATTTCATAATCCAAGTTTTCAGTTTTTAATTGACCTTGGATTTGAGCTTTCATTCATCCAACACTCGAGATTTTTCAGCCTTCGTCATTCCAAAAACACGTTAATTCGAAAATAATGTCGGGTTCGGGAGATCATTATCAAAAGTCGAAGCTTCCAGATTTAAATGAGGTGCCACATATCGAAGATTCGAACCAGGTTGAACTAGTATATGTTTATTATAAGTTATTATTTAAAATATCTAACCATTATCTTTTTTAGGAATATTACGTATACGGGAGTCACCCTCCGTGGGGGGAGGAGGAAACCAACCCGTCGAACACATTTGCTCAAGAGGCGTACAACTCTTTATTTGGACCGACAGGTTACGGTGAAGGGTACACATATCCCCTTGCAATTCTTACGGGCATGGCCCGAACACGTACCACTCACAAACAGAGCTGGATTACGGACATCCCCCGTACCAGTCAGAACTAGAAATTACACATGTGTCGGATACTTTTAATGGGAATGACACAGATAAGAGTGACGATTTGGTTCACCTCAAAGAAAACCATGGGGACACCGCGGAGCATGATGGGGATGAGGATCGGATAAGAAAGGCTACGGTTTCTTATAAAACCGATCAAGTACGAAGAGTTTTTTTCTTTTGTTTATTTATTTTTTTATTTGTCTTATATATTGTTTTTTTATGTCTAGCTTATTATTTTTTAGTATTTTGATTCTCGTGAGAACTTGGAGAAGTGGGCTAAAACGAGAGGACGCGAGCATGAGTGCGTCATTGTGGTGGGTCGGTCACGAAAAAGGATGTGGAACTAATATGCAATCGTAGTGGTGAACCTAAATTCACTGGCACAAGTAGACGTACTGGGAGCATAAAGAAAGGATGTCCCTTTAAACTCGTAGGGAAGTACGTAGGAAAGAGTGACAGTTGGATGTTAGAGGTGAGAAACGAGACGCACAACCACGATCCTGTTGTGTACGAGGAGGGCCATGTGACCGCCGAAGAAATTGATCTTGTCGAGAAATTACACAGGCAGCACGTGCGGCCACGACATATCCATTCAGCCGTAAGGGAGCAGTTTCCCCACAGCGTCTGTGTTGTTCAAGACATATACAATCTGACGTCGAAGTTTAGGGCTGAGGGGATAGAAGGCATCACACCAATGTAGGAACTTGAAAACCTGCTACAATCTAAAGAGTTCGTGTATGAAACACGAACGAATGCAACTACTAAGGCCGTGGAAGATGTTTTCTTTTGTCATCCTACTTCGTATAAAATGTGGCGCGCATTTCCGCACGTGATGTTGATAGATACGACGTACAAGACCAACATGTACAACATTCCGTTTGTTCAGGTTATGGCGTTACGTCGACGTCGAAGTCGTTTGTATCGCGCATGCATTTATATCGAGGGAACGGCAAGACAACTTCACATGGGTACTGGAGCAGATCAGAGATATGATCGATGGGTGTGTGGAGCCCCGCGTTATTGTCACAGACATGGACCTGTCCCTGATGAGCGCGTGTGACACAGTGTTCCCGAGTGCTACTAAAAACCTATGCAGGTGGCACGTTCGGGAGAATATCAAAAGACGGTGGAATATCCTTTTCAAAACCGACATGTGGAAGGATTTTTCATACTGATGGAAGACCTTGTGTTCGTCTCCCACAGAGGCAATGTACGATTACAATTGCAGGAAGATAGAAGAAAAGTTAAATGAAGATGGTAAACGTGGTAAGAATTTCATATTTATTTTTACTCTAACAATTTATTTGTTCATTTTCTAAATTTGTTATTTTCTTTCAGAGGTATGGGAATATATTTGGAATAATTGGTTGGTACCGTACAAAGAGAAATTTGTTACTTGTTGGATGTACGACCGTCTTAACTTTGGTGAATTTATAACTAATTGGTTGAGGGCCAACATGCCAACTTCAAGAGTTACCTCACAGGGACCAAAAATACGTTGCACACACTTGTCGGATATGTTTGTGACCTCGTGCGCGGCCAGGAGATTGAAATTTGTAAAACATTCGACGTGTCCCGTGTGAAAATTAAAAAAGACCATCGCCTGTCATTATTTTCAAGATTACATTATAAAGTATCAATTTTTTGCCTTAGACTCTTTGAATCAGAGTTGACAAAAATGGAAATGATTCAGGAGTCTGGGGGTTCATATGGAAACCAGTTGTTCACGTCCATGGGCTTGCCATGTGCTTGTCGTTTGGAGATATACGTCCGAGAAGGTTATATTTTTCTTAATACATTTTTTACTGTTGTCACACGATTGCATATTTTTCACTAATAATTAACCTTTAAATCCAGTCACAAGTATTCCACTGGATGCGGTAGATCCACACCGGAGGAAGCTTGATTTCAAGCCAGCGTACGTCGCGCCGCCTGAACCCGACTACGATGTGAAATTTGATGACTTGAAACAAAAGGTTATGTCATCTCCCAATCCTCAAGTAAAGAAAAAATTGTTTAACAAAGTATTTGACTCTTTGTTTAAGAGTAAGTCAAAACTTAAAAAACCTGAGATGCGACATGACCGACGTGGTCGTCCAAATATTAAGGAGCAATAAAGAAGAGCGGACTCCAATACATCACAGTATGAGGCCGCTACACACAGCTCCTATACTTCCTCGCAACAAACTATGCCTGACCCGGTGAGGCATAGCTCATATAACCCTCAGTTTAAAATGCCCAATGACCGTTCTAATAAGGCAAAGGCTGCTTCAAATGTACCGATTACGGGAGCTGCCCTAGGGTTTCCTTTAATATTGAAACCAAAGGACATGATAAAAGTTATGAAGTTTAAGGATCAGCGGCCCCAATGGATTCACCGGTACGTTTCGACTATAAAAGATGTGCGGCCTGATGGTAACTGTGGTTTTCGGGCGATCGCGGTGGCTTTAGGGAAAAAGCAAAATGAATGGGAATGGGTTAGGCGTCAAATGTTGTCGGAGATGGACAGAAACATGTGGTATTGGCGGAGCAATTTGAACCGTGAGATGCCTGGCTATTATGATTCTGTTCGTAATAGTTTAAATTAGTTTGGCACGACTAAACCCGCACCCGATACCCATTGGCTAACTTTTCCGGCCCATGGACTCGTAATTGCGGAAACATTCAACTGTATTGTGCATCTTATTTCTTTATTTGGCAGCTAGACATGGTTCCCGCTGAGAACAGCCCCAGAGCCATTATTCACCTATCCAGTTGTCGCACTTGCTCATATTAACGGAGCTCACTTTATTTGCATACAATTGGAAGGGGATTACCCAATGCCAGTGTGAGCTATCATTGGCCGAGATATGCATATCAACAAGCACTAGAATGGAAAAATATGTATGAGGATCGTTTAAATAATTACGTTAGAATAATGGATCGTCATAGAGGCACCAATGTCTCCTGTAAGTTATCATTCTCCGATACTTAATCATATTAATGAAGATCCCTTTATTTGATGATGGTGATGATGATGATGATGATGATGATGATAATAATAATAAAAGTAATAATAATAATAATAATAATAGTAATATTAATAATAATAATAATAATAATAATAATAATAGTAATAATAATATAATATAATAATAATAATAATATAATAATAATAATAATATTAATAACAATAGTAATAACAAAAAAAAACACTAAATCAAATAGGAAGATAACTGTCACGGTTTGACCAAACCGTGACATTTAGGGTTTCTCAACGGTCACGGTTAGGGCTAACCGTGACCGCTTACGGGCGCATGTCCACTGTTCGGGCGCATGGCCCTTGTTTGGGCGCATGGCACTTGTTCGGGTGCATGGCCAATGTTTGGGCGCATGGTTCGCTATTTTTTATAAAAATATTTACTCAGAAAAAATTTTAAAAAATCAGGCAAAAGGTCACGGTTAGGGCAAACCGTGACCTTTTGCTTAATTTTTTAAAATTTTCTAAATAAAAAATTTATAAAAAAAACACCTCACTGAACCGGTGGTAGTGGGTTTCGAGCCCACACCACTCCCCTATTGCCCTACCGTCTTAACCGGTCGGGACGGGAGTGGTTCGCTGAAAGGTTTAGAAAACAATTACTTTTAAACTAAATTAGACCAAAAGGTCACGGTTTGGGCAAACCGTGACCCCTTTGTTCACATGTGGCGTTGTGGAATGAAGCTGTCACAGTTTGTTGACACAAAGTGTCATGGTTGGTCTAACCGTCACACCTTGTGTGTATAAGAGGTCATGGTCTGGTCTAACCGTGACTTTTTAGGGTTCCCTAAACCCACATATTAACCGTTTATGATCATTTACGTACATCGAATCCGATATTTTTTTCATGAACATGCACATACATCAACATATATATACAATAAGAACAAATACACTTCGTAAACGTACATACAAACATGCGTACGTGAACAAACCGTGACGTTTTAATGATAACCTAAACAATCTTATCGGGAACATATCAACATATATACACCTTATATTTTGTATGTATGTACGTAGGTATGTACGTACGTAGGTACGTAGGTATGTACGTACGTAGGTACGTACGTAGGTACGTACGTAGGTACGTACGTAGGTACGTACGTAGGTACGTACGTAGGTACGTAGGTACGTACGTAGGTACGTACGTTGGTACGTACGTAGGTACGTACGTAGGTACGTACGTAGGTACGTACGTAGGTACGTACGTACGTACCTACGTACGTACGTAGGTACCTACGTAGGTCACGTGGAGCCCAGACCGTTACCTCTTGAGATATTTTTTGAATCTGATTTCTCCTCGATTAGTGCACCTGCCACTCGAGTACCGTGTGTGTAAGAGGTCACGTGGAGGCCAAACCGTGACCTCTTCTGCCTAAGAGGTCACGTGGAGGCCAAACCGTGACCTCGAAGTTACTGGTGTCTTCTTCAACCGTTCGAGATCCTATTTCCACAAACACAACCACAAACATAACCACAACCACAACCATTTCACCATAACCACAAACATTCATCTTCCACCACCACCGCCACCAAACTGTCACCGCGAGCCCTCCCCGTGACACATTCATCTTCCACCACCACCGCCGCTCATTACCACCGCCGCTCACCACCACCGCCGCTCACCACCATCGCAGCTGACCACCAACGAGAGCTCACCACCATCGCCGCTCACCACCACCACTGGTCACCACAACTGCCGCTGCACACCACCACTGCCGCTACACCACCGCGTTTTCGGTACGTAATTTACAAGTTTAAACCATAGATTTGATAGTTTCTCCCAAACAGATTTGATAGTTTTTCCCAAATAGATTTGATAGGTTTTCCCAAATAGATTTGATAGGTTTTCCCAAATAGATTTGATAGGTTTTCCTAAATAGATTTGATAGGTTTTACCAAATAGATTTGATAGGTTTTCCCAAATAGATTTGATAGGTTTTCCCAAATAGATTTGATAGGTTTTCCCTTATAGATTTAATAGATTTTCCCGTATGTGTAACGTAGTTTGTCGACGGTTTATTATTATTATTAGAAATAATAAAAATAATAATAATAGTTATAATAGTAATAGTAATAATAGAAATTAATAATATTAGTATAATAATAATAATAATAATAATAATAATAATAATAGTATAATAATAATAATAATAATATTAATAATATTAGTAATAATAATAATAACAATAATAATAATAATAATAAAATAATAATAATATAATAATAATAATAATAATAATAATATTAGTATAATAATAATAATAATAATAATAATATTAATAATATTTGTAATAATAATAATAATAATAATAATAACCGTCAACCATTAATTTTATAAACATTGTAAATAATGATAAATACGTTTTTTTTCAGATATGGATGCCGACGATGCTTTATCCCGGCATTGATGACTGCCCGACGCTGCAGTTCGAGCAGGGGACTACACCGTACGAGCGGTTCAGGACCCTGAGAGCACGTGTGCCAGCACCGGGGACCGTCCTGTCGGATGACTTCTTACAGCTCGTTGGAGAGCGCGACAGGTTTTTGGAGATCATCGGCGAGGACTGCCCGTGGGAGCAGCTGTTCCGGATGACCGACGATGCCCATCGAGAGCTCACCGTGGAGTTCTACTGCACATTCACGTTCCGGTCACGTGAGCAGGGACTTGCGTAGCTGGACGAACACGACATAGCGGACGGTCGTGCGCCCGCGGAGGTTGCTTTCCGGTTGTTCGGGGTCCTCCACTGCATGTCACTTAGGCGGTTCGCTGTCGTCACCGGCCTCTACACAGAGGAGGAGACCCGACAGCCGATGTACACCACCGCCGTGATCCGCGGGGCCGACGACTCCGATCAGGTCTGGTGGCCTGCGATAGGCGACGAACCATACGGCGGTGATACGAGGTCCTCTCATATACGAGACCCTCTGTATAGATACATTCACCGACTCATCGCCACGTCCGTCGCTGGTCGTGGGGCGGGGACCGACAAGGTCAACGCCGCCGACCTTTTTTTTCTTCGGTGTGTACTCACACACCGACACTGCCACCTCGCGCACGCCCTTGCTGATTATTTTGCTAGTTATTATCACAGGCAGTCGCGAGGGGCGTTGGTGGGTGGGAACATCGTTTCCCGGATCGCTCGGGGCCTGGGCTACGCGCATGCCATGTCCCAGCTCCCGCTACCTCCGACTCCTGTGCGCGTGGCCGGCCGGACCACCGCCACTGGGATGAGGATAGTTCGGAGGTTCCCCGACGGCACGTGGCACCTGCTCACCAGATACCATGAGGTCGTGCCATGGGTGCCCGAGCCGTTGGTGGACCCACCCGAGCTGGCGGGGGCTGAGGTCCACCTTCAGGATGCCCACGAGCCCCTTGGTGGCGGGGAGGATCAGCCCATTCCCCCGCCGCATGACCAGGACCCGCCCCAGCATCCTCAGCGCGTGTACCATGCCGTGCGATTGCCTGCTCATGTTCTTGATATGATTCAGGACACACGAGACAGGGTCACGAGGCTGGAGGATATGATGGACTGGGTCATCCAGCACATGGTCGCGGACTATGCCGCCTCGGGTAGGCCGTTGTTGTCACAGCCACCGAGGCGGTTAGACCATGACGGTGCTGGCCCATCTGGCGCGGGCGGGTCTGGTCAGGGCAGCGATCCGGGGATGATGGATTAGATAGATATTTTGTTTGTATTTTATTTCTTTTTGTATGTAAAAACTCGTTGTATATATATATGTGTGCAGTTTCAGTTATGATGACTTGTATATTGGTTGTGTTTGTTTGGTTGTGTTTCTTTATTTGTTTGTTTTATATTTGTAATGTTGATAATGTTAATTGTATATGTTTAATAACAACTGATTTTTACGATTAGGTTAACCATGTGATAAAATAACAACCAACTTGTTTAAAAAATAATTAAACACAAAAATTACTTGTAATATGATAAATTAATAATAAACACAAAACACAAACACGTATGTTACGATTAGGTTAACCTTGTGATAAAATAAAATAAAAACAAACTAGTATGATTACTAAAATTTAGAAAATATATACAATATGTCTGTATAATGACAATCGATTTTTACAAACTCGTAAACAAATTAAACACAAAACCGTCACATTAATAATAATAAAAATACTTGTAATAAGATAAATTATTAATAAACACAAACACAAACTTGTGAGTTACGATTAGGTTAAACGAGTGATAAAATTAAAATAAAAACAATGTTTAATGCTTAAAAAAATAAAAAAAATAAAAGCAATATGTCACGGTTTGGCCAAACCGTGACATATAGCCCCCCTGCGCACAATCAATTCCCCATTAATTACATACCCAATCATTGACTACGGATCCCCAGATATAACTGTCACGGTTAGGGCAAACCGTGACAGTTAGGTCTCACACCTGACCAAAGGGTCACGGGCAGCCCTAACCGTGACCGCTTGAGTCGGTTTTCTCCAGGAAAAGGCGGTGCGCCTAAATTAATTGTTATTATTTAGAAAATATTTTTTTAAGTTTGAACGGATAAAGTTATTCATAAAATTTCAAGTCCCTTGAAAATAAAACAACTTTCTTTTCTGAATCCCCCAGCTTATAAGCCTTTTTGTTATTTGAATATCTAATTAAAGCACACTTATTTGCTCTATTTTCAAACTTGTAGGGTTTCAATTGGTAGAGAAACATAGGTGCTGTTTGTTTCTGAAGAGGTAAAACGTCTGCAGTCTGCAGACCACATCTGCAGACATCTGTAGGAGAAGAGGTGGACCAAACCTCTGCAGCCTGTATTAAGAAGACTGTTTGTTTTGTAACGTCTACATGCACCTAGGATATATGTATGCTATGTGTTGTATGATTTATTGTGTACTGTAGGCTATGTGTTGTAATGATCTATTGTATGATGTGTTGCTATCGATATGGCTTTTGTATACTGTATGCTATGTGTTGTATGATTTATTGTATATTGTCTTGCTATCAGTATGGCTTTTGCTATCGAGTCGGGGGTCTCTTTGGAAGCGGTCTCTCTACCTAACAAGATAGAGGAAAGACTCGCCTACACCTACCCTCCCCGGACCCTGCTTTTGAGTGGGATATACTGGGTTTGTTTGTTTGTTTGTTTGTTTGTCACAATAAACTGAAATTAGAATAAATTGTTAAAAGAGTTATACAATACTGAATTAATATAAATGAAACCACAACAACATTTTTTAGATCATTCATTCCATATTATTTCCGATTGACTTTATTGCTAATTCAACCTGTCTAACAAGCTCCTCAACAATCTCATTTGTTCTCTTGATCACTCCATAAGCAACCGCCGGCAAACCGGTGTACTTTTGGGACCGTGGCAATCCTCCAGCCGTGAAGTTCTTAAAGTGATTAACCTTACCGGAGATTTTATCAATTCCGGTGACTAACATCTGCGCTGCTGTTTGAATCTCCGATCTAGATGAATCCTTAGCTTTCACCGATTCCTCTAACTCCTTAACGAAATTATCCTTCTGCTTCAACAATTCATCCTTTTCCTTTACAACTTCATCCAATTCCGCCGATAACTTCTCATTCGACCTCAACAACTCATCTCTCTGACGCGAACTCTCGTCTCGTTTTTGATCGCTTCATAAGCCAAAACCTTCAACCTGTTAAACGAAACCTGCAATTCCGATTTCGACTTCTCAACCGCCTCACGCGCTCGCCGTTCACGATCGACCTCCGCCACCAGTTCTCGGAATCTCTCGATCGTCACATCCTCCGTCGACGATCGACTGCCGATTACAATCGGCACCGGAGGACTATCGTCTTCTTCCACATCACTCTACACGGCATCGCTATCTCCTTCATCCGCCATAGATGTCAACAATCAACGCGAATGTTCGATTAATCACACAAACTGTATATATTCTAATGATTGTGAAGAGGTGAGAAGATGTGTGAAGACTTTACTCCATTTCTTCTCCAAGAAGAGGTCACGCAGATGTTTTTTAATGAAATGTCTTCAAAAAAACAAACACTCTGCAGACCAGAAACATCTGCCCGCCTCTTTTTGGCGCAGACAAAAGAGCTTTAGAAGCTCTTTTACAAAAAACAAACACCACCATAGACACCAAGACTTCAAAGACGATCTAAAGAGGCTTTGTAATTAAATAATAATTCATAAGGAGATAGACCAGACAAAACAGATGAAGGAATCCGATTTATAAAATATGAAGTAGTGACGATGCATTAACCCTTTGAAATAGAAGAGATCTAACTGAATTAAGTAGATGTCTGTATTTTTGTTCAACAGTATCATTCTGTTGTGGTGTATAGGTAGATGAAGTTCGATGAATTACACCTTTTCTGTTGAAAAATGACCGGGTTTGATTATTTAAAAACTCTGTTCCATTATCAGACCTACGCACCCTAATTTTTTCGACAAAAAAAAATATTTCAACATTTGAAAAAATTTCAGTCTTTGTTTTTAGCAGATAGACCCAAACAACTCTAGAGTAATCATCCATTATGGTAAAAAATTATACAAGACTTGATTAGAGAGATGACCAAGTCTGTTATACCATAAATAAGCAGAAACAATAAAATGAAAAAACACGGTCATTAACACAAGAATCCTCACCTTTATTACTAAGCCTATCTAGAACATATTATTAATCTATGTTCCATCGCTATTACTTGTAGGAGTGTTAAAAAATATTCGAATTCGAAACCGAAACATCCGAAAATATCGGATATATGATAATTCGTATATCCGAATTTCAGATATATGAAATTTCGGATTCGTATCCGGATAGTGATTTTGAGGAATTTCGGATATCCAAATTATTTTTCTCAAGATTATTAAATAGTGAATATTAATTAGAAATTTCGGATACTTGGATATTTCGGATATATTTATAAGAACATTGGATATCCGAAATCTTTTATAATAAAAATGTTAATTTTTATAACACTTAATTAATAATATACATATATTTAGAATTCGGATATCCGAATCCGAAAATTCGGATATCCGAATTTTAGACACGGATTCAAATAGTGATACTATCCGAAATTTTTGGACATCCGAAATACAGATATCAGAATTTGAAAACCGCAAATTACTAGTCAGTCTTAGAAACAATCAACTAGAAATCAAAATTCGGATATTTGAATTTCTGATATCCGGAATTTCTGATACGAATTTGGTTAGTAAAATCCACTATCTGAAATTTTTGAATATCTAAAATTTTTAAATATACGAATATAAACACCCCTAATTACCAGTCAGGATGAATTACTATTAGAAACAATCAACTAGACAATCAAAAAATCAAGCACTCACACATGCATACAACCTGAACCCAATTTCAAATCAGGCAACAATTCCTAACTAGGGATCACATTCCAAGACCACTCAAAGTCTCAATGATGGTTGGACAAGTTTAAATAAGGAGTTGATCAGATATGAGATTAACCATCTCAACGGTGAAACGATATCACATCATCAAACCCACAAGCATATCAACGGTGAAACGGGGCACACAACGCACAATATGATGCTTATCTATATTGTTTGTATGTTAATTTAAAGTTTGATGTGATATTCAATTAATCTAATATTATATACACTTTTTAAAAACATATGAAAAGTATGTTGCTCGAATTAAAAAAAAACAGAAGCAAGCGCAAACTAGAACAGACGATAGGAACAAACGAAATTGACTTAAAACTTACCTTATAGAAATCAGTTGAAATTAGAAAAGGATGATATTGATTGTAAAGACGTAATCAGTTGAATATATTGGAGAGAAACATATGTCACATGTTTGAATACTGATGTAGCGCACGGAATGAAATCGAAGCTCAAACACGTTGATTCTGCGAATACCCGTGATGATCTTCACCCAAACCCCAAATTACAAGTCACGATTCAAACGAACCTCAAAAGTCACGAATTTGAAAAGACAAACTTTTTAATTGCAGAAATGATCAAGTAACCATCCAAATTACATTAAGACAACTTAAATAACAAGCCAAGATTCAACGGGCCTAAAACAAACAACCATAGGTCAAACAAAAGCCCAAAACAAAACCGAAAAAATAAAAAAAATATAAAAGTGGCCCAAAAACCCATTTAGAGGCCTTATTTTGAAAAAATAGCGGTTGTTTGACTGGTAGCACGTCAGAAACGGAGGCTCGTAGCCCAGGTTATGACCATTTTCGTGCAGCGCGGTCGTGGGCCTCCAAAAACTTTAAGACCCGGTCTTCAACACTTGAGCCCGCATCAAATACATTCAAAAAGTTTATATTTTTTTACAAAACTAAATTGAAAAGGTGCAAGTTTTTGCTATGTAATTACCACGTCATATGCCGTATCATCATAAATAAATATAGTTAACGATCTGATAGATTGAGATTGTCATTTTTAACACAATTAAAAGTTGGATTAACACTGACCAAATTATTAGTTGAAATTAATATTGGCTTAATGGATTTAAGTACTCTCAACTATTGGAAATTGGCTGCTGTCACCCCCAAGTATTATTTTGGTGAATATAACTCCCAAGTAAACACTTCGGTGTCTGTATCACCTAAATGGCGGGTGATACAGACACCGAAGTGTTTACTTGGGAGTTATACAGACACCAAAGTGTTTACTTGAGAGTTATATTCGCCAAAATGATACTTGGGGTGGTAGCGGCCAATTCCCAATAGTTGGGAGTATTTAAATCCATTAACCTATTAATATTATCCAATTAATAGTTTCAATTATTAAAATTTAATATCCTAAAATTATATACAAAATAATCTGAATTTAAATTCCAGTATTTCAAATGAATACTTATAAATTGGTTAATGCATCGCAATGACTAATTGACTTGCTAAAGCTATAATGTTATGATTATTATACCTACCGATTAATTTATGTATTTTAAAAAAAAGCTAATGACGCATGTTTAAAAATGGCTAATAAATAATAATTACAGTATGGTTCTGGAATTCTCCTTTGTAGGTAATATTAAGATGTCAACCTTTTACAAATCTCAGGATGAGTACGTGTACGGCGTAAGGTGAATGAGATTTCTCAAACAAGCAAATGCTAGTTTTTTTTATGTATATAATAAAAGCAATGCATGATTAATATGGATAAGTATTGTTTTATATGAATTATTAGTTCAAGCTAATGAAGATTTGGTTTATTATAAAGGTGAACTTAAATTAAAGATATTAAATTTTTAATCTTATGATCCATGCAATGTTTATTTAGAAAAAATAACTTTATCTTACTTCTTACTATTATAATAAAATTGTAAATGATGTGCCACGTGTCAGCACCACAATCATTCTTATCAAAATTTTCCCGCATCTCTCTCCTATTAAATAATTACCTTAATTAATTACTAATAATATCATTTTAATACTTTTTAATATTTAATAATTAAGAAAGAAATCTATATGTTAAGGTTATTTCTAAATAGATTGATATTTTAAAAAGTCACTTTTTTAAAAACAAAAAACAATTAAAATTGGGATTTGTAATAAGAAATTTTAAAATGACATTTTTATACGGTTTGTTTAAGAATAAAACGTTTATTTTTTTTAAAAAAACTAAAACAAAATTTTAAAAAGTTGATATCACTGTTTTATTATTTCAGTCATATGATATCTTAGAATATCATTGTATAATTAATAAATTTATTATATTAATATTTTATTTATTCAACTCGTGTAATACATGAGTTTACTAAAACTAGTAAGGTATATAATAGTTATCCGTGTTTAGAAAAATAGTAACTTAAATAAAGTCAGTTTAAATCAATAACTATGGTTTTTTACTACTTACCTCCTTGTCCGTTTGATTATGTATACTTGTACATGCGTTACTCTCCTAACATTACAAGCATTAATATTTTGATTAGAGTAACTTACTGTTTATGGGATAATTTCAGTTTTACGTTAGCACTTCTTTTTATATGTATACATAGTATTTAGCAGGTTCTTTTAATTAATAAGTTAAAATTAATAATTAATACAGTGTATCTTCACTTACACAGTTTTAGATTGTGTGTGATACGTTTTGAATGATGAAAAATGAGAGCGCCACACATGGAGAATGAAAACTCACTGACTTAGTGGCTTCATACCTGGTGAATGGTGATGAGATTAATTTACTAATAATAACTATTTATTAATTAAAATGAAGTATAAATAAAATATTAATATAATTTTTATTAAAATACATATTTCAAAAGAACAATATTAATTAAAACCTAAAATCATTTCATTGAAAAATAAAAAAAATATTAAAAACATAAAAATACTATTACTAAAGTCCATATTTTATAGTATTTTTTTTAATCATTTCAGCCGGTCACATTCCGATCCCATATAATGATCGATGTTAAGTGTGAGTATTTTGAAATCGTCTACCTTTTTTTTTTTTTAATTTTCATGTACTAGATTTGTTTCTTTTTTAAGAGCATTAAATTTCATTAAGTTATTTATCTTCCGTCCGTGCTCTTCTTACTGAAATGACTCATGTTATGTTATTTTGCTTTTGTGAACCTTTAGCCTAGATGCAGAAGAACCAAAAATTCTTGCTAGAATTTGGAAGTTTGAGGCTCTCATCATCGTCTCAAGTATATAACATTCCGTATAAATCAAATAGAATCCTAGAGGTTTTTCATTTGATGTCCGTATGGTTTGTAAAATACCCATCAAACAAGTATTTTTGGATACCACGTGCAACAATTTCATTACAATTACAATTATAAATAGAAAGACGGATGATAGGATACCCTTAGTCTAAAACCTTGTTGGACTTGAAATGCCTTAGTTGAGAAGCCTTTTCACTATCACTGAATCTCTTAACGATGCTTAAAGTTAACAAACTAGCAAAAGGCCCCCGCGCGATGCGGCGGGCGTTTTTGTGTCATTAATAACTGCATCTTAAGGGAAGTACTTTTCAACTTTAATCTACGCAAAATAATACGTGAAACATTTTACATATCTAGTTTATGTACATAATGAACAATAATACATAGGAGAACAACGTAGCTAAATTTTTTTTTCGTGGATGGCTACAAAAGATATATCAAAAGAGCTCGTGTTGTTTTTATCTAATAGTTCCTCAACATGTGGTAGTCAAAAGTGAGGTGGCTGGAAAACTTTTAGGCTCTGCATTTGTAAAACGAACATAAAGAGTTTTAAGCATTAGGGGGAAAATAGAATCAAGTTACAACATTAGGTAGGTTACCTTTATCCTAGAAATCTGAGTTTAGTTGTAACTGAAAATCAATAAAGTTATAATGATAGGTATGTTGAACTATGATGATTTACAAATCAATGTTAGATGTTAGTTGGTCAAAATCGCCCAATTTTGATGAATATAGAAGGAGCTTATCCAGAGGATTAAACCGCCTGAAGAAAACTGTAATTGTTAAAGGATTTATAATGATAGGTATACTGAACTATGATGATTTACAAATCAATGTTAGTTGTTTTCCCGCGCGTTGCACGGGAATTCCAAAATACGGTAAAATCTTAAGACGTGCATAAAAACATACCGTAACGGCTAATCTAACTAATGCAATCGCTACACGATGGAATTTAAAGAAGTATAAAGTAAGTAAAAAATTAAAAATAAAAATGTTATATAGAAAAGAAAGAGGAGTAAAATAAAACCACCGGGGTTTGGAAAATGAACACGAAGGGCGTCTCCCTAAATTCTATCTTTGAATGAAAAAAAAACATATTGCATCTAAAAATAGTATTGTCATAACTCAAATTTGTTGGTATGACTGCCTAGAAACCATTAGCAGATACAAAACCACAAATCAAATTGCATCAAATCAAATTGCATCAGAGTCAAATTGTTTTCATTTTAAGATTTTCTAGACTAAGATTTCATTGTGTCAATTTTGGTAGTAGAAAACTAAAAAAACCCATTGGTGTCAATTGTCTCTCATTAATTTATGAGAGACAAATCAACGCCACATGTGCCATTCGTTTATATTTGGCTCTATTAAAGTTGTGCGTTTAGGACTAATTAGGTACATAAGTGTATCAATTTGTTACTAACCAATCATCCAGTAGTCATTACAGTATTGAATATCAAGAAACCTATAGAATCACGACTGTCTCAGTCACTATGCTTTAAATGGCTAGAAGCATCCACCTCTTCTCACTTCCTTTTAACAAAAAACTAATATCATAAAATAAGATGGCACGTACCCGCAACTACAGAAACAACACTAAATTCATCATAAGTCCATTCCGTAGATCTATCATGCTAGTAGATAAACATGTTTTAGTACACCATACTACTAATTATATAAACACAACCAAAAAGCCTAAAACCATACCCAAAAGTATTAATCACACGTCTTCAATTCATATAAAATCAAATATTCAAATCATGATTAGAACTATATGGCTCAAAATATCAATTTAAGTACTTTTTGGTCACTAAACATCTTGATTCAAGATTTCAAGGTTCAATGGCTAATATGGTGACCACATTCATTAGGATGGCATCTAAAATTATAGATCAGCTAACAATTTTGTAAATCTGACATCAACTTGACTAACATATTATTTGAGAGCAGCATGTTCCAAATTGAGTTTAAGATGTGCCAAAAAGAACTACGAAACTCAAATTAGAAGTAAAATGAAACATATACAATCTTATACAAACACACACAAACTCAACATAGTCTCCAAAAATTAAAGTTGTAATGATTACCTTCACAAATGAGGCCAACACATGCTTCATCGGAGTGCAATTCATCGATTGGGAACCCTAATTCACCATAAGGAGATGATAATCAACCAATATTAATTAGAGTTGGGCTTCGGTACCCATAATTTTAAAGCTGTCTCCGTCTAAAACAGATTGTATAGGACTATAGTCAAATATAAATATATAAAAACTTTGAATTCATCAAATAATTTACCAAATTGCTAAAATCCTAATTACGAACATGCCTAACCTAAAGCAGAAAAACACAAAATCAAAACATTGAACTTATTAAACACGTAATCGATAAAACTCGTTTGATATCACTCCTAATGACAAACCTGTCGGGGCTGATCGAAGATGGTATATGCTCATCCTTCAGCGACAAACAACAACCACCACTGTCGTCTAACAAAATGCCGCGACCACCATGGCCACCTCAGGTTCCTGAAATGGGAAGATCGAGCGACCATCGTTCGATTTAGGCAAACAAACCCTAACCACTACCTACAGTTACTAATCCAGCAGTGGTACTTGATGATAACGGTGATCAAATCGCAAAGAGGTAAAAGAGAGATTGAATCAAAAACCTATCAGAATCAAAATGAGTGTGTGTTTGCAAAGAAACATGGAGAATAAGGCATAAACGCACCTGTAAGAGCTTAATGTGTGTTTGCAGAGAAAGATGAGCGAGATATGCGAGTTTAAAGGTCGATGAAGGAGAAGACAGTGGAAGAACTTGCGTGAGGATAGAGATGTAAGAAGCATGGAGGAGATGCTTGTAGAGGAAGAAGGCGGTGTATGTAGAGGAAGAAGGCGGTGTATGTAGAGGAAGAAGGCGGTGGAGCCCTCATGCTTTATGAAATTGTACATGATGCTTTAAGGATGTTCTCTTTTGGTTTTTAAAGTATATACAATGAGTGAGGAGAGAATCTACTAAACATTTGGAATGAAGACAATAACTCTTTTGGTTGAGAATTTCTAATTTTGAATTGAAACTAGATGCATACTATACAATGTTGTATATAGTTTTGATGTATCATCAAAACTATACTTAAACGCACCATTAATTATATCTAATTTAGATAATTATAATCAATAGTGTATTAAAACTTTTTTAAGACTGTTCTTTTAACAAAAGTATAATAAAACCAATACTTAAATTAAAAATGATAAATATATGAATTTATGACATAATTAAAATAATAATAATAACGTATATAAAAGTTATTTGAGTTTAAAATACTTATGTAACTAGATTTTAAAAAATACCTAAAATTAAATTGTTTCGTATTTTGCCAAAGCGGTCATTTTAAGCTTTATGCCATTTACAATTTTGTCAGCAATTTAATTTTAACCATTTTGTCACTCACTATTATAAACAATCCATATCACTTCATAAACCTCTTAGGTATTCCACTTTATATGTAATCCAAACTCTCTATATTAAACAATATTTATTATTAGTACACATATATGTTATTAGCTACAAGTTGTTATATTAAGAACTATACATTAACTCTCTAAATGTTTAACCAACTTTTCTATTCTATTTATGAAGTAATTCATGAGGAACCATAATTTATAATTTATTTATAAATTATCTAGAAACTCCTAAAGTTTTTACCTTTTTAAAATACTAACCAAATGCATCATTAACGGAGACAATAATTCACTAAACCAATTAATATTCTATACTACAGTTAACACGAGTCACGCCTAGCTACTTATACCTCTATATAAACACCTCACATACGCATATTTTAGGCATACTAACTTATTAACTACTATCAACTATTACTTCATCACCATATATCATATGGCCTCCATTGATCCACCCTTCATTTCAGACCCTAAAGATCAAACATGGGTCGTTGAAATGAGCAAAATCATAAACCATCAGCTCGAAATCGACGTCGAAACCCCTTCGGTTTCAGTGTATCGAGTCCCCGACAACATAACCAAGAACAAGCCCGAAGCCTACGAACCACAACAGATCGGGCTGGGCCCGATCCATCACTTTCAGCAAAGACCCTACAAGAAGATGCAACAGAAAAAACTTGCTGTTGTTCGAAAGATCCTACGCGATAACGAAATTAAGGATTATAAACTCACTGTCCTTGATAATGTTATAACACTTGTCCCTATTGTACGTTCATGTTATGACATGTTCTTGCAAGATGATGATGAACAATTGACTTGGGTCTTCACCATTGATGGTCTCTTCTTGCTCAATGTGTTATGGACCTACGATCGCCTCGAACCACACGAAGTGGGGCCTAAAAAGCGATCGGTCGCGCAAGATGTAATCATGGTGGAGAACCAAATCCCCTTTATGATCTTGAAACAAATCGATGATGCATTGCATTCGTCTTCGCGTGATAATCTTTCGCCTTCGATATATCGAAACTTTTGCAAGATTCATTCGCCTCTTAAGTTGTGTTCAGAGGCACAAGCTCCTTCAAGTGTAGATCATCTGCTTCATTACATGTATTACTCGATAGTGAACAAAGTTGCAGTAAAGCAGCCTGATGATCATGATCAACATGTTGTTGAATCTCACAAATGGGAATTCAATCGTCGCCACAAGAGAAAAATGGGGCTTTATAGTTTCATCACAAAGATCCCACATAATGAGATTGCTCAAGCATATGAGCAAACAATCTCAGTTTTGGAAGCTTTTTGTGAGTGTAAATATGTTATCCCTTCAGCTTCTGATCTATACAAAGCTGGATTCAGGTTTCATAGGCTTGAACCAGATCAAGGAATTCGAAACATACGCGCTCGTGGGAAAGATGTTTACCTACCAATTTTCACTTTGAACAAAGATTCAGATGTCATAATAAGGAATTTGGTTGCATATGAAACACTAACATCAAACTCCAACCGCTTTCCCCTTACAGAACTCATGGTTTTGATGTGTGCACTTGTTGTTGGTGCGAACGATGCAAAGCGACTCAGGAACGTTATCGAAGGCGAATGGATGCTGAGGAAGTTGCCAAACTATTCACTGGAATGAGCAGTTGTGTACCGAGTGTGCAAATGACACATGAATCGAATTTGCAGCGAACGATCGATGAAATCAATAGGGTTTATAATAGTAGGATGAGGATGAAGGTTTATTTGTTGTTGAAGAAGCTTGCACAATGGTTGCTAGTGGTTTTGAGGGCAATTGGTGGTTTTGTTGGATCTTCTTGGAAGATTGTAGCTTTCATTGTTAGTATTGTGACGGTGGTCTTCTTAACGTTGCAAGCGTATTGTGACGCTTATGGTTGCAATAATAAGTGATTGATCGTCGATGAAAGTCCTTTGATTTGTATCGCGCTACCTAGCTAGCTTGATTTGTTATGTTTATGAGTTATTATTATCTTTATCATCTCTTCAGTTTGAAGTTTTAGTAACCTTAGTTGGGATGTTTGTGTTTTTAATGGTGATGTGTCATGTTAAGTTTGTTTTATTGTAAGCTGTTTTTGTCAATAGGCTATTTCATATATAAGGATTTATGAAAATTTTGTGGTTATCATATATTGTTTTAGGTTTGGTATGCGTGTTTCCAAAAGCACTAGTATAATATTTAAACTTAAACGAGTAACTTAATTACAGAAATATATATAAACATATTGATGCAACACCTAATGTAAAATTTCATAATGTCTAATGACAAAAATCACGACCTGTTGCCATTGATTTTCGCTATTGCTAATGGGTTTGTCACCATTCTGATTAGCAAACCATTTTTGCTAACAAAACCTATTTTGCGACTGAGTAATTCAAAAAATTAGTTTACGACTGCATGCTTTCGGGATAGAAATGTTGGGCTAATTATTCGACCCGTTCTACAAGTTGGTGGGCCGGCCAAATTCTCCTATGCACAAGGCGGTGAATTAGGAATAGATAGATGATAGTTTGTTTTAAGGATAAACATTATCAAGTGTAACAAACTATACTTAATTATAGCTTGCAAACCAAGATGGGTTTCTCTATAAATACCTAACCAAGTTAGAGGTTATGGTATGAGAGTTTATGTACCAGGGTTTTGAGTTATTTTCCTTGGTATATAAAAGTGAGATTACTTCAAACTGTGTGTTTTGTGTTGATGTCAATTCAATTAACTTGAATTGGTATCAGAGCCATTAAACATCAAGAATCCTAGTTGTGTTCAAGAAGCCGTAACCAAGCTGTAAGGAGAAGAAGGTTGCGACTTGAGAAAAACAAAGGTGGGTTTGTGATCCTTGAAGATGACAGACACCAGTAATCCAACATCAGTCAACAACATGAAAGAAAGCAGTCCGGCTAATTTTCAGTGTCCGATGTTAACAGCGATAAACTACACGGTGTGGTCAATAAGGATGAAGGTTTTGTTCGAGGTGCATGGTGTTTGGGATGCGATCGATCCGGGAACACAAGATGCAAAGAAGAACAACACCGTTACTGCCCTGTTGTTCCAAGCAATACCTGAACAACAGATCCTTCAAATCGGAAACTTGAAGACCGCAAAAGAAACGTGGGCGGCGATTAACACTCGTCACCTTGGGGCAGATAGCGTAAAGGAGGCAAGGTTGCAAACTCTAATGATGGAGTTTGACAATCTAAAGATGAAAGACATGGAAGTCATCGATGAATTTGCCAACAAGTTATCGGCTCTTTCCTCGAAAGCAGTCTCCCTTGGAGGAACCATTGAGGAACTGAGACTAGTTAAAAAGTTTCTCTCAAGCCTTCCAAGGAAGAAGTTTATCCTTATAGTGGCCTCTATCGAGCAGGTACTAGACATTAAAACGATGAGTTTTGAAGAAGTTGTTGGGAGGTTAAAAGCTTACGAAGAAAGAATCATGTGCGATGAAACCCCAAACGAAGATCAAAGCAAGCTCATGTTTGGAAGGACCGAAACAAATTATAATCGAAGGGGAGATAGCAGCCGTGGAAGGGGTCGAGGATCAGCAACAAATCGTGGAAGAGGAAGGGGCCGGTCGTCAGGGCAAGAGCGTGATCGGCCCACACCCGAACAAACCAACCGTGGAGCCAAAAGAAAAAGGATAGATCAAAAGTGTAGTGTTATCGTTGAGATAAATACGGTCACTTCACATCCGTATGTCCTGAAAGAAAGCAAAAGGCTCAAGATCGAGGCAAACGTGGTCGAGACAAATGAAGAAGACCTAACGGTTTTCATGCATGAAACAATCTTCTTGAATGAAGAAAATCTAGTACCAAAACGACTTGAAACCGAGTCTAATGGTGATGGAGTTTGGTATCTAGATAATGGCGCGAGTAATCACATGACTGGGAACCGGGGTTATTACGGAGCTTGATGAAAGGTACCCGGATCGGTCCGGTTCGGTGATAACTCTCGCATCGAAATAAAGGAAAAGGTTCAATACTTTTCCAAGGAAAAAGTGGAGAACAAAGACTCTTGACAGAAGTATATTACTTACCCAAACTAAAGAGTAACATTATTAGTTTGGGATAGACCACCGATTCCGGATGTGAGGTCAATATGAAGAATGATCTATTGACCGTGCATGACGGCAATGGGAGGTTGTTGATGAAAGTAAAGAAATCAAGAAATCGGCTCTATAAGATCAACTTGGAAATCAGGACACCGGTGTGTCTACACACAAGAATTGAAGATGAAGCATAGCGTTGGCACGCTCGCCTAGGGCACACAAGCTTTGACACCATGAAGAACATGGCCAAGAAAGACCTGGTGTATGGATTACCCTACTTGAGACAAGAAAACCAAATATGCAGACCATGTTTGGTGGGCAAACAAACAAGGCAACCCTTACCAAGTATGACAAGTTATAGAGCACATCAACCGTTGGAACTAATACATGCAGATCTTTGTGGGCCAATTACACCATCAACACTAGGAGGTAACAACTATATATTTGTGTTAATAGATGACTTTTCACGATATGTGGGTGTACTTTGTGAAGGGAAAGAATGAGGCATTCTCAAAGTTCAAGAAGTTCATGACACGGTTAAGAAAGAAATTGGGAAAACTATCAAAACTTTAAGGACCGATAGGGGGGGGGGGGTTGAGTTCACTTCCCATGAATTTCAACAATTCTATGATGAGCATGGCATAAAACGACACTTTACTGCTCCATATACACCTCAACAAAACGGCGTAGTGGAGAGAAGAAACCATAGTATGATGAACATGACCCGAAGCATCATGAAGGCCATGGATGTTCTGAATTACATGTGGGGAGAAGCTGTGAACCACACTACGTATCTACTCAACCGGATCCCAACTCGAGCGATACCCGACAAGACACCCTATCAAAACCTCTTTGGAAGAAAGCCAAATATAAGTCACCTCAAGGTGTTTGGATGTATGGCTTATGCAAAAGTTCCATCCGAGAATCTGAGAAAGTTAGATAACCGTTCAAAACCCCTAGTCTATCTTGGAACCGAGCCGGGTACCAAGGCATATAGACTTTATAATCCAACGACTCGAAGAATAATAGTAAGTCAGGATGTTATATTCAATGAAAAACAAGGATGGACTTGGGAAGCAAGGACCACCAAGAAATCGGGGATCCCGGGGTCCTTACTATGAATCAAGAACACTAAGGATGGTCACAAGTCCATCCGGAACCAAACTTTGAAGAAACTCGAGCCCCTGGAGCCAGCAGCCCACTTCTCGACCAAGATGGGCTAAACAGCAGCAACATCAGCCCAACCATGGGGCCTGCAATCAGCCCAAGTAGCAGCCCTAATCAGGCCCAAATCAACCTCGAACCAACATCAGCCCAAGAAAGTCTCCAGCCTATCATTCAACTTCAAAGTCAACTACGAAGGTCTAACCGGGTAAACGTAACACCAAAGTATCTTAACGATTATATCTTGCTCACTAATGACGACTGTGAGCAGCTGCTATTATCTATAAATGAAGAACCAAAGAACTATCAAGAAGCCAAAGCATCAAAGGAATGGATGGCGGTAATGAGAGCCAAATCGAGTCAATAAACAAGAACAACACGTGGATACTAACCGAAAGACCAAGAGAATCCAAGCCAATTGGATTGAAATGGGTTTTCAAAGTAAAAAAGAAGGCTGATGGAACAATAAATAAATACAAAGCTCGCCTAGTAGCAAAGGGTTATGTCCAACAACCCGGTGTTGACTATGACGACACGTTTGCACCGGTGGCAAGAATCGAAACCATTAGACTCCTAATCGCGTTGGCTGCATCGAATGGGTGGGAAATCCACCATCTTGATGTTAAAACAACGTTCTTGCACAGGGAGTTAAAGGAGGAGGTGTACGTAATTCAACCCGATGGGTTCGAGAAAAAGGGGGAAGTGAACAAGGTCTATAAGTTATCAAAAGCTCTATACGGCTTGAGACAAGCTCCTCGAGCATGGAATACAAAGCTTGATCAGATCATGAAGGGAATGAAGTTTAAAAGATGCTCCAAGGAACAATCAGTTTATCGCAAGACGGGTGGTAAGCATTTGCTTATTGTGGCGGTATACGTTGATGATCTTTTAGTTACCGGAACAAGTCCGAAGATAATTATTGATTTCAAAAGAGGAATGTCAACAAAATTTGAAATGTCGGATCTTGGCAAGTTAACTTATTATCTTGGTATAGAAGTAACACAAGGAGACAAAGAAATAAGGATTAAATAAGAAAGCTACACACGTAAGATTCTACAAGAAGCCGTATGGAGACGTGCAACCCGGCTCACGTACCAATGGAGCCTGCTACGAAATTGTCCGAAGCCGAGAACGAAGAAAATATTTAAGCCACAAGGTACCGTAAAACAATTGGATGTCTTCGATACCTACTACGTACTCGACCAGATCTTTCATACTCGGTTGGGGTATTAAGTCGTTACATGCAAACCCTAAGGTATCTCACGGTGCAGCAATAAAACACGTACTAAGATACATACAAGGAACCGCCAGCTTTGGGCTAAGGTATGATCGAGGGGCTTTCAAAGGTTGGATTGGGTATAGTTACAGTAGTCACAATGTTGACCTGGATGACGAAAAAAGTACAACCGGCCACGTCTTTTATTTAAGGTCATCACCCGTCACTTGGTGTTCTCAAAAGCAAGCAACTGTTGCTCTCTCCTCATGTGAAACGGAATTTATGGCGGCAACAGCGGCTGCTTGTCAAGCTATTTGGCTTCAAGAACTATTAAGCAAAATCATGGGAATGAATCAAGAGAAAGTAGTCATCCGAGTTGATAATCAATCGGCCATAGCTTTGACCAAGAATCCCGTGTTCCACGTTAGGACATATCCATACACGGTATCATTTTATTCGCGAATGCATCGAGAAGAATCAAATTGAAGTCTTGTTTGTTCCTGGAGAAAAACAAAAGGCAGACCTCCTAACAAAACCGTTAGGGAGAATCAAGTTCAAGGAGCAAAGATCGTCGCTTAGAGTAGAAGACGTCCCTAATTCGGGTCAGAAATTAGGGGGTGAATGTTGGGCTAATTATCCGACCCGGTTCTATAAGTTGGTGGGCCGGCCAAATTCTCCTATTGTAAGGCCCCGTTCCCGGACACCCCACAGTTGGTCGTTCGTCGCATATAAAACATATATTTAAATAAAACATTGCAGCGGAAACATTCAAAAGATGCATCTCATTTCATCATAAAAGCTTTTACAAAAGATTACATCGTTACTAGTTACAAAATGGTCATAAACGGTGACCTCTAGTACAAATACATTAAAAACTATATTTAAAGAATATTCCTTAAGTAATCCCGTTTATCGGGATCCTCAAGGAAGATTTCTTAAGTAATCCCTTTTATGGGGATCCTCAAGGAACACTTGGCACTTGCATGCAACATAAAGTGTTGCATGCATTATAAGCCCGCATCCTATTGCGTGGCAGCATTATCAAAGGGAGAATTCCATCCCAAAAGAGCTGAGTAGCCGCCTCGTGCCATCCCCAGCAACCCTACCTGCCAACTGGAAACACATAAAAAGTCAGCGTTGCTGAGTGAGTTCTAGTTTTATAATAGAACATACTTTACTTTCGTTAAACTTTTCGTTGCTTACATGCGGTCACACAAAGTACGTACACATAGATAATATTTTTATTATCTTCATTGTTCATTCATTAACTTTCGTTCGTGTGCCGTTCGTCGTAACATTTACATTCTTTCATACTCTTTCTTTCGTTCATACATGTCTTACTTTTATTCATTCATTCATTACATACATTCGTACATTCAGATCGTTCATACATTCATTACTTACGTACGATCATTTCATTCATTCATACGTTCAATTCATTCGTTCGTACGTTCATTACTTTCGGTGACATGTACAATACCCCGAACATTATGCACGAAGCTGGTGCTGGACCTGTGGGTTATTACTCACGATCATTGTGCACGTATGCTGATCCAGTCACCTGGGGCAAGTACATGCACCACTTATCTTTTCTCTTTCATTCTGGATCAATGCCATATGCTATACCCCGAACATTGTGCACGAAGCTGGTGCTGGACCTGTGGGTTATTACACACGATCATTGTGCACGTATGCTGATCCAGTCACCTAGGGTAAGCAGCAAGAATCCCATACATATGGTCAGTCACAAAGACTGGACCCCAATGTGCATCCTTTGGGGTAGCTAACCCGCACACCGTTGAGCTAACACCTGCCAGGGGTGTGCACCTCCATACCTTTGCTTGCAAGCCTTTTTCTTACCATCATTCATTCGTTCGTTAATGCATGCATTCATTCGTTACGTTCCTCTTTCATTATCTTTCACTTTACGTTACATAATACTTAATTCATTCATCATCATAATTCGTAAAGTCAAGGAAAGATATACATACATTATCATGAGGAACACGTATAACATTCATACATCATCACACAAGGCATCATACACTCACATCATAACTTATGCATAAACATACAACATCATTATCGTGCTTGACATAACCTCGAGGGTCTCAGCAATTCAATTCGGGCGACTGAGCATGTTTCTGTCGCATGGTCTCCATGCGACTGGACTTTAGCGATTGGGCAACTGTGCGACTAGTTCCTCAGTCTTACGAATGTACCTATGCGACTGAGTAAATATGCGACTGAGTACATATGCGACTGGGCTCTCAATCGTATGTCTTGTCGTGAGACTGAACTTTCAGTCGGGCAATTGAGCCTCAGTCGTGCGAATAAACCTTAGTCGTCCCTCAATCGTGCGTTTGACCCTCAGTCGTACCCCGATCGTGCGATTGACCCTCCAGTAGCCTAGCCCTAACTGTGCAGCGACTGGAGTTCGTCTCGAACTGCAGCCGCAACATACGGCTGTAAAACCCTTCTAAACTCGATTCAAGCCCAAATTATCCCTCTTAAACCTTAGGGAATCATACTAGGACATCATACAAAGCCATACAAGTCCAAAATCATACTTTAAACATACTAAACATGATTTCACCCAAATGGGTTAAACATACACTATACAAAAATAGGTTTATGTGTGATCCAGCCCCAAAATCATTTGAAAACATGTAAACGAGTGGTTCTAGAACTCACATAAGCAGGAAGGAGATGAATAGCTCCGTTTGGACTAGTTGCTCGACAAGTTTCCTGCCCGGATCACACCTTCTCTCTTTTTTTCTCCTTCGGTCGCCCCTTCTCTCTTTTCTGACTGAATTTGTGAGTATGGAAGAGGGTAAGAGCTGCCCTCTTCCTTAAATACTCCTCGTCCAGTCGCCCAAGCTTCAGTCGTGTAGGCACTTCAGTCGCCTAAGCTTCATACGATTGGGCCTTTAGTCGTACGATTGTCAGGCGTAAGGAGCTCCAGTCGTGCGATTAAGCTTCAGTCGTGCCTCAGTCGGCCGATTGGCCCTGTAGTCGCTTGACACTGCAGAAAGGAAAAATTCCGGGTGTTACAAGTCCACCCCTTATTTAGGTTTCTTCCCCGAAACCTGTTACTCCTCGAATAGTCATGGGTAATGCTGCCTCATTTCATCTTCTGTCTCCCACGTTGACTCGGATCCCTTCCTGTGCCTCCACTGTACACGCACAAGAGGAACTACTTTATTTCGCAGCCGCTTCTCTTTTCAGTCAATGATTGCCACTGGTTGCTCCACATAATTGAGCCGTTCATCTACTTCGATATCCTCTAGTGGAACAATCCGATCCTCATCGGCCAAACATTTTCTCAGATGAGATACGTGGAAGGTTGGGTGAATTTCACTTAACTCATCTGGCAATTCCAACCTATAAGCCACCTCTCCTACTCGAGCAACGATTCGGAAATGGCCTATATATCGCGGCCTCAGCTTGCCCCGCTTTCGGAACCGAATGATTCCTTTCCAAGGCGACACCTTCAACATAACCCGTCACCCACCTAGAATTCGATCGGTCTGCGTCATTATCGGCATATGACTTCTGTCTGTCTTTGGCTGCCTTCATGTAGGCCTTGATCCTTTCAAGCTTTTCAGTCATAGCCTCGACTACCTCGACGCTCCCCAATTCCTTCTAACCAATTTCACCCCAACAAACGGGTGTCCTGCACCTCCTACCGTATAGCATCTCATATGGTGGCATACCAATGCTGCATGATAGCTGTTGTTGTACGAGAATTCAACTAACGGTAAGTGGTCATCCCAATTTCCCCTAAAATCAATCACACATGCCCGGAGCATGTCCTCTAATGTCTGAATGGTCCTTTCTGACTGACCATCAGTCTGGGGGTGATAAGCCGTACTAATATGTAACCTCGTCCCCATAGCATCGTGGAATTTCTTCCAGAATTTGGATGTAAACCGGGTGTCGCGGTCAGACACAATTGACACCGGTACACCATGACGAGCCATAATCTCTTTAATGAAAGATCGGCCAACCTCTCTGATGAATATGTCTCACGTATCGGTAGGAAGTGAGCGCTCTTTGTCAAACGATCCACGATCACCCATATGGCATCATACCCTTTCGGGGTACGCGGAAGATTCGTAATGAAATCCATGGTGATGTGCTCCCACTTCCATTCCGGTATATCCAAAGGTTGAATCTTCCCATACGACTTCTGATTCTCTGCCTTTACTTGCAAACACGTGAGACATTTACTCACATACTCCACCACATCACGTTTCATACCCGGCCACCAATAATCTTTCTTCATGACTTGGTACATATTGGTAGCACCGGAATGAATGGAGTATCGAGTCTTATGGGCTTCGTCCAAAATCTTAACACGTAGATCCCCAAAACGAGGAATCCACATCCGCCCAAATCGAGTCTTGACACAAACGTGTTTTCACCCAACTCCGCGACCAGACCTCTCATTCGTTCCGAGTTAATGATCTTCCTTCAGTGCCTCATCTTGAAACTCTTTGACTTGCTTCATCACATCCGAGGTCATAATCAGCTGGTACGCCTTCACCCGTATCGGCTCGGGCCTCTCCTTTTGGCTAAGGGCATCAGCCACCACGTTGGCTTTGCCCGGATGGTAATGGATCTCACAATCATAGTCTTTTATCAACTCCAACCATCTCCTATGCCTCATATTTAAATCCTTCTGCTCGAAGAAGTACTTCAAGCTCTTGTGGTCGGTCAAAATGGTGCACTTCGTCCCGTAGAGATAGTGCCTCCAAATATTTAATGCAAAGACCACAACTGCTAGCTCCAAGTCATGAGTAGGATAATTAACCTCATGAACTTTCAGCTGTCGGGATGCATAGGCTATAACCTTTCCTCTTTGCATTAACACGCACCCCAACCCCGAGTAGGAAGCATCAGAATAAATCACCAAGTCTTCACTTCCATCGGGTAATGCCAATACAGGAGCTTGGGTAAACCTCGTCTTCAACTCTTCGAATGCCTTCTCTTGAGCTTGACCCCATGCAAACTTTACTTATTTCCGGGTTAACTTGGTCAGTGGAGAAGCAATCTTGGAGAAGTCTTGAATGAATCTTCTGTAATAGTCCGCCAAACCCAAGAAACTATGGATCTCGGATGGCGTCTTTGGAGACTTCCATTGCATTACTGCTTCCACCTTTGCCGGATCAACCATAATCCCCTCCGGATTAACCACGTGACCCAAGAATTGGACTTCACGCAACCAGAATGCACACTTGGAGAACTTGGCGTACAATTTCTCCCTTCTCAACGTTTCCAAAACTTCTCGAATGTGACCGGCATGCTCTGTCTCGCTTTCGAATAAATCAGGATGTCATCAATAAACACGATCACTGATTTATCCAACATCGGCCGACACACTCGGTTCATCAAATCCATAAAAGCAGCGGGCGCATTGGTCAAACCAAAAGACATGACAAGAAACTCGTAGTGACCGTAGCGTGTACAAAAAGCTGTTTTAGGGACATCCTGTTCTCTTACTTTTAGCTGATGATAGCCCGATCGAAGATCTATTCGTGAAAACCAACTGGCGCCTTGAAGCTGATCAATTAAATCATCAATTCTCGGCAAGGGGTATCTGTTCTTCACCGTCAACTTATTCAGTTCGCGGTAGTCGATGCACATCCTCATACTACCATCTTTCTTCTTTACGAACAGGACTGGAGCACCCCAAGGTGAGATACTCGGTCTAATGAACCCCTTATCTAGCGGCTCTTGCAACTGCTCCATCAACTCTTTCATTTCCGTCGGAGCCAATCGATATGGTGCTTTGGCGACAGGTTGAGCACCCGGTATCAGGTCAATCTGGAACTCGATCTCTCTATCAGGTGGCAGTCCCGATAAGTCTTCGGGGAACACGTCTGGAAAATCACGCACAACTGGAACATCAGATAGTTGTGGTGTTGGCGTTTCCACATCTTTCACATAACATAAGTAGGCGCTGCACCCACATCTCATACACTTTCCCGCCCAGCCATTGAGATCACCTTCAGAATCGTAGTAACCCGATCACCATAAACTGTCACTGAACTACCGTCGGGTGCTGTCAATTGAATCATCTTCTTGCGACACACAATGTTCGCCTCAAAGTCCTCCAACCAATCCATCCCCAACACCAAATCGAAACCACCTAAAGTCATCGCGAAGGGTCTAACCGGAAATTTGCGGCCCTCTAATTCAACATCACAACCCTCTATCACCTTAGAAATCCTGGTAGACTTTCCTATCGCAGTTTCTACATCAAATGGTATGTCGACACGTCTACTTCTAACAGGCAGTTTGGCACAGAAAACAGCAGAAATAAAACTCCTACTGGCACCTGAATCAAATAATACAGAGGCTAAAGTTTGGTTCACCAAGAACGAACCGGACATGTAAGGCCCCGTTCCCGGGCACCTCACAGTTGGTCATTCATTGCACATAAACGTTTTAAAACATATATTACTTCGCAGCGGAATTTAAAAACATTCATTAATAACTAAAATCATGTCGTTTTATTACATTCCAATATTCTTTTCATCTCAAAACACAATGACATGTCAAAATATGGATGACAGACTCCACAACTGAGTAGTCGCCCTATGCCATCCTCAGCAACATACCTGCCAACTGGAAAACACATAAAACGTCAGCGTTGCTGAGTGAGTTCTAGTTTTATATTAAAACATACTTTACTTACCATCACAACCATTCTTACATACATACGATCATACAACATACGTACACGTAGATAATATTGTTATTATCTTCATCATTCATTCATTAACTTTCGTTCGTGTACCGTTCATCGTTAACGTTCCCGTTCTTTCTTAGCTCTTTCTTTCGTTCATACGTTTCTTACTTTCATTCTTACGTTCATTTCATTTATTCGTACGTTTATTACTTTCGTGCATCCTCTATCTTTCACTTCTATTTAGGTCCGGTCACACTTTACCCTCTTCATGGCACACACCATGATTACTAAGGTCGAGTGACAGGGATCCCATTTCATACATAACCATTACATTCCTTCCGATCATTACTTTTAATCATTCGTTCCTCAGCTTTCATTACGTTCGTTATCTTTCGTTCGTCTCATGCTTTCTTTCTTTCATAGTTATCTCTCTCGTTCATCAACTCACGCGATACTCCCGACTCATGTCCGAAGACTGATACTGTGCCGGGCCTGCTCACAAACCCCCGACTCATGTCCAAAGACTGACACGGTACCGGAGCACGCGTTCCGTTCCTCATTCGTCTCATCTCACTCTCTCGCACTACTCCCGACTCATGTCCGAAGACTGATACTGTGCCGGGCCTGCTCACAAACCCCCGACTCATGTCCGAAGACTAACACAGTACCGGAGCATGCGATCCTCTACTCATTCATCTCATCTCACTCTCTCGCACTACTCCCGACTCATGTCCGAAGACTGATACTGTGCCGGGCCTGCTCACAAACCCCCGACTCATGTCCGAAGATTGACACAGTACCGGAGCATGCGATACTCTACTCATTCAACTAGATCCTGTCTCATGCAATATCCCCGAATCATGCTCGAAAGCTGATGCTGTGCCGGGGCCTGCTCACAAACCCCCGACTCATGTCCGAAGACTGACACAGCACCGGATACGCGACAAAGGTCCCATACGAGTCAATCACAGAGATTGAACTCCATCCGAGTCTGTTGCAACACAAAGTCGCTCACCTCATAAACATGTTTGGCCTCGTGCCACACCCCCGAAGTTAAACATAACTCGGGTAATAACACCCCCACCGAAATGGGTAACATCACCCCTACCGAAGTGGGTAACTACACCCTCACCGAAGTGGGTAACTACACCCCCACCGAAGTGGGTAACTACACCCCCACCGAAGTGGGTAACTACACCCCCACCGAAGTGGGTAACTACACCCCCACCGAAGTGGGTAACTACACCCCCACCGAAGTGGGTAACTACTGTGACATACTACACCCCCACTATGTGGGTACCTGTGACATTCTACACCCCCACTATGTGGGTACCTATTATACACCATGTACCACACCGAAGGTCAGTCACAAGACTGGAACCTCTACGTGCACTCTTAAAGATTAGCTGAACCTCACGTGGTTGAGCTTGTGACATTTAGGACCGTGCACTTTGGTACACTTCGCTTGCAAATCTCTCACGTTTTTATTCGTTCATTAAGGATTCACTATCATTCACTTTACGTCCCATTTTTCTTTATCATTAATCTTTCACTTTATTAATGATAATACTTCTTCTTTAATTCTTAAACATTCTTCATCGTGTCATACCATACTTAACATATTAATAATATTGTTAACAATAATGATACACTGATAATAATATCAGTAATGATAAGGGTTAGTCATTTATTATCATTACATGCATAAAACATCATCATTAATTAACCTAGTCAACTCTGGTCAAAACCTCGAAATTCGGATTTCCAGGAAATTCCTAAAAAAATTCTAAGTGTTGGGCGCATGAGCCCTGTTAGGCGTATGAGCCCTGTTGGGCGTTTGATCCTGTTGGTGTATGAGCCCTGTTGGACTTCTGAGCTTATACTTAGAAAAATTCTCAGGTCTGGGCGTATGAGCACTGCTGGGCGTATGAGTCCTGTTGGACTTTTCACCCTACACTTAGAAAATTCTCTGGTCATACGACCAAGGTCCAGACTTTTCACCCTCATACTTAGTAAAATTTTCAGACTTATAAGTCTGGGCGTTTTAGGACTGTTGGACATATTACATGCTTGGACTTATGACCCCACTTAGCCTATTTCTAAGGCAAGTCCTTGGGCGTATAAGCACTATTGGACTCATTATCTTGTACCTAGTTGTTCTAAGTCTAAATTCCAGACACACGACTACTATTTGGGCTGGTTAGGCGTATTAGCAGCCTATTCATATTTCTAATTCAAATTTCAGTCCCCAAATGTCATAATACTTAGTTCTAATCATATACACATGATTCTAGGCACAAACTTAACATAAACATAAACATACATACATTCGTATCATACGGGTATTATACCCAAATTTATAAAAACATATATACATGCATTTTCCAGCCCCAAAACGTTTAAAACAGTAAAAAGGGGTCTAGAAACTCACCTTTGCTGCTTCCAATCTTAACACTCTTCACCCGAGCTTCTTCACACGATTCCAACCCTTAGAATCCTTCTTAACACGTATTTGCACACATAGAAACACACATAAACATTCAACCGAGACTAATCTAGCCAAGAACAACTTAAAAACATTAATTCTTACCTTGAATCCGATTTCTTCTTCTTGTTCTTCAAAAACCCGAGAGTTTCTCTGCTTTCTCTCTCTAAAATCTGAACAAGAAAAGTGTGCAGATGGGTATGGGCGACCACATCGCCTTTTACACCCACTTTTCAAGATTTTTATCATCTTTTTCACTTTTGGTCCCTCAACTTTGGGGTTGACTTTCTTTTTCCCCTTTTTCTTTCTCTTTTATTCCTTTGTTTCTTTAAAAGAAAAATACGGGTGTTACAAGTCCACCCCCCTTATATAGGTTTTCGTCCCCGAAACCTGTTATTCCTTAAACCCTAGTGAGCAATACTGTTTCACCTCTTCTTCCAGTCTCTCATCTGGAATTCAATCGCTCTACATCGTTTATCGACATCCGATTTCTGGTCTATCTTTGACTATTCTGCATTGGCAACCCATGCCTACTGATCAATGATTATTTGACCAGCACCTGCGACCTCAAACATGCCATGTAGGTGCGGTCACTACGATTAAAAGAATCATCACAATATCCGAGCAAAGTCTCGGTGTCATAATCATTGAGCTTCAGAGCATCATTAAGAACCTTCAGCTTTAATGCTTGAAAAACACGGCCATCAACTTGCATATAGTTTGCTAGCCCTTATTTGATGTTCTTTACGTATGAATAATGACCCTTTGGCAACCCAACACTGACAAGAAAGACAATTCGGCTTATTTGGTGACTCAATCCAAATTTAGCTCTTTCCTTTACTTCCAACCTCCCATTCTACTTGTTTGTTACAACGTCGAAACTATCGTACGTTGCCGTTCAATGAACCACTCAAAGGCTGAAATTGTTCCTTAGACAACAGGTGACATAGATTTCTTAATTGCATCACGCAATCCCCTAGGGCATCAGGTAACCTAGTGAACCCACTAATAGTAATCTCTACATGGAAGGGCTCATCGATGTTCCTTCTTCTTTTGTTTCCGTTCTCTTCCGATCGTCGTTCATCCTTCCCGGTGAAGCCTTCATCATAATCCCTTGTCGCAGATCAGCACCGAACTTTTATCGGGCACCACCAATCAATCCATCTCTTTTGCAGCACTTGGTGCTTGCCTCATAAGTTACTATTCGATTCACCCGGAGGTGTACGTCTATCCACCTACGTCTATCAGGGATGGTCTAACAGAAAAAAACAAGCGCTCTCTCAAATCTATTGCGGGGTCCTTTAGCGCACTGGGTAATCTAGTAGACTTACCTATAGTAGCTCCTAAGTCAAATGACATCGATTCTTTCTATTCCTAACATGCAACTTATCACTAAAAGGCAACAGGAATGAAACCAGAGCCATAATCAAACTACACAAAGGCTAAAGGTTAATTGACTAGAAACATACCTGACGTAACATCGGGGTTCACCCTAGCCTCCTCCCGCGTCATCGTGTAGTTGCTGCGTTTGCCCTCCGTCCTTCTCTTCCAGCCTTCTTCACTCCCGAACCTTCCGCCCTTGGCTTCTCACAATCCCTGCTCATGTGACCTTCCTCCCCACAAGAATAACACCTCCCCATACCGCAGTTCTTCGCCACATGTCCGGTCCTACCACAACGGAAACAGACATTGGTCCCCAGTCTACATTCCCCGGGGTGCTTGTGTCCACACTTGTCACACCTTTCCGACCCCGTCTCAGTTATGACTACACGCTGATCATCCACCCGTGCACCTTTGTTACTTGGAGCGACTTCGCCACGTTCCAATCGCTTCCCGTTCCAATCCCGATCGCCTTCTCCTTTCTTGCTAGCTTCTGTCACCACCATCGTCTTTCATCGTATAACCTTCCCGCCAAATCTACCGTCGACCTAAACGTACTCGGTCGGGCAGCGATCATGTGCCTGCGAATATCTGCTGGCAACCCTGAATATACCGCTTTATCTTTCGGGATAGAGGAGTCACCTGATCCGGCACCAGACGTGCCATCTCGTTAAACTTTGTGGTGTACTGTTGATGCGTCATCGTCCCCGCTTCTAACTGCAGGAATTCCCTTTCTACCTTGTCCATCTCACGGTGAGGACAGAACTCCTCAATCACTAACCTCTTCAACTCTGGCCATCTCATCCTTCCGATAGCCCGACTACCCTCAACTTGAACTATGTTGTCCCACCAGCATAAAGCTGAGTCCACGAAAGAATAAGTGGCAAACTTAACTTTCTGATCTTCCCGGCACTCACTAATTCCAGTACCGCTTCCACCTCTCTGACCCAACGATGAGCCGCGGCAGCAGTTCCATTACCATCAAAAGTTGGGGGTTTGCATCGCCGAAACGCCCCATAATCACAGCCTCGTGCCGTCTCCGGCGCAGGCTCTTCTTCCTCTTCGTCATCGAAGAAAACCGTTTCAGTCTCGGGCCGTCTCCTTGAGCCCGACGATCTACCTTTCCTGTCTTTTCCCGTCTCTAACAGCCTTTACCACCTTGGTCACTACAGACGGTAGGATCGTCTGCATGACCTGATGCACTTCTTCAACTACCGCCTCTTTCACCGAGGCTCCCAAGTTAGCACTCTCATCACCACCTCCCGGTTGAGGTGTTTCGGGTTCCTCGTGAACCACCTGTTCCACTCTAGATCGTGCTCTCGTGGCTCGTGGTTCAACACCACGTCCGTCACTACCTCCACCACGGGAAGCCTTAGAAGGTCTACCACCGGCCATTCTCTAACTTACACTGAAAGATTTAAACATTAACACGGTCATTCAAGGGAATAGCTCAGTTCATGTCAAGTATAGTAAGTCCCTAATTACGGTGATCAGTTGTAATTAGCCACTTACTCTACTCTTCACACCCCGACAATTACCTTTCTTGACTATATTAGCATCTAAATCTAACAGTAACACATAAACACATAACATGCGCACACATGCCGGTTAACTTTAAGAAAATACCTGATGGCACGCAGCTATTCAGTTTGGCATCCCTTCCCTTTCCGTCCCATTCTCAGTTTAAGACTAGGTTTATTCTGAAAAATTTTACCCAATTCACTTAAACTTTGGCTCTGATACCAACTTGTAAGGCCCCGTTCCCGGGCACCTCACAGTTGGTCATTCATCGCACATAAAACGTTTTAAAACATATATTTACTTCGCAGCGGAATTTAAAAACATTCATTAATAACTAAAATCATGTCATTTTATTACATTCCAATATTCTTTTCATCTCAAAACACAATGACATGTCAAAATATGGATGACAGACTCCACAACTGAGTAGTCGCCCTATGCCATCCTCAGCAACATACCTGCCAACTGGAAAACACATAAAACGTCAGCGTTGCTGAGTGAGTTCTAGTTTTATATTAAACATACTTACTTACCATCACAACCATTCTTACATACATACGATCATACAACATACGTACACGTAGATATATTATTATTATCTTCATCATTCATTCATTAACTTTCGTTCGTGTACCGTTCATCGTTAACGTTCCCGTTCTTTCTTAGCTCTTTCTTTCGTTCATACGTTTCTTACTTTCATTCTTACGTTCATTTCATTTATTCGTACGTTTATTACTTTCGTGCATCCTCTATCTTTCACTTCTATTTAGGTCCGGTCACACTTTACCCTCTTCATGGCACACAGCCATGATTACTAAGGTCGAGTGACAGGGATCCCATTTCATACATAATCATTACATTCCTTCCGATCATTACTTTTAATCATTCGTTCCTCAGCTTTCATTACGTTCGTTATCTTTCGTTCGTCTCATGCTTTCTTTCTTTCATAGTTATCTCTCTCGTTCATCAACTCACGCGATACTCCCGACTCATGTCCGAAGACTGATACTGTGCCGGGGCCTGCTCACAAACCCCCGACTCATGTCCGAAGACTGACACAGTACCGGAGCATGCGATCCTCTACTCGTTCATCTCATCTCACTCTCTCGCACTACTCCCGACTCATGTCCGAAGACTGATATTGTGCCGGGACCTGCTCACAAACCCCCGACTCATGTCCGAAGACTGACACAGTACCGGAGCATGCGATACTCTACTCATTCAACTAATACTGTCTCATGCAATATCCCCGACTCATGCTCGAAAGCTGATGCTGTGCCGGGGCCTGCTCACAAACCCCCGACTCATGTCCGAAGACTGACACAGCACCGGGATACGTGACAAAGGTCCCATACGAGTCAATCACAGAGATTGAACTCCATCCGAGTCTGTTGCAACACAAAGTCGCTCACCTCATAAACATGTTTGGCCTCGTGCCACACCCCCGAAGTAAACATAACTCGGGTAACAACACCCACACCGAAATGGGTAACATCACCCCCACCGAAGTGGGTAACTACACCCCCACCGAAGTGGTAACTACACCCCCACCGAAGTGGGTAACTACACCCCCACCGAAGTGGGTAACTACACCCCACCGAAGTGGGTAACTACTGTGACATACTACACCCCCACTATGTGGGTACCTGTGACATTCTACACCCCCACTATGTGGGTACCTATTATACACCATGTACCACACCGAAGGTCAGTCACAAGACTGGAACCTCTACGTGCACTCTTAAAGATTAGCTGAACCTCACGCGGTTGATCTTGTGACATTTAGGACCGTGCACTTTGGTACACTTCGCTTGCAAATCTCTCACGTTTTCATTCGTTCATTAAGGATTCATTATCATTCACTTTACGTCCATTTTTCTTTATCATTATCTTTCACTTTATTAATGATAATACTTCTTCGTTAATTCTTAAACATTCTTCATCGTGTCATACCATACTTAACAATATTAATAATATTGTTAACAATAATGATACCTGATAATAATATCAGTAATGATAAGGGTTAGTCATTTATTATCATTACATGCATAAAACATCATCACTAATTAACCCTAGTCAACTCTGGTCAAACCTTGAAATTCGGATTTCCAGGAAATTCCTAAAAAAATTCTAAGTGTTGGGCGCATGAGCCCTGTTAGGCGTATGAGCCCTATTGGGCGTTTTAATCCTGTTGGGCGTATAGCCCTGTTGGACTTCTGAGCTTATACTTAGAAAAATTCTCGGGTCTGGGCGTATGAGCACTGCTGGGCGTATGAGTCCTTTTGGACTTTTCACCCTACACTTAGAAAATTCTCTGGTCATACGACCAAGGTCCAGACTTTTCACCCTCATACTTAGTAAATTTTCAGACTTATAAGTCTGGGCGTTTTAGGACTGTTGGACATATTACATGCTTGGACTTATGACCCCACTTAGCCTATTTCTAAGGCAAGTCCTTGGGCGTATAAACACTATTGGACTCATTATCTTGTACCTAGTTGTTCTAAGTCTAAATCCAGACACACGACTACTATTTGGGCTGGTTAGGCGTATTAGCAGCCTATTCATATTTCTAATTCAAATTTCAGTCCCCAAACGTCATAATACTTAGTTCTAATCATATACACATCATTCTAGGCACAAACTTAACATAAACATAAACATACATACATTCGTATCATACGGGTATTATACCCAAATTTATAAAAACATATATACATGCATTTTCCAGCCCCAA
The DNA here is from genome assembly GCA_024085815.1 of Flaveria linearis. Taxonomy (NCBI): domain Eukaryota; kingdom Viridiplantae; phylum Streptophyta; class Magnoliopsida; order Asterales; family Asteraceae; genus Flaveria; species Flaveria linearis. The sequence continues at coordinate 4,965,064 of CM044015.1, forward strand.
AAACGTTTAAAACAGGTAAAAGGGTCTAGAAACTCACCTTTGCTGCTTCCAATCTTAACACTCTTCACCCGAGCTTCTTCACACGATTCCAACCCTTAGAATCCTTCTTAACACGTATTTGCACACATAGAAACACACATAAACATTCAACCGAGACTAATCTAGCCAAGAACAACTTAAAAACATTAATTCTTACCTTGAATCCGATTTCTTCTTCTTGTTCTTCAAAAACCCGAGAGTTTCTCTGCTTTCTCTCTCTAAAATCTGAACAAGAAAAGTGTGCAGATGGGTATGGGCGACCACATCGCCTTTTACACCCACACTTTTCAAGATTTTTATCATCTTTTTCACTTTTGGTCCCTCAACTTTGGGTTGACTTTCTTTTTTTTCCCCCCCTCCTTTTCTTTCTCTTTTATTCTTTGTTTCTTTAAAAGAAAAATACGGGTGTTACAGGACACAACATCAGGGTCCGTTCTAGCCTCCTCTTACGTCATCGTGAATGCCCTGGCGCTCGCCTCTGTCCTTCACCCCCTGTCTTCTTCACGCCGGAACCCTCAGCCCTGGCTTCTTACAGTCCTTACTCATATGACCCCGCTTTCCCCACAGTTGAAGCACCTTGCGCTCTTACAATCTCTAGACATATGGCCAGCTTCCCACACTTAAAACAAACATTCAACCCCCATCTGCACTCCCACCATGCTCCTTCTCACATTTGCCACACTTTCTCGCCCTGCTCCTGCACGACCACACGGCGGTCATCACACCCGTGCCTTCTTGTTACTTGTCGAAGTATCACCTCGACCAAACCTCTTCCCCTGCCAATTTCTCTCACCATTGTCCTTCTTACTACCTTCAGCCTTCACTACCATAGCCCTTTCATCTTATACTCTCCCTGCCAATCCACTGCCGACCTAAAGGTGCTATGTCGGGCAGTAATCAAATGCCTGCGATGTCAGCTGGCAGCCCCTGAATATACCGGTTTGATCTTTTGAGACATCGGCGTCACCTGATCCGGCACCATCCTCGCCATTTCATTAAACTTGGTGGTGTATTGTTGGTGGTCATCGTCCCCGCCTCCACCTGCAGGAACTCTCTCTCACTTTATCCATTTCCTTCCCGACGAGGACTGACTCCTCGATCACCATCTTTTTCAGCTCGCCCCTTCATCTTCCCATGGCCCTGCTACCCTCGCCTGGACTATGTTGTCCCCTAGCACAAAGCCCAAACCCCTGAATGAGTGGTAGCAAACTTCACCTTTTTTGTCCTCCTGGCAATCAAATATCTAGGACAACCTCCATTTCTCTCACCCATTGGTGAGCATCAGCAGCGGTGCTAGACCGTCAAAAGTAGGGGGCTTGCACCTCATAAACCGCCCCGTAGTTACAACCCCGTGTTGTTCCCGTACAGTCTCCTCCTCCTCCTCCTCTTCATCATCAGAAAGAACCTTTTCTGGCTCTAGTTGTTGCTGTCTCCCTGAGGATCGGTTCCTCCCTCTCCTTTCATCTTCACGTACAACCTTTATCACTTCGGTCACTACAGACGGTAAGATCGTCTGCATGACCTGATGCACCTCCTCGACCACTGCCTCTTTTACCGAGGCTCTCAATCAGCGCTCTCGTCTACCTCTTCTGGATGAGTGGTTTCAGGTTCTTCAGAACCTCCTTCTCCCCCCTCGGTCTTCCTCTTGTGGCCCGCGGTTCAGCACCATGTCCACCACTACTTCCACCACGTGAAACTTTAGATGATCTACCACCGACTATCTTCTATCACACTGAAAGATTCAAACACCAACACAGTCATTCAAGAAAATAGCTCTTTTATATGTCAAGTATAGTAAATCCCTAATTACATTGGCCAGTTGTGATTAGCCACTTACTTACTCTTCGCACCATAGCATTTCCTGTCCTGACTACATTAGTATCTAAGTCTAACAGTACACATAATTCACATTACATGCGCACATAATTGTGACACCCTAGAATTTATTTAGTTTACAAGTCACAATAATATTATTTTTTTTAGTATATATATTGTAAATATATGTGCATGCTCGCATGCATGTATATAAATCGACTGTTATATATTATATATATACAATTATATGAAGGGCAAGCGTATCTACATATATATATATATATCCTTATAAAATATATATATTGATGTCTTTGGTATAATATATGTTATAGTATATATGACTATGAAAGTACGTATGAATACTACATGCAAATCTATAAACTAATAAACTATGTATGGATGTGGATATATGTGTACCCGAAATTCACATATCTGGATATATGTATAAATTTTAACAAATCTATAAACTAATAAACTATGTATGGATGTGGATATATGTGTACCCGAAATTCACATATCTGGATATATGTATAAATTTTAACGTATGCATGTTTGCATGCATACACATATCAAATATTTATGTGTGTATATACATAAGATGCATAAAAACCACACATATGGGTACAAATATACAATTTTGACGTATACATCTATAGGTACATAAATAATGCTTGGAAAACCAATATATATATCTATGCATATAACCTCACTTATATATATATGTGTCGGGTATGTATACATATCCAATACATCACAAACACAACTCAACTAAACTAAATCAATCAAACTAAAAACCTAAACTTAAAACCTAAAACTAACACCCAAACCACCCTCCCAAACACCCTCGGCCATATCACACCCGAAAACACCAAACCACCACCATTACCCGAACCTTTCCTCCCTCGGTTTTTCCATACATCCACACCACTCTACACCTAGCTTTCAAAAGTCAACCCTACAAATTCTATCACACTCTCCTAAACATTCCTTTCACACTTTAACTCACCATCACATGACACCTATCACCATAACTCACTACATCCCTCGGTACACCTAGCCAAACCGCCACCTCAACTCCTCTAAATCCATTGAACCCGTGATGAAGGCTTGCTATAGTTGGTATCATATGAGAGCACCATCATTAGAGGAATATAACAATTACCAAGAGCATCCATCGGGTACCTCCCCTTCACACTAGGATCACCATGCAAATTGCCACCTATCAATGCTAGGCAATGACTCATGGTAGGCTTCATGATTAGGGTGGTATAGGCGGTCAGTTGAGGGGCAATATATACCCCCATGCATCGGTACCTTTACAAAAACAAACCACCAAGCTTTGGTTCTCTCTTTCTCGACCATACTCCACACACTCGACCACCATCACTTTCAACTACTATCTACCTCTCTCTCTCTCGGTTTGTTTCACCAGCATCTCCATCTTTCTGTCCCTAGACCTCTCCTTCTCACTCTCGATACAACATAACAATAACAAACAACACCAACAACAACACCCAACCAACTTCAACACATCACCAACATCTACCACCACCATCCACGATCCTCACCACCTGGTTCTCGAATTCCAGAAGGGAAACATCATCAAGTTCATCATCAAGGTGATCAAAAGGTTTAGTTACATATATGTTATTTATATATAATTATATAATATACATACATATTGATATGTATGTATATAAAAGGCTTAGCCACTCGAAACCAATTTTGGGAAACTTTAATACATAAACCTTGAATAATAAGTTCCAAAACTCAGGAACTTATAATTTAGAAAGATATATTTGAATTTTACAAATATATATATCATAATTATTAAGAAAAATCAAATAAATATTAAATGAAAGCAATTGTGGGAATAAACATTGAAAAATTCTTGTTTTTATTCTGAATTAATAAACTGGAAACTTTGATAAAATTTGATAAGTAAAATAATTTATATAAATTATTTTATAATAGAAAATAGAGGAAAAAGTCAAAAATATTAATAAATTCGGGAAAATTATAATAAAATTCCAGAATTATTATTTTGAGGTATAAAAACCTCTGGAATTATTTCAGAATTTTATTCATTATTATGATTAAGATATATATTTTTATGTTCTGAAATAAATAAATCATAACAAATATTTAAAGTAAATTATAAATTATGATAAAATCATAGATAAAATATTAAATCATATACTATAGAATATATTATTTTCATAAATTATGGAGCAGTATGGATATTTTTTATTAAATATGTCAATTATTGTAAAAAATTACAGAAACTAACCTGTTATGATTTGGACTCTGAAATAATTATATGATGTTTTATTCTATTGGAGAAGTCTTCTGTAGAATTTTGGGATTTTTCCTGAATAGAAGCTATTTTTAACAATTTATAGGATTATTATGAAATTTACAGAAAATAATCTGTCAAGAGTTAGATTCTATAAAAATTATATGATGTTACTGAATTTTTGAAACAAATTCTATGAAATATTGAGGATTTATTGGATAGCAGAAGGTATTATGATGAATATTGAGAATATTGTGGGATTTATGAGAAATAATTTGTGAAGGATTCGAGGTTGTGAAAATTTTGAGAAGTTTCAGGTTGTTCAAACTTATGTTTTAACAAATTTGGTAATTTTTGGACATCAGTAGCAATATTTTGTGATTTTTGAGAAGTTTGAAGTAAATTACAAACAATTATAAATTAAGAATTTTTTGAGGCCCGAAAGTGTTTCTATTAACCTTTTACAGTCAATGAAAACCAGAAAAATATTAAAGTATTGTATAACACTGTGAACTATTTTATTAGGTTCAAGTGAGAAGACACGGTGAGTTCATAGCCCCATTTTCAACCATTTGGTATTCCGTAACGTTTTGGGGGAAAAGTATACTGTTGAGTTGATGTATTGTTTTGAAAATATTTTTGTTTGCTTACTATTATTTGCGACATAACCATTAGTTCGGATGAGGAACCGGTCAATAATATTGGTAACGTTACTTAGGAGAATATTTGTACCAACCGGATGAGGGTTGCTACTATTTTCCTGCATCTAACCGAATAGGGGTTAGGATATAATATTATCTGATTTTATGATTATTTCATGACAGTATGATTATGTTGTGAACAGGTTTGGTTGTAATTGATACATCAACAAATATTTTGTCTGGATTAAACCTATGTTCTCACCAATATTTTTGTTGACTGGTTTAAGTATACTTTTTCAGGAAATGATAATACATTTGATTTCAGCTTTGAGGTTCACAATGGTTGGGGCGAAGTCGTGGGACGAGTCTGTGTACACTGACCGTCAACATCGTTGACGGGGCTGTGTACGTGGACGCACATTTTCATAGATTTAAGTATGCTGTAACTTAGTTGTAATTGATTACATCAATTTGGTATATTATGTAAAAGATGTAATCTCGAATATTAAGTAATAAAAATCATGTCTGTATTATGTTTCGGTTATATCTGTGTTTATATAAGATAAACCTTTGCACTCTGATAAAAGCTAGTCACATTCCATTCGTCTCGTTCACGCTTCCACCGGGATGTGACAATAATACCAGTTAATCTTTAAGAAAATACCTGATGGCACGCAACTACTCAGATGGCATTCTCTCCCTTTTCTATCCCATTTTCAGTTTAAGTTTAGGTTTATTTTGAAAATTTACCCGTTTTCACTTAAACTTTGGCTCTGATACCAACTTGTAAGGCCCCGTTCCCAGGCACCTCACAATTGGTCGTTCATCTCATTTCATCATAAAAGCTTTTACAAAAGATTACATCGTTACTTGTTTCAAAATGGTCATAAACGGTGACCTCTACTACAAACATTAAAAACTATATTTAAAGAACATTCCTTAAGTAATCCCGTTTATCGGGATCCTCAAGGAAGATTCCTTAAGTAATCCCTTTTATGGGGATCCTCAAGGAACACTTGGCACTTGCATGCAACATAAAGTGTTGCATGCATTATAAGCCCGCATCCTATGCGTGGAAGCATTATCAAAAGGAGAATGCCATCCCAAAAGAGCTGAGTAGCCGCCTCGTGCCATCCCCAGCAACCTACCTGCCAACTGGAAACACATAAAAAGTCAGCGTTGCTGAGTGAGTTCTAGTTTTATAATAGAACATACTTTACTTTCGTTAAACTTTTCGTTGCTTACACGCGGTCACACAAAGTACGTACACATAGATAATATTTTTATTATCTTCATTGTTCATTCATTAACTTTCGTTTCGTGTGCCGTTCGTCATAACATTTACATTCTTTCATACTCTTTCTTTCGTTCATACATATCTTACTTTCATTCGTTCATTCATTCATACATTCGTACATTCATATCGTTCATACATTCATTACTTACATACGATCATTTCATTCATTCATACGTTCAATTCATTCGTTCGTACGTTTATTACTTTCGGTGACATGTACAATACCCCGAACATTGTGCACGAAGCTGGTGCTGGACCTGTGGGTTATTACTCACGATCATTGTGCACGTATGCTGATCCAGTCACCTGGGGCAAGTACATGCACCACTTATCTTTTCTCTTTCATTCTGGATCAATGCCATATGCTATACCCAAACATTGTGCACGAAGCTGGTGCTGGACCTATGGGTTATTACTCACGATCATTGTGCACGTATGTTGATCCAGTCACCTAGGCTAAGCAGCAAGAATCCCATACATATGGTCAGTCACAAAGACTGGACCCCAATATGCATCCTTTGGGTTAGCTAACCCGCACACCGTTAAGCTAACCCGCACACCGTTGAGCTAACACCTGCCAGGGGTGTGCACCTCTATACCTTTGCTTGCAAGCCTTTTTCTACTATCATTCATTCGTTCGTTAATGCATGCATTCATTCGTTACGTTCCTCTTTCATTATCTTTCACTTTACGTTACATAATACTTAATTCATTCATCATCATAATTCGTAAAGTCAAGGAAATATATACATACATAATCATGAGGAACACGTATAACATTCATACATCGTCACACAAGGCATCATACACTCACATCATAACTTATGCATAAACATACAACATCATAATCGTGCCTGACATAACCTCGAGGGTCTCAGCAATTCAATTTGGGCGACTGAGCATGTTTCAGTCGCATGGTCTCCATGCGACTGGACTTTAGCGATTGGGCAACTGTGCGACTAGTTCCTGAGTCTGAACATTCAGTCGGGCGATTGAGCCTCAGTCGTGCGAATAAACCTTAGTCGTCCCTCAATCGCGCGTTTGACCCTCAGTCGTACCCCGATCGTGCGATTGACCCTCCAGTCGCCTAGCCCTAACTGTGCAGCGACTGGAGTTCGTCTCGAACTGCAGCCGCGACATACGGCTGTAAACCCTTCTAAACTCGATTCAAGCCCAAATTATCCCTCCCAAACCTTAGGGAATCATACTAGGACATCATACAAACCCATACAAGTCCAAAATCATACTTTAAACATACTAACATGAATTCACCCAAATGGGTTAACATACACTATACAAAAATAGGGTTTATGTGTGATCCAGCCCCAAAATCGTTTGAAAACATGTAAACGAAGGGTTCTAGAACTCACATAAGCAGGAAGGAGATGAATAGATCCGTTTGGACTAGTTGCTTGTAACACCCTCAATCTCATAACAATATAATATAATAAGGAGGGTGCTACTAGTTGGGTTATTATAACAATTCAGAGACTACAAACGCAGCGGAACTTTACATATATTAAAAACTGTTTACATCATTAACAATATTTACAAGACTTTAACCAACATTCAAAACTTTGTTAAAGCTTTAAGTACTTCATTCCCAAAAACCCAACTTTTGTGGCCAGTATCATACATCATAACCGGAAGCTAATTCTGTGGGGGACCATCACGAGCACCTCTATTACTACCTGGCATGCATTAGAAAACAAATACAAAATCAGATATACTGGTGAGTTCTAACATACACCACATTTCAATAGTAACAATTCATCAACTGTTACCTCACCGAATGATTCACACACACATTTATCAGTCCATTTATTTATCCCAGTATTGATATGCATATCGAATACCCACAAGGTATTTATGGACATTTTTATTCAATTTTAATTTGGTGGGTGAAACCTCCACCTCGCGCGTTGACGGGTCAAACCTCCGTCTATAATTTGGTGGGTGAAACCTCCACCTCGCGCGTTGACGGGTCAAACCTCCGTCTATAATTGGTGTTGACGGGTCAAACCTCCGTCTATAGTTGGTGGGTCAAACCTCCACCTCGCCATTCACCACAATTTACCACTTTCAACTCATTTTCACATCTTTGTTATTTATATGCATGCTAGTGCCCGATTTTATCAAACAACATTTATCAAACGACATTAACACATAAAAGGGCAATTAGGACTCACCTTAATGTTTCCAACAAGTGGTTATCAATCTAATTATGCTAGGGCAGCTAAAACTTCTCTTTCTCAAAGCAAATCTAAAACAATAACCCTAACTTAGTCAAATTTTCTCTAGCTGACCACTACACACGACTAAGGCTATGCGACTGGACTCATTCATGCGACTGAGCTTAGTCGTACGAATGGACCATACGACAGAGGTGCGAATGAGCTATAACAGGGTTTATGCGAATGACCTCCATTCGTGCGATTGATTCATGCGATTGAACTTCAGTCGCACGTTTGAACAATGCGATTGACTCAGTCGCACGAATGGGTCATGCGACTGGGCTCATTCGCCTGAAACGGATCAGCAGCTGTGTTCTTGACGTATTTGATCCAAAAACTCGAGTTTTAAACCGTTCAGATTATACCATATTCATAACAGAACCTGTATACTTCATTTACAACCGTTTCGGGTCCTTATTTCATCAAATTTCACAAAAACTAGGGCCCGAACCTTCACTTTTCCGTTTAACAGAAAGATTGAACAGGAACTCTGATTAAAACATGTTTTTGGATCAATTCCCCACCACCACACAGCTTAACATATTCAAAAAATGATCCGTACCAGCAAAACTTACCTAAACGGAGCTAGTTTGATCGATTTGGGCAAGAGCAGGTGTTTGGGTTCGAAGGGAACAAGGGAAGAATGTTACAGCAGATAAATCTGCTTTCAACCCTTTAACCGCCCTACTTATCCTTCATGCCTATTTTTTTAGCCGACATACTCAATCGCACAACTGGCTTATTCACACGACTCAATCGTGCGATTGAGCCCATACGCCCGTCATTCGTGCGATTGAGCTTCATTCGCTCGTATGGCATGCAACTGAACCCTAATTTTAATCAAATAAATAAATTTTGAACTTTTGGATGTTACAAGTCTACCCACCTTATTTAGGGTTTCGTCTCGAACCTGACTAAAACAAATGAGGGTAGTTCCGTCTCATCTCTTCTTCTGGTTCCCAGGTTGACTCAGATCCTTGGCGATGTGCCCACTGCACCCGGACTAAGCTAATGCTTTATTTCTAAGTTTCTTCTCCTTACGATCCATAATGGCCACATGTTGTTCAACATAATTGAGCTTCTTATCAACCTCAATATCATCTAATGGTACGTATTGAGTTTCATTAGCTAAACATTTCCGTAACTGAGAGACGTGGAAGGTTGGATGAATAGCACTTAATTCTTCTGGCAAGTCCAACCTATACGCCACGTGCCCTACTTTCTCTATTATTCGGAAAGGTCCAATAAAACGTGGACTTAGTTTGCCCCTCTTTCTAAATCGAATAATACCTTTCCATGGAGAAACTTTCAACAAAACGAAATCCCCAACTTTAAATTCTAATGGTTTTCTTCTACGATCTGCATACGATTTCTGCCTGCTTTTCTCTTCTCTAATACGATTTCTGACTACTTCAAACTTTAGCATTGTTTCTTCAACTATTTCACTATTCCCCAATTCACGTTGCCCCATGTCTCCCCAATAAAGTGGAGTTCTGCACTTTCTTCGTACAACATCTCAAACGGGGACATTTGAAGTGTAGCTTGATAACTGTTGTTGTATGCAAATTCGGCTAATGGAAGATGATTATCCCAGCTACCTCCAAAATCAATACTACATGCCCGTAGCATATCTTCCAATGTCTGAATAGTTCTTTCACTTTGACCATCTGTTTGGGGATGATAGACTGTACTAAAGTAAAGTCTAGTTCCCATCGCTTCGTGAAATTTTCTCCAATACCTAGAAGTAAATCTAGCATCTCTATCAGACGTGATACTTTTCGGAACTCCATGCAATCTAACTATTTCTTTAGTAAAGATATCAGCTAGCCTTTCTACCGAATAGGTTTCCCGTATTGGTAGAAATAAAGCACTCTTGGTTAGCTGATCTACCACTACCCAAATAGTATCATAACCTTTTGGTGTACGGGGCAACTTTGTTATAAAATCCATAGTCAGATCGTCCCACTTCCAAACTGGAATAGCTAATGGCTGCAACAATCCATAAGGTTTCTGATGTTCAGCTTTTACTTGGGCACAAGTCAGACATTTATTTACATACTGCATCACATTAAATTTTATCCCTGGCCACGAATAATCATGCTTTAAATCTTGATACATCTTAGTCATGCCTGGGTGAATGGAGTATCTAGATTTATGAGCTTCATCCAGTACCCTATCGCGTAAAGCCAACGGAACCCAGATTCGACCAAATCTGGTTTTAACACAATGGCTATTTTCTTCTAAATATTTTCTTGACCAACCATTCTTTCTTTCTTAATGTTTTCTTCTTTTAATGCTTCCAGTTGGGCTTCTTTCAACTGTTGCATAAAATCAGGAGTAATCACAAGTTTATACGCCTTAATCCTAATTGGTTCGTTCTTCTCCTTTCTGCTCAATGCATCAGCAACCACATTTGCTTTTCCGGGGTGATACAAAATTTCACAATCATAATCTTTGATTAACTCCAACCATCGCCTTTGTCTCATATTCAAATCTTTTTGCTCAAAGAAATATTTCAGGCTCTTATGATCAGTAAAGATGGTACATTTCACTCCATATAAGTAATGTCGCCATATCTTAAGAGCAAAAAGTACAGCTGCTAGTTCTAAATCGTGGGTTGGGTAATTGACTTCATGGGTCTTCAACTGTCTAGAAGCATAAGCAATAACTCTTCCATGTTGCATTAAAATACACCCCAATCCCTGATATGATGCATCAGAATATATTACTAAATCATCTACACCTTCTGGTATTGCTAATACTGGGGCTTGTGTCATCGATTCTTCATTCCTGAAAAGCAGCTTCCTGTTCCTTATTCCATTCATACTTAACATCCTTTCGAGTTAACTTGTCAATGGAGAAGCAATTTTGGCAAAGTCTTGGATAAATCTTCTATAGTATCCTGCCAGTCCTAAGAAACTACGAATTTCTGAAGGACTTTTAGGAATTCCCCAGTTTACCACAGCTTCAATCTTTGCAGGATCCACTAATATTCCATCCGCATTCACCACATGGCCCAAAAATTGTACTTCTCTTAACCAAAATTTACATTTTGAGAATTTGCATACAACTTATTCTTTCTTAAGATTTCCAATACTTCTCGAATGTGACAAGCATGATCTCCTTCGTCTTAGAATATATCAAAATATCATCTATAAACATAATTACCGATTTATCCAACATCGGTCTACATACCCTATTCATCAGATCCATGAATGCAGCAGGAGCATTCGTTAACCCAAACGACATCACCAAAAATTCATAATGCCCATATCGCGTACGAAAAGCTGTCTTTGGTATGTCCTCTTTTCTTACCTTCAACTGATGATACCCGGATCTAAGATCTATCTTTGAGAACCAATTAGCACCTTGGAGTTGATCAAACAAATCGTCTATACGAGGTAATGGGTATTATTCTTGACAGTTAATTTATTTAGCTCTCTATAATCTATACACATCCTTAAACTGCCATCCTTTTCTTTACAAATAGAACAGGGGCACCCCACGGCGAAGAGCTGGGTCGGATAAAACCCTTGTCTAATAATTCCTGTAATTGCTTCAGGAGTTCCTTTAACTCAGCCGGTGCAAGTCTATAAGGGGTCTTAGCGATAGGTTTTGCCTCAGGTATTAAATCAATTCTAAACTCAATTTCTCTATCAGGAGGTATACCGGTAGATCCTCAGGAAATACATCAGGAAAATTACAAACTACTGGAACATCTTCTAATTTCCTCGTCTCCTTAGCAGTATCGACTACATATGCTAAGAACGACTCACAACCCTTATTCAATAATTTCTCAGCTTTAATCATAGATATGACCTTCACCCCACTATCATGTTCATCACCAAAAACCGTTACCGAATTACCATCTGGTGCTCGCAACACAATCATCTTTCTTTTGCATATTATCTGAACCAAACGTAGATAACCAGTCCATTCCCAATACTACATCAAAACCTCCTAATTTCATCATATGTAACCTAGCAGGAAATTTACACCTTCTAGTTCGATAAAACAACCATCTATTACTATTACCTCACTAACAACTATAAATTCATTAGAGGCAGTTTCTACTGAAAAGGCAACATCTAGCTTTGATGGTTTAAATTTTATTAAGGCATGGAATTTTATTGATATAAAACTTCTATTGGCCCCCGAATCAAATAGAATTCTAGCAGTACATCATTAACAAAAACGTACCCGACACAACATCCGGTAATGCCTTAGCCTCCTCCGTAGTCATAGTAAATGCTCTCCCCGCAGTACCGCTACTACCACTCATGCTGACTTTACTCAGTCCTCCCACTGCACGAATAGGAACCGGTCCAGGTCTAAGCTTTGGACATTCAGATTTCATATGTCCCATCTCCCCGCATCCATAACACCGAAGTTCTGGACATCTGGAAATAAAATGTCCAGGTTTCCCGCATTTACGACATGCTGGGTGATTTAGTCTACATTCCCCTCTATGAAACTTCCCACATCTATTACACCGAGGAGGGGGGACCTACAAAACCCCTAGCATTAAACTTTCTCTTCTGCGGCCCACTCTGTCCATACATAGGCCAAGAACTCAGTGAAGCTTCCTGATGACTAACCACTTCTTCTTTCACCACAGGTTTCTCAGACTCAGCAACTTCCTCATACATATCTGCGGCCAAATTCACCGTGGCTTGGTAAGTAGAAGGAGAATTTGACTTGACCAGCATTCTCACCTTAGGAGGTAATCCCTGAATATACCTAGTAATCCTTTTGTCTCAGGAGTTACTAAATGAGGTACCAAACGAGCCATTTCTTCAAATCTAGAAGTATACTCTTTATGACTTAAACTGCCTGCTTGAAATTGCAAAAACTTGATCTCAATTCTGTCCATCTCGCTCTTCGGACAGAACGTTTTCTATCACTAGTTCTATAAAAGTTTCCCACGTCATCTGACTTACGGCGGCCTCACCCTGGCCTGTTCCACTGTATCCCACCAGTACAAGTCTTCTGCTTGAAAAGAATGCACTACAAAGCCCACCTTCTGATCTTCCTTGCATCTACTAAGTTTAAACGCTGCTTCCATCTCTCGTAACCATTTATAAGTTATTACTACATCCTTCTGGCCTTCAAACTTAGGCGGGTCACATTCCTTAAAATGCTTATATGATATTGGTTTCTCCACTACAGGCTCAACAATAACAGGTGGATGAGTTGGTTAGGAAGATGATTCACCACCTTTCCTAAGGTCGCTCAACATTTTAGGTAAGGTAGTACGCAACACTCGGGCGACCTCATCACTATATCTGCCTTAAGTTCATCACTCGAGATTCTAGCTTCAGGTCTAGAATTTGTATTACTAGTTTCCTCCATCTACGATCAGAAATAAACCATAATCAAATAATGAGTGACCCAGGATGTTGCATATAATGTAATTGCTCATAACATTGGCCAGGTGTTATCAATTATTTACTTATTCACACCACCTGCCTCTTCTCATTATCCTTTCACAGTTTATTTCTAACCCTATCTAAACCACAGAATCATGCATACACATAATACTAGTCTTTTAATTTAAACAATCACTTTCATTCAACACTTGACTAATTATCACTAATAATTAAACACTCATCCACACAATACTTCACCCCACCTCTGGTCATAGATACTGGCACTTCCCACATTTTCAGTTAAAGTTTGAAACAATCAAATGTTCAAATCTCTTTAACTAAGGCTCTGATACCAACTTGTAACACCCTCAATCTCATAACAATATAATATAATAAGGAGGGTGCTACTAGTTGGGTTATTATAACAATTCAGAGACTACAAACGCAGCGGAACTTTACATATATTAAAAACTGTTTACATCATTAACAATATTTACAAGACTTTAACCAACATTCAAAACTTTGTTAAAGCTTTAAGTACTTCATTCCCAAAAACCCAACTTTTGTGGCCATTATCATACATCATAACCGGAAGCTAATTCTGTGGGGGACCATCACGAGCACCTCTATTACTACCTGGCATGCATTAGAAAACAAATACAAATCAGATATACTGGTGAGTTCTAACATACACCACATTTCAATAGTAACAATTCATCAACTGTTACCACACCGAATGATTCACACACACATTTATCAGTCCATTTATTTATCCCAGTATTGATATGCATATCGAATACCCACAAGGTATTTATGGACATTTTTATTCAATTTTAATTTGGTGGGTGAAACCTACACCTCGCGCGTTGACGGGTCAAACCTCCGTCTATAATTTGGTGGGTGAAACCTCCATCTCGCGCGTTGACGGGTCAAACCTCCGTCTATAATTGGCGTTGACGGGTCAAAACCTCCGTCTATAGTTGGTGGGTCAAACCTCCACCTCGCCATTCACCACAATTTACCACTTTTAACTCATTTTCACATCTTTGTTTATTTATATGCATGCTAGTGCCCGATTTTATCAAACAACATTTATCAAACGACATTAACACATAAAAGGCAATTAGGACTCACCTTAATGTTTCCAACAAGTGGTTATCAATCCATTATGCTAGGGCAGCTAAAACTTCTCTTTCTCAAAGCAAATCTAAAACAATAACCCTAACTTAGTCAAATTTTCCCTAGCTGACCACTTCACACGACTAAGGATATGCGACTGGACTCATTCATGCGACTGAGCTTAGTCGTACGAATGGACCATACGACAGAGGAGCGAATGAGCTATAACAGGGTTTGTGCGAATGACCTCCATTCGTGCGATTGATTCATGCGATTGAACTTCAGTCGCACGTTTTGAACAATGCGATTGACTCAGTCGCACGAATGGGTCATGCGACTGGGCTCATTCGCCTGAAACGGATCAGCAGCTGTGTTCTTGAGTATTTGATCCAAAAACTCGAGTTTTAACCGTTCAGGTTATACCATATTCATAACAGAACCTGTATACTTCATTTACAACCGTTTCGGGTCCTTATTTCATCAAATTTCACAAAAACTAGGGCCCGAACCTTCACTTTTCTGTTTAACAGAAAGATTGAACAGGAACTCTGATTAAAACATGTTTTTGGATCAGTCCCACCACCCACACAGCTTAACATATTCAAAAATTGATCCGTACCAAGCAAAACTTACCTAAACGGAGCTAGTTTGATCGATTTGGGCAAGAGCAGGGTGTTTGGGTTCGAAGGGAACAAGGGAAGAATGTTACAGCAGATAAAATCTGCTTTTCAACCCCTTAACCGCCCTACTTATCCTTCATGCCTATTTTTTTAGCCGACATACTCAATCGCACGACTGGCTTATTCGCACGACTCAATCGTGCGATTGAGCCCATACGCCCGTCATTCGTGCGATTGAGCTTCATTCGCTCGTATGGCATGCGACTGAACCCTAATTTTAATCAAATAAATAAATTTTGAACTTTTGGATGTTACAAGTTGCTCGACAAGTTTCCTGCCCGGATCACACTTTCTCTCTTTTTTTCTCCTTCGGTCGCCCCTTCTCTCTTTTCTGACTGAATTTGTGCGTATGGAAGAGGGTAAGAGCTGCCCTCTTCCTTAAATACTCCTCGTCCAGTCGCCCAAGCTTCAGTCGTGTAGGCACTTCAGTCGCCTAAGCTTCATGCGATTGGGCCTTTAGTCGTACGATTGTCAGGCGTATGGAGCTCCAGTCGTGCCTCAGTCGGCCGATTGGCCCCTCAGTCGCATGACACTGCAGAAAGGAAAAATTCCGGGTGTTACACCTATGCACAAGGCGGTGAATTAGGAATAGATAGATGATAGTTTGTTTTAAGGATAAACATTATCAAGTGTAACAAACTATACTTATTATAGCTTGCAAACCAAGATGGGTTTCTCCATAAATACCTAACCAAGTTAGAGGTTATGTATGAGAGTTTATGTACTAGGGTTTTGAGTTATTTTCCTTGGTATATAAAGTGAGATTACTTCAAACTGTGTGTTTTGTGTTGATGTAATTCAATTAACTTGAAGAAAACATCGTTGGATTTTTTTAACTGAAATTTTAGGGACATTACAAAACGAATGAGCTGAGTATCACCAATCGATAATTTCATCTAAAATTTCTGGGTGAATTGAAGGTGATGCTACATTGGAAGCATGTTCATGGCTGAAAGCTTTTCCAAGGGCACATTGTCGGTAATACGTATACCAACAATATCCTTTGTAGGTTTTACTGAAATAATACCAACTCACTTAAAAATTCAAATAAAATTAATTTAGTTATAGCATTCTCTGTTGATTTTCTATGAATCGACGCCTACCTACTCATACCAGTTAAATATGATTACGACATTGATTTATAATCTTATATTTTATTAACTATTAGACATTGATCACTTATCAGTAGGTTGGCATCATAAGAGCTAAGTTGAAAAGTCTTGGTACAACCCTCAAAGTTAAAACAACGTACATAAGAAAGCTGCATAATTCGGTTCAAAAGAAGTTTCTAAAAATTATGACAATTATTGAGCAGTATTCCGATATTGACAACATTCCATTTGAAGAAGTAGCAGGAAGAATATAGCTTCTGAAGAACACATCAAAAGTCAAGTCGAATCAAAGAACAATATCAAAGCAAGCTCATGTTGACAAGCTAGATCAATAATTATCATGGTGTAGGTTAGAACCACGGAAAATGACATGGTGAACAAAGCTATGGTGGCGATGATTGAAGAGGCTTTGTATAACAACCACAAACAAAAAAAAAAAAAAAAAAAAAAATATAATAATAATAATAATATAATAATAAGAATAATAATAAGACAATAATAATAACAATAATAATAATAATAAAAGGTACAGGGGGCATTTGTGCCAATTTTAAAACTTAAATTATTAAGTTGTGCTTTAATAAAGAACATAAACCACAGGGACCAATATGAAAAATTTTTAAAAAAAACTTTCTGTTTCTCTCCCCCCTACCCGTGATTCCGGCGAGTCTCTCCGGCGACCATTCCGGCGACTCCGGCGACCCCCCAAACGCCATATTGAGCCGGTTTTGACACAATCAAATCACCCCGACATTTCCGCGTGGATATTTCGAACCTGGGACCATTGAAATTAGAATAATAAAGTCGGTATAGTGGGATTCCCACCCGACCGAAAGTCGGCCACTTTACAACTTCTAAAATCGCACTAAACCGACATAATAGTGCAATTAACTGTACCTAATCGATCATATACCTGTTTCCAATCGTTTACAACTCACAAATCCAACAGAAACAAACACAAACTATCTATTCGATCTCCCTCTCGACCGCGACCTGCAACTCGATCTTTAACCCGTCTGCGATCAATTATAATCGAAATTGATAAGGGAAATTGCTTCCAGATCATCATGCAAGCTTCCTACCAATTTAATTTGATTTTCATCAAGGATTGGCCACCCAACGATCACCACTTGACCGCGACCTGTTCTTAGTGGTGTTCAGCTTCGATTCGAAACGTATTCAGGTAATTAAATACATGTATCTACTCGATTAAGTATGAGGAATGAAAGCCCTAACCTTAATTTGGTTATTATCATCGATTTGATGTTCAATTTCGGGTAGATTGAAACTAGGGTTCATGATGATTGGGGGAATTCTTGGTTTAATGAGTTATAAACTATCAGAACCAGCTATTAGCGCGGCTGAGGCCCTTAGTTCACTGGTTCTCGATCACTTTGCAATCCTTGGGGTCAAGGGTTCGAACCCTTGCACCCACATTATTTTTTTATACCTTTATAAGCCTTTAAAAATTACAGAAAAATTACCAAAATTATAAAAATATTTTTATAAGCTCTGTTTATTTTTACATCAACAACCTTAATTTTCTGTAATGTTATTTAAGTCTAAGCCTTATAAGATTATATAACAAGGACATTTATTTAAATTATTTGATGGAATTCTTTTAATAAATGGTAAAAATATGATCAAACATAAAACTTATTATTGAAAGTACCCAATTAATCTCCTGTAAATTAGGTTGTTAAAAACCTTAACAATTTATATATATTATTAACAAACATTATAAATAGTTCATTTTGTTTAAAAATAAGTTTAATAGTGGATTTAGTTCCGTATTTTACAGTCAACTTACGGAAGCCATAACTTTATCATAACAGATCCAAATCAGTTAACTTTATGTCCATGACGAAGTTCGTCGAAAGACGAATCTGTTGGTATATAAACATCGAAAAACTCATTCGTTTAGACCTCTAAACAATCGTTTTCGTAACAGCTAGCAGTTCTGCGCAGCTGTAAAGATCCACGTTTTTCTCATATTTTGGTAATCCAAATCAGAAACTTTTCTAATGAAAGTTGTTCAGAACTCACTAATCTAGTAGACTGGAGATTTTCAGAATTTTTAGACGTCGTTTAGTATTTTTAACGAGTGCGAAAAGACAGAGGCAGAACTGGAATTTTTCAAACTATATCTGCGTTATGTTATCGTAGGTTCTCACGGCGTTAACCGAGCCTAGACTTTGTTTCTGATTATTGTCATTCGTGTATAAGGTACGGATTCCGACCTTTCCCTCTCGTAGCATGAATACCTCTCGTTCTTGATCGGTATTTTGAATTCTTAACTTGACTTGTTGGTGATTAAATCCATAAGATTATTGTTATAAGTGTTATTGTATAATTGATATTGTTTGCATGTGATAACCTTTATTTGCTTTGTACTCATTGTCACATGCTCCCTAAATGATTGATTATAACTAGTAACCTTGGTTAAGGGTTATGAGCACTAGTGTAACTTATTGTGTTATATTGGCTTGATTGATTGTATCATTGACCTCTATACCCGAGCACATCCACCTATGGGGACATAGGGCGTCATTGTGGCACAAGTGACGTGCTCTATCTGTGGCAGAGCGATTAGACCACAGCGTCTCTACATTATTATTATGTGTTTAGTTGTTACACATATTGATTATTGTTAAAGGAGCGTATGGATCGATCCTAGATATCATTGTTATTGTTTATTGGTGAGATGGTTAGGTGTGTGTGCCCACATTCCTATCTCACATATTGGTGCATTAGAACTGCAGCTAATGTACACATTGTTAATTGTTATTGTTATTGGCTCACATGGGTATTCCTTTTGATGATCATTATCATTTGATTTCGACTTGATCATCTCATTGTTATCATGATGATCATTGTATTGCTATTGTTTATTCCGTTACTGAGCATTCTTTGGCTCAGCCGTATTTTCTTTTTTTGTTTTCTCTTATTGTTATAGCAGGTACTCAAGGGGCTCAGGGGAACGAGTGAAGAGTGTTAACTCAAGAAGTTAGGATGAGAACATTTGGATTAATAAGATTTAATAAGTACTTTGATTTTAAGACTTTATTTAAATTATGTGGACCTATGTAAGGATTTGTGTGTTCCTTAGTACTTTAATCTTATCGTTATGAAACTCTGATTTACTGTTTGTGTGACACGTCAGCCCTACCCGGTTGGGGTGTTACAGCTATGGTATCAGAGCTTAGGCTCCTTCCTGTAGAAAACTTAAACTAATAATTAAGACATGTGAGGATTGGGTAGACATTGGGTTAGGTTCTCTATATATTATAGGGCTATTTTCTAATTCACGTTATTCTGATTAATGTGAAATGTTTTCATTTTAGATGCCTCCCAGCCGTAATTCACGAAATTCTAGCGGTCGAATGGACCTGATCCAACCTTGTTGGTGCTATGACCCAAGCACTTACTGCTATACTACCAACTTTGATTGATGCGGTACGAAATCAGAATCCGAATCCAAATCCAAATCCTAATCCAAATCCAAACCCAAATCCGATCCGAATCCAAACCCAAATCCAAACCCGAATCCAAACCCAACTGGTGCAGATGTTTGGCTAGCGCGATTTCAAAAGCAAAACCACGAGCATTCACTAAGGCGGCTACACCTGCAGTGGCCAAAGACTGGATCGCTCATATTGAGAAAATTTTTACCGTGCTTAGAGTTGATCAGCAGTACAGGGCGGGTTTAGCTGCTTATAAGCTGGAGGAAGATGCTCAAGTATGGTGGGAGAATGTGGTAGCTGAAAGAGGAGGCGAACAGTTCATGGAGACTCTATCTTGGAATGATTTTCGTTCCATATTCTTCGACAAGTATTTTACGAATGTGGATAAAGCAGCATACAGGCGGGAGTATGATAACATCCGTCAACGAAACGATGAATCACTCACTGATATTATCGACCGGTTTTATCGACTGTTGGGATTTCTAGGTTCTTCTGCTGGACCACCTGAGGAACGGGCTGAAAAGTATCAATGGGCAGTATGTGATCGGATTCGTAAGGCTATTATTCACTCCACTTTCAACAATGTTGAGGAAGCAGTTAGGGCTGCAAAAGGGTGGACCTGGAGAGAAAAGAATTTTTGTTAAAACTTGAGGATAATAAGAAGCGCAGTAGAGATGGGACTCGTATTCAGGCTGGCGGTGAGTCATCTCAAGGATCTGACCGAAATGGAAATGATCGTCAGAAAAATCAAGGATCGGGGAAGAACACTAAGCCATGGCATGGTAAGACTCGAAGTCAAGGTCAAATGATACCCTATCACAACCAATTGCAGCTCAACTGGTGAATCAAAAGGCAATCCTCCCAGACATCCGATGTGTACTCATTGTGGAAAGCATCATCCCGGAACTTGCGTCGACTTACAGGAGCTTGTCTTGGTTGTGGAGATATGGGGCATAGGGTTAGTCAATGCCCAAAGGCGAGGAACCGACCAGAGAATATTCGCACTAACTGCAGGGGAAGCTGCTAATGCTCCAGGTACATCTTCCCGTACAAATTCATTCTAATAATCATAATCTACTTCCATTGATTCTAGTTTTACCGTCTTAGTATCTCATTAGTTATCATATATAGGTACGATTGTGGTATACTTCGTTATGGTGACTATGATATTTCTGTATTGTTTGATACTGGCTCCACCCCACTCTATAGTATCTCATCTATTCACAAAGCACCTTACGATAATGCCTACCGCTCTAGAGCCTGCATTAGTGATTTCTACTCCGTTGGAGAATCGATTGTTATTTCACAAGTGTACCAAAACTTCCATTCAGATCGAATCAATCATTAGAGAGGCTGACCTATTTCCTATGCACATGGGTGATTTCGATATATTATCTTGGCATGGATTGTGGTTAATACTAACACCATGGTACCATAGAATGTCCAAACTCGTCGTGTCTATTTGGTGATCCTATGAATCCTGACTTAGTTAGTACCAAGGGAACCTACCTCGGAAGCCTCTCAAAATTATCTCTGCTCTGAAAGCCAAAAGCTTATATCTCGTGGAGTGAGGGATTCTTAGCTTCTATAAAAGATACATCAGTGGATATCCTCGTATTGAAGACTTTCTATTGTTCGGGAATTCCCTGATGTCTTTCCCGAAGAACTTCCAGGGTTACCACCTGAGCGTGAGTAGTAGTTTACTATGATTAATCCCCGGGGCGGAACCCATTTCAAGGCACCTTATCGGATGGCTCCAGTAAGTTAAAGAATTGAATTAAAGAACAATGAGGAGCTATTACAACTTGGATTCATATAGACCAAAGTGTTTCACCATGGGGAGCACCGGTATTATTTGTGAAGAAGAAAGGGTAGTATGCGTCTATGCATCGACTACCGAGAGCTTAATAAGATTACTATCCGGAACCGCTATCCGTTACCGCGTATTGACGATCTCTTCGATCAACTACAAGGGGCAAAGTTCTTTCTAAGATCAAACTTAGATCAGAGATACCATCAATTGAGGATCCGAGTCAAGATGTTCCTAAGACAGCATTCCGCACCCGTTACGGTCACGATGAGTTCCTAGTTATGCCTTTTGGCTTGACCAATGCTCCAGCTGTCTTTATGGACCTCATGAACAGAGTGTTCCATGAGTATTTGGACCGCTTTGTAATGTTTTTATCGTGACATCTTGGTATCTATAAAAGTAGAGAGGAGCATGAAGACCACCTTCGCACAATTTTGGAGACTTACGCCAAAAGAAGTTATATGCTAAATTTCTAAGTGTGACTTTTGGCTTGAACAAGTGGCATTTTTAGGCCATGTTGTATCAGCAAAGTTATCACTATGGATCCGGCAAAGGTGGAAGCTATATACCAAATGGCCTCGACCGACATCCGTCACTGAAGTTCGTATTTCTCGGTTTAGCGGGCTATACCGACGTTTTGTGGAAGGTTTCCTCGTGTAGCATTACCTCTAACTCAACTATGAGAAAGGGTGTAAAATTTACGTGGAACGAGGATAGAGAGAAAAGAGTTTGAGGAACTGAAGAAAAAGACTGGTATCTGCCCCTATTTTACGTTACCTTCGGGTTCTGGCGATACCAAATTTTAGTGATGCATCAAAGAAGGGACTCGGTTGTGTTCTTATGCAGCATGGTAAAGTTATTGCCTATGCTTCCCGACAGCTTAAACCGTACGAAGTAAACTACCCAACACATGACTTAGAGCTTGCAGCTGTTAGTGTTTGCATTAAAGATTTGGAGACATTATTTGTATGGAGAGACATGTGATATCTTACTGATCATAAGAGCCTTAAGCGATATTTTCACTCAAAAAGAAACTCAATATGAGGCAGAGGAGATGGTTAGAACTACTCAAGGATTACGATGCCAACATCCAGTATCATCCGGGCAAGGCGAATGTCGTGGCAGATGCTCTCAGTCGAAAGAGGTGCAGGTGGAGTAGCATGTCTTCAAATCCAACCACAGATTATCTCAGATCTGGATAGAATGGAAGTTGGTTACAGCTTGTGAGTCTAACGGTTATCTAGCCAAGATGAGGATAGAATCTGATCTTATTACACGGATCAAGGAAGCTCAAAATCAAGATGGAAGACTTTGGGCGATATTACAAAATTTGAAGATAGGGGAAACAATCTGAGTTTCGAGTTGATGACCAAGGAGTTACTGGTGTGGAATAGATTATGTGTGCCAAAATGACTCAACCCTTCGTGACTCCTTATTAGCAGAGGCACACAGTTCACCATTCTCTATTCACCGGGAGCCACTAAGATGTATAGAGATTTAAGGCAGAACTTTTGGGGTGTGGTGGAGTGGTATGAAAGAAGATGTAGCTAAATATGTGAGTCATTGTTTAAACCTGTCAGCAAGTAAAGATTGAGCATCAAAGAGCTAGTGGATTACTGCAACAGTAGATATTCTGTATGGAAATGGGATGATATTTCCATGGACTTTGTTACAGGCCTACCAAAAAAATTCAGAAGAACGACGCCATTTGGGTCGTAGTTGTAGACTCACAAAGTCGGCGTCATTTCTGCCCATCCAAAGGGTTACTCAGTTAGCCAAATTATCAGAGGTATTTCTGCAAGATATTATTCGACTTCATGGCACGCCATCATCGATTGTATGTGATAGAGATCCGCGTTTCACGTCACGCTTTTGGAAGGGTTTCCAAAGATTGGGGAACCAAGTTAAGAGATAGTACCGCCTTCCATCCGCAGACTGACGGACAATCTGAACTCGCACTATTCAGACTTTGGAAGATATGCTTAGAGCATGCGCCACTCGAATGGACGGGCAATTGGGGATGAGTATCTATGCCTAGTTTGAGTTCGCGTATAATAATAGTTGGCAGGCTAGTATAAATATGGCCCCGTTTGAACTTTTATATGGTCGAAAATGTAGAGCACCGATATGTTGGAATGAGGTTGGAGAAAAAAATAATCGAAGGACCGGAATTGGTCTAGAATTACTAATGACAAAGTTGCCGTTGCCAGAGAAAAGTTGAAAGAAGCCAAAACTAGACAAAAGAGTTACGCCGATCAACACCGACGAGCGTTGGAAATTTAGAGTCGGAGATCATGTGTTTCTCAAAGTGTCACCTTGTCGTGGCATACGCGATTTGGAATTAAAGGAAAGTTAAGTCCACATTTATCGGTCCGTTTGAGATTCTTGAAAGGGTGGAGAAGTCTCGTATCGTTTAGCATTGCCACCGCAACTCTCTCATGTTCATAACGTTTTTCATGTCTCTTTGTTGAGGGGATACAACTATCATCCGTTACACGTTATTAGTTACCCTCTTCACGCGATTCAGGAAGATCTTCTATGAAGAAGAACCTGAAGCTATTATTGATCGTCAAGAAACGAGTTATGAGACGCAAGTCTATACCTTTCGTTAAAGTTTTATGGAAAAATCATTCTGAACGCGAGGCGACATGGGAGACAGAAGAAATGATTCGTTCACAGTATCCATACTTATTCGACAATAAGTGTAAGTTTTTCTAAGCCTAACTGTAGTGATTACTCTTCGTAAGTGGAGTGTGTTTAAGAAGTATTATTTCACCGTATTGTATTTCCTGAAGTGTTCATGCTACATTATTTAGAATTTCGAGGACGAAATTGTTTTAAGGGGGGTAGAATTATTATAACAACCACAAAACAATAAAAAAAAATAATAATAATAATAATAATAATAATAATAATAATAATAATAAGAATAATATATAATAACAATAATAATATAATAATAATAATAATAATAATAATAAAAGGTACAGGGGGCATTTGTGCCAATTTAAAAACTTAAATATTAAGTTGTGCTTTAAATAAAAGAAACATAAACCACAGGGACCAATAGTAAAAATTTTTAAAAAACTTTCTGTTTCTCTCTCCCCTACCCGTGATTCCGGCGAGTCTCTCCGGCGACTATTCCACGGACTCCGGCGACCCCCCAAACGCCATATTGGCCGGTTTTACACAATCAAATCACCCCGACATTTCGCGTGGATATTTCGGAACCTGTGGACCATTGAAATTAGAATAATAAAGTCGGTATAGTGGGATTCCCACCCACGACGAAAGTCGGGCCACTTTACAATTCTAAAATCGCACTAAACCGACATAATAGTGCAATTAACTGTACCTAATCGATCATATACCTGTTTCCAACGTTTACCAACTCACAAATCAACAGAAACAAACACACAAACTATCTATTCGATCTCCCTCTCGACGCGACCTGCAACTCGATCTTTAACCGTCTGCGATCAATTATAATCGAAATTGATAAGGGAAATTGCTTCCAGATCATCATGCAAAGCTTCCTACCAATTTAATTGATTTTCATCAAGGATTGGCCACCCAACGATCACCCATGACCGCGGACCTGTTCTTAGTGGTGTTCAGCTTCGATTCGAAACGTATTCAGGTAATTAAATACATGTATCTACTCGATTAAGTATGAGAATGTAAGCCCTAACCTTAATTGGTTATTATCATCGATTTGATGTTCAATTTCGGGTAGATTGAAACTAGGGTTCATGATGATGGGGGAATTCTTGGTTTATGAGTTATAAACTATCAGAACCAGCTATTAGCGCGGTGAGGCCCTTAGTTCACTGGTTCTCGATCACTTTGCAATCCTTGGGGTCAAGGGTTCGAACCCTTGCACCACATTATAGTTTTTTTATACCTTTATAAGCCTTTAAAAATACAGAAAAATTACCAAAAATTATAAAAATATTTTATAAGCTCTGTTTTTTTTACATCAACAATCTTAATTTCTGTAATGTTATTTAAGTCTAAGCCTTATAAGATTATATAACAAGGACATGTATTTAAATATTTGATGGAATTCTTTTAATATGGTTAAATATGATCAAACATAAAAACTTATTATATGAAAGTACCCAATTAATCTCCGTAAATTAGGTTGTTAAAAACCTTAACAATTTATATATATATATTAACAAACATTATAAATAGTTCATTGTTTTAAAAATAAGTTTTTAAAGTGGATTTAGTTCCGTATTTTACAGCCAACTTACGGAAGCCATAACTTTATCATAACAGATCCAAATCAGTTAAACTTTATGTCCATGACGAAGTTCGTCGAAAGACGAATCTGTTGGTATATAAACATCGAAAAACACTTCGTTTAGACCTCTAAACAATCGTTTTCGTAACAGCTAGCAGTTCTGCGCAGCTGTAAGATCCACGTTTTTCATATTTCGGTAATCCAAATCAGAAACTTTTCTAAATGAAAGTGTTCAGAACTCACTAATCTAGTAGACTGGAGATTTTCAGAATTTTTAGACGTCGTTTAGTATTTTTAACGAGTGCGAAAAGACAGAGGCAGAACTGGGAATTTTTCAAACTTAATCTGCGTTATGTTATCGTAGGTTCTCACGGCGTTAACCGAGCCTAGACTTTGTTTCTGATATTGTCATTCGTGTATAAGGTACGGATTCGACCTTTCCCTCTCGTAGCATGAAACCTCTCGTTCTTGATCGGTATTTTGATTCTTAACTTGACTTGTTGGTGATTAACATAAGATATTGTATAAGTGTTTATTGTAATTGATATTGTTTGCATGTGATAGCCTTTATTTGCTTGTACTCATTGTCACATGCTCCCTAATGATTGATATAACTAGTACCTTGATTAAGGGTTATGAGCACTAGTGTAACTTATTGTGTTATATTGGCTTGATTGATTGTATCATTGACCTCTATCCGAGCACATCAACTATGGGGACATAGGGCGTCATTGTGGCACAAGTGACGTGCTCTATCTGTGGCAGAGCGATTAGACCACAGCGTCTCTACATTATATTATGTGTTTAGTTGTTACACTATTGATTATTTAAAGGAGGCGTATGGATCGATCCTAGGATATCATTGTTATGTTTATTGGTGAGATGGTTAGGTGTGTGTGCCCACATTCCTATCTCACATATTGGGCATTAGAACTGCAGCTAATGTACACATTGTTAATTGTTATTGTTATTGGCTCACATGGGTATTCCTTTTGTGATCATTATCATTTGATTTTCGACTGATCATCTCATTGTTATCATGATTGATCATTGTATTGCTATTGTTAATTCCGTTACTGAGCTTCTTGGCTCAGCCGTATTTTCTTTTGTGTTTTCTTATTGTTATAGCAGGTACTCAAGGGGCTCAGGGAACGAGTGAAGAGTGTAACTCAAGAGTTAGGATGAGAAACATTTGGATTAATAAGATTTAATAAGTACTTTGATTTTAGACTTATTTAAATTATGTGGACCTATGTAAGGATTTGTGTGTTCCTTAGTACTTAATCCTTATCGTTATGAAACTCTGATTTACTGTTTGTGTGACAGTCAGCCCTACCCGGGTTGGGGTGTTACACTTTGGCAAAAAGGAAAGAGGACGTGAAAGAAGTACGAATCAACGAGCCAAACACAAGAATAAATTTAAATGTATGAATGTCGCTATATATATATGATCATTTTAATTTGCAAAACGATGCATCAAATGGAAGGAAATTTAGATAAAAAGGAACAAGATGTCCATCTCGTATGGCATAAAGAACCAAAATTGTTGCATACGCAAAACATGAAAAATGAAGACCCTTTAAACTATATTTAGATTAAGTGGAGATGATGAAGGATTCAACTAAATATAGGACTTTAGTGTCAATATTGTAAATAGGTGAAGTGGTAAAAATATATTTGTAACTAGATGTAGAGTCATGTGTAAACATAGAAAGATGGAAACTGTAAGTACGTAGTAGTAAAGTGTTGGTGTCTAATCGCCTCATCAATCCAGTTTTCTAAATAGTGATTGTCAAGAACGATGCTAGTGTTGAAATGATCACAAGTGAACAACTTCATAATTATAAAGCAACCTTAGTACGTCAATTATATTGTATTTTCCTTCAAGTTTACATACAGATTATACTATACAGCATTACGTCCACAAATGATTCGCCGTGTGTTTGTATATAGGTGTCATCTTTAAATGTAGTAATTTACAATAAAAACAAAAACATACACAGTTATCTCACTAGAAGAGAGACTGGGAGAAAGTAGATGACGATAAATCTTTTCTCTATCTTTAAATGTAGTAATTTGATCATGTTTAAATATATTGTAAAATTATCTTGAATTGATAAGGTTTTAATATACTGTAGACATATCTGACTACAATTTGTTACTTTAGATTGATTAATATTTATACCCTTTAAAACAAAACTTAAAAGGCTAATTTTTTTAACGACTCCTAATCTACTACTAATTTCGGTACTATCAGTAGTTACAGAATTTAAATTCTTGATCTCGAGTGAAATTAAAACATCCTCTAACTCCATCTTTCTCATCTTTATCATTCCTAACTCTCTTTAAAAGAAAAGGAAAGAAAATAGCTTTGATGACCAAGTTTAATTATGACCACATTTTGTCGTGGTTGGCTTCTTTTTGTTAAAAGTTTAAACAACAACTCCCTGTAAACCAACATATGATTTCAATTCTATTTTTGTCATTTAAGGAACAAATTAAACTAAGCTTTGATTATATCTAACTTAGGCATCATGCTCACTCTTTCTAGCTTTAGTCGAAAACGTATAATTATTTATATCTTACAAGTACGAACATGAATAATCAATGTTTGATGGCAAAATTTATCAATAGAACAGCATGACCCTCGAATTCATACAAGGTTTAATTTTATAGCCATAACAGCATTAAATATGGGAAAATTCTTAGAAAAATGTACAAACCATTAATCCTTGGAATTGGAATCACGTGATGCGATTAAGACAAAACCCCTCCACCAAGTACTTATTTAACTAGAGTATAAACATTATATCAGTAAAGATAAGGTAATTATAATGATTTATTATAAAGGAGAAAACTAATGTAAGAGTTTGTTTTCACAACTCGAATTTATGATTTTCATGTAGCATATCAGCAACTTACTATTTCTTCAAAGCACGTCCTCATAGTGATTTATTAAAATTACTAAGTAAAAAATCTAAAATAGCAAAGGAAATTACCTTAGATTATGAATGCTCTCTCATATCTCAACACATTGGTGATCTATGAGGTATGCCCTTTCTTCTACTCATGTTTGAAGTCATATCCTCATTAGAATGAACCTTATTAGAAGATCTACCACAATGGTATAATCCACTTTGCTTCTTTCGGCTAACAAACTCAGTGCACATCATACTCATGTTTTCTGAACCCGATGAGCCTGAACACGTATTCATCGGTCGTCAAAATCATGATGGCTGATTGGTGTGTCTTATTTTTCATGTCATCCTCTCCATTATCGTTCGGAATGAAAAAATCTGGACCAAGTTGTAAGGAAGTGCATATCCTGAGGAATGGTGTGAGATCTCTATAATGTTTGAGCATAAATCCACCTACAATATTTCGATGACAATTTAGTTCATATGTATATAATTAAATTTTCATGTAGTGGTACAATCAATTTCTATGCAAGGTATTTTTTTATGTCACCTGCACTAGTCAAATATTCTATATATTACACGTATTAAATATTAATTTGTGTTCACAGAATCTAGAAAAATTTTCATGTAACTAAATACATCAAGATTCTGAAAATGATGTCAAATATAAGACCTAACATGACTTGTTTATTCATGGGACTGGCTTAACTTATTTTTTTTATTTATATTTATATTTTTCATATTAATAACTTCTCAAAAATACAAGTTCTTATCCAAAATACAAATTATATTTATAACGATTGTACGTGTTTAAACTACAGATTTTAATTCTTATGTCTTAATTAACTTAAAATACCTACAAGCTTATGTTACAATATAAAATACCTTTTAGAAAAACAAGATGATATTAAAGGGTTAGCCCACTTATGTTGATGACTTGGATCCTGACTATTTTGATAATCATGTTCATGGATTTGATATAATTGGCTTATTTGTTTAGATTAAATCCAAACCTGTAAATATCATGTTAGATTTGCCTCGTGTAAAAAGCTCACCAATTAGATGTATGCTCCTATGTTTTGGCCCTAGTACCCTCCCCGAAATTGGAGCAGAAGAGTGCTAAATATGAACAAACAAAAATATAAATTGTCAACCACCTCGATCATTTGGTCAAACATGTTTCCTTTACTTCAGAAACTGATCATACTTTGGTCAACAAGAGAAATGATATATGTATTTGTTGCTTAAAGAGAAAATTGGGGTAGAGCATCTCATAATTAGCCTCTTGTTCTAAGAGCATGAACAATCCTATTTTGTGGGATGATGTCTGAATTGAAACAACCTACTTACAGAACGTATTGCATGGTTATGTCGTTCGTGGGTTGTTTTTAGCTTCTTTAATATATTTTCTTGTGACGAACACTCAAGGAAGAGGCAAGGGTGGCCGCTTAAAAGATTAATATTTCATCATTTTCTTATAAATTATAAATAATAACTTTTTAAATAGTTATAATTAAGTTTTCATTTATTTTATAGTTAAATTTACAAGTCTATAAGCCTATCAAATTAAGAATTTTAAAATAAGAATTTATAAATTATTACATTTATAAAAA